>JAZBNJ010000008.1:20020000-20340000 GCA_037349165.1 Choristoneura rosaceana
AAATTATAAAACTAATTATTTTCAAAGTCGCTGAACTAATTTTGTTCAGTTTGAGGAGAATGTTCTATGTCTTAATTATTTGCTTATATTACAAGCCATACCCGGTATAGGTAAGTTCGTAAAATATTCCTTCCGTGTCTTCGTCTTATTTTACCTTAGTCATTGTTATTACAATACAGATAAACTAATAATCATCCATCAAAATAATCTAATCATTGCAAATTATCACCATTGTATCCAACACTGTCGTCTTTATCGTATCAATATGCCTTTATGTATGACCACTTTTAAACCTGCTAAATCATGATATGATCCGGTAGTCAAGATTTACACACAAAATACTGGGCGACAAAAAATTTGGCCCTCAAATGTATGCAAAAATAGGTAATTTTGTATGTAGAGTAGGCCAAATTTTGTACCAATGAGTATATTATTTTTATCTACACCGTGTCTCCTTGATTTCCGTCACTTAGAAAAACGACTCAGTTCACAGATAGAAACTACTTTAACTTTTAATAAATACTTTTGTATCTACGACTATAATAAGTTTTTATGTACTTAATTATAAGTTCACATTCATTGTTAAAGGTTAAATGTAAAATTGACAAACTTGACGAGTGACACTGGCGTGACATGATGTGAGTTATAAATTTAAAGATACTATATATATATATATATATATATATATATATATATAAATATATATATATTGTCAAGAAGACATTAACATCTAAGACGTATTATAAAGTTAATGATTATATCATGGACGGGGATATTTCGAAATAATTCCAATCCGCATTAGCGATCCCTTCAAATAGCGAACCTAATGTGTTAAAAATAAAGTTGTGTTAAAAATACTTATGATGAGACATCAGTTTTGTAAAAAATATGTTTTTTGCCGGATTCTACTCAACGAGGTTTTTCCAAACCGGTGGCAGATTATTTTTGACATTCATGACTTTGACTAGAGACGAATTTAATAACATCATTAATAAAGAACCTTCCACAATGACATTGTCTTACTGCGCACATTTAATTATCTTGATTCTTGATTATCATATAAGTAACCACTACATAGTTACTAGTAATTATTGATTGAGTAGTTATTGATCTTGGTGAATAATTTCATGGGTAACTTCATTGGACCTGTCGAATGTGCCGTTAAAGTTAACGGACTTCAAAAATAACACGCTGTATAGTATTGATATCGTTTATTGTGACATGTTTGACATGTATTACCTCATCGGTTACTAATGCCATCACCATTTGCCCAAAAATTTGAGAATCATCTTATTTAATCTAATCGAAATCTTTTACAAGATAACCTGTCTATAAATTACTCCACAGATTCCCCTGCTCCTTGTCAATAACAAGTTGTGTGCAAACAGAAAATGACGTGCTACAAAATATTTTTTATTATAGTTACTTTATGGCATTGTTATGTTGCAGCAGCTCCAGGAGATGATCTCCTGGTGGAGACAAAGGTGGGGCTGATTCAAGGACTGGCGGCGGCTGACGGAGACTATTCCATGTTCCTGGGAATCCCTTATGCTAAAGTTGATGAAACAAATCCGTTCGGAGTAAGTTATAACGTTTTAAACTTTCGTGATTCTCACTCATAGTCAAAATACCATATACAGGACTTATCACGCTATTTTTACACAAGTTATATTTACCTCGACGTTTCGGCAAAGTTACAGTTGCCGCGGTGCGAGTGGTATATGGTATTTTGACTCGGAGTAAGTTAATCATATTCTAATAGAATTACAAGATTTTTTCATCTTTTCAGCGTACTAAATATACGAGATTAACTCACGAAGAAAGAATAGGTTTTATTTTTGTAACAAAGTAAATTATTTGTTTACAAAGCACGGTTGAGTGAGCCAGGTCATAAAAAAAGGAATAAATTGAATATCCGTGTATCAACAAAGTCAAACTCATGTCCGTGAAGTTCCCTCTTGTCTTTATTTCTCAGTATGAGATCTTTTAACACGAAGGTTCACATTAATTATTCAATTTTGATATACTTGTTTTGAAAATTATTTAATTTTGGCGCCCGTCACTCACTCTTACAAATCAGGATCTCATATTAAACAGAATATTTTAAAATTCTGTCAGGATATGCTAAATATTATACTAAATTTTTGTCAACCAAGTGTCTTTTTTTCAGCCTTCAATTCCCTATCCTGCATTTGAAAACACGTTTGAAGCGTTTGATGATTCAGCTATCTGCCCTCAAATATCTGAGTTCGACAGCACCCAAGTGGTCGGTACCCTTGACTGCTTGCACCTCAACGTCTACGTACCCAATGCTGCAGATTCCAGTAACCGCCTGCCTGTGCTGGTGTGGATTCATGGTGGAGGATACGCATTTGGTTTTTCTGGTGGATATTTCTATGGACCGAAGTTTTTAGTCCGACACGACATCATCTTGGTGACACTTAACTACAGACTCGGCCCTTATGGTTTCATGTGCCTTGACACGCCAGCGGTACCCGGCAACCAGGGACTAAAAGACCAAAAAAAAGCCTTGAAATGGATAAAAGATAACATAGAAGCATTCGGTGGTGATTCTAACAAAATAACCATATTTGGCGAAAGTGCTGGCTCATCTTCTGTAGATTTCCATGTTCATTTAGATCAAGATGATCTTTTTAGTCAAGCTATTTTGCAGAGCGGAACTATTTTGAATCCCAGAACGTTTAAAAGAGCTAGTAATGTTACTTCATTACAATTAAGTGAACATCTCGGTTTTTCAACAAGTGACGTTCATGAATCCTTGTCATTCTTGGCTTCGATTGATTCAAATATTTTAATTGACAGCTCACGTGCACTGGGGTTATCATATAGACCATGCATGGAAAACAAATTTGATGAAGTAGAATCGTTTTTGACAGAATATCCGATTAATTTACAAGCAAGAAAAATACCACTTCTAGTAGGTTTCACCGAAGACGAGTGTCTTCTCAATTACAAAGATTTCAGCGCTGATTATTTCGCTAAAAATGATTTTCTCCGTGTCAATCTAGAAGATGGCTTCGAAGTTGAAAACCACACTTCTGATGAAATGTCAGAGTTGGTCAAAAATTTCTATTTTGGTGACAATGCAATTAATGAGGAATCAATGCGCCAAGTCTTGAACTTCTGTTCAGATTTTCGATTCGTGCATCCAACACTTAGAAGTCTCACAAAATTCTTTGACAGTGGAACTGAAAATATTTTCTTATACTTGTTTTCATACGTCGGACAAAGGAATTACTTCAAAAAATTAAACAATATCACTTATGGTGGTGCCTCTCATGCAGATGAACTGAGTTACTTGTTCGATATATTTTACGTGGAAGATATCATGCCAGACGAAGATCAAATTATGATTGACAGAATGACTACGTTGTGGACTAACTTCGCTAAATATGGGTACGTATTTTAAATTTATAAACGCGTCTGATTTTTATTTTCCATGTCTAATAAAATAAAAAAGGCCTTCAAGAAAGTTAAGATAAATATACTTAAATTTTACTTTTTAGAGATCCAACTCCTGAGCCGTCAGAGCTGCTGCCATTATCCTGGGTTCCAGCAACAAGAGGCCGGTGGAACTACCTAAACCTGGACTCAGAGCTAACCATGGAGACCAGACCCTTCAGCGAAAGGATGGCTTTCTTAGACCTCTTCTACAAAATGTATGAGAAATACCAAACGGGATTTCGCGGATAAAATATGAAGAACATAGTTTTAAGTGTAAATGATAAAGGCTTAAGTGATTTGTAGATTGTAATATCAAAAAATGCGCCGTATCGGAGAATGTTTAAAAGTTGAACAAGAGAAATAAACTTACTTTTTCTGACAACTATGTTCACACTTTTAAATTTACAAGTTATATACGGGTGTCGCCTGTAATACGAGCAAAAAATAAAAACGTCGATCGTCCTCGTCAAGCTGAACAACATTAGTTCAGCGACTTTTAAAAATAATGGAGAAAAATTGAATTTCCCTTTTTTCATACAAATTAAATACTGCTATCAATGTAAGCTATTCTAGAAACCCAACTGTTGTCTCCTGTCACGCTAAAAACATAAAGCATTTTGCTTTACATTGGGTCGTCGAATAAACTTAAAAGTGTAATAAAAATTGAAAATTAATTAAATAAATAAATAAATATCATGGGACACTTGACACCAATTGACCTAGTCCCAAACTAAGCAAAGCTTGTATTATGGGTACTAGGCAACGGATAAACATACTTATATAGATAAATACATACTTAAGAGCGTGCATACAAAAAGTTGGCCATTCGGTGATTTTGAGGTTTTTCAAACGCCTTATTAATGTCTAAATGCTTACATTTTTTCAGAAAAAACTAATGTAACGTATGGACAAACTCTTACTATGATGCATAGCGGTAATTTTAATTTGTTTCCATCAGCGATTTTTTTTGACCAAATTATTTCGTAGGTGAGGTTTTCCGAAAATACGCGTCAGAGCTGACTTTCATGCGAAATAATGCCATTATAACCCACCACAGACGATGTAAATTTAATATTTTATAATAGAACATATAGTCTTTTAATGCATAGTGATGTCATATGTATCAAAATATAAGCTATTATTATTCAAATACCATTCTACAAAATGTCTAAATCGGTCTATTTAATATTTTTTTTTCTCATTTATTAGAATGTATTTACCAATAAAACAATTTTATTATATATCTACAGGTAATGTTTAGTCTGTAATATTTTTTTCAGCGCTTAATAATAGCTCATTTAATTTTGACAATTTTCTAAACTTCGGTCCGAAATCGATTTTATAACCCCGCGCGTCAATAGTTACGATTCAGAAAGCGCCGGGCTCTCCCAAGGAACGGACGTATCGCTCTGCGCTCTCAGAAAGGTTAACAACCTTAACCAACCATTACTGTAAACATTCGATAGTTATAGCGCATCCGCAATTGCTTGATACTTGAAAGTAATTTTACCTGTTAAAATTAAATGTTTTAATTTTTTGCAATTTTCACTCAAACTTATACGGGTATATAAATTTTACATTTCACAAGCATTTTGTATAACTTGCCTTATTAGTATTATTATGTATGTTAGTGTTTAAGCACCTATTGGTCAAACTTTGGTAGCTAAATTTGGCCCACTTCTCGATTTTCGATTGAGCTGAAACTTTGCATGGATGTGTGAATTAAATGACAATGTAATATTACTATGACATGAAGCTGATCTGATGATGGAGCTGGAAGGTGACCATAAGAACTCTGTAATAAAACGACATAACCCTATCGAGCTTGGGCTCATTAGATTTTTCTTGAGGAGTACTTTGGTTCTAAGTGGTAACAAAGGGACAAAGGTACAGTCAGCAAAAAAATATTGTCTTTTAATTTGTAAATCTAGGTAACTAAAAGTTGTTAAAGTTTTCATTTAACTTGCCCTGTTGTATACATGTTAGCATGATAGTGAGTTAGTATATAAAGTAAATAAAAGCTAGTTGTACAGTAAAAATCTTTTACTTAATTTCAGATATGGGCAATAAATGAAAATATAAATTTAACACTATTTTTTGTTCCAAGATGCTGGATGACATTTCAAGTCCGGAAATCGTCATGGATGTTGTTTTCGACTAATTTGGCAGCGCTAAATGCGAATGACATTATTTTTTGGATCCAAGATGGCGGATGACTTTCGTGGCAGGAAATCGATATGGGTGTCGTTTTTGACTAATTTAGCTGCGTTCGGCGTAAATATAACATTATTTTTTGCTCCAAGATGGCGGATCACATTTCAAGACCGGAAATCGTCATAGATGTCGTTTCCGACTAATTTCTTCTTGTTCTTCTCTTTTAAAATATGTCTTTCTGTCTTATTTAGTAGGACAATTTCGCCAGTGTCAAAGTACTCTCTTTGAGAGGGACGTTGTACAGTGATTGTAGTTTTTGCAACTTGATAGTAAAATTCCAGAAACCACGTGGAAACAACTTGCGCATTAAAAAATGTCAGACACGAGAGCAATATAGAATTTTGTGATCACTGTCCACTGTTAAAGTTAATCGCCGCATAAAACACTATCAAAATTATACTTCAACTAGCCAAAGAAACAGAAATAGCAAAATTAGATATTGTCTACATCCGTCATTTCACTGTTCACTGTTAAGGTTAATCGCCGCATAAAACACTATCAAAATTATACTTCAACTAGCCAAAGAAACAGAAATAGCAAAATTATATATTTTCTACATCCGCCATGTTCGAATGCCACAAATCGAATCAGCGTAAATCTAACATTATTTTTTGTTCCAAGATGGCGGATGACATTTCAAGATCGGAAATCGTCATGGATGTCGTCTCCGACTAAATTAGCAGCGCTAAATGCGAATCTGTCATTATTTTTGGGATCCAAGATGGCGGATGACATTTCATGCCAGAAAAACGTTATGGATGCCGTTTTTGACTAATTTAGCAGCGTTCAGCATAAATCTAACATTATTTTTTGTTCCAAGATGGCGGATGACATTTCACGGATGGAAATAGTCATGGATGTCGTTTTCGTCTAATTTGGCAGCGTTAAATGTGAATCTGACATTATTTTTTGGATTCAAGATGGCGGATGACATTTCGAGTGAGAAAATGGTCATGGGTATCGTTTTCGACTAATTTAGCAGCGTTCAGAGTAAATATACCTACTTAACATTATTTTTTTGTTCCAAGATGGCGGATGATATTTCAAGATCGGAAATCGGCATGGATGTCGTTTCCGACTAATTTTGCAGCGCTAAATACGAATCCGTCATTATTTTTTGGATCCAAGATGGCGGATAATATTTCATGGCAGAAAAGCGTTATGGATGTCGTTTTACTAAGTTGGCAGCGATAAATGCGTTTAGACATTAATTTTTTAGATCCGAGATAGTGGAATGAACATCTTGGATCCTAAAAATAGTGTTAGATTAGTCGAAAACAACATCCATGACAATTTTCGACCTTGAAATTGAAATGTCATCCGCCATCTTGGAACAAAAAATGTTAGATTTACGCTGAACGCTGCTAAATTAGTCAAAAACGGCACCCATATCGTTTTTCTGCCACAAAATGTCATCCGCCATCTTGGATCCAAAAAAATATGACAGATTCGCATTTAGCGCTGACAAAATAGTCAAAAACGACACCCATGACATTTTCTTTCCTCGAAATGTCATCCGCCGTCTTGGATCCAAAAAATAATGACAGATTCACATTTAGCGCTGCCAAATTAGTCCAAAATGACACCTATGGCATTTTATTGGTTCGATATGTCATCGGCCATCCTATATCCAAAATATATTGTCAAATTCCCATTTAAGGCTGCCAAATTAGTCTAAAATGACATTTATGTCGATTCCCGGCCTTGAAATGTCATCCGCCATCTTGATTCCAAAAGTAATGACATATTCTTGATAAAGTTTTCGTGAAAAAGTTTTTCGCGATTAAGTACTGACACGATAAAAACAGGACCCTACTACTAAGACTCCATTGTCCTTGACTGTCACTAGGCTGTAGGTATCTCATGAACCGTGATAGCTAGACGGTTGAAATTTTCACACATGACGTATTTCTGTTATCGCTATAACAACAAATATTAAAAACAATAAAATAAATACTTAAGGAGGGCTCCCATACAACAAACGTTTTTTTTTTGACGTAATAACGAAAACGGTATTTGACAACTCCTGTATTTTTTGTCTTAAATATTGATATGAAAATATGAGCAATGATGAACTAAAATAATTTCTTTGCTCATCCGCGACCTTACGATAGCTAAGTTTATGTAAGATATGCGTGTTCATGCAGTTCCTCCACCTCCACACTGTAAGAACACACATAAATCACACGAAACCATCTATTACCGTCACCACACTACATCAACCCGTTTCGAACTCAACAAGAGCTCATCTTCAGAGCAACACAACCGTACACCATGCTACCAGATGTTAGACAACGTGGATGTTGTGTTGCTGTTGTGTGTGTGTTGTGAGTCTAACATCTGGTAGCATTATGAGCAATGATGATGAGATATTTAGCTATTTACTAAGTACTGCGTGCCCTCACACAATATACCATCATTATGTGCGCGAAACATTGAAACTAAGTAAATGTTTTGTGCGCACTGAAAAATTATTTTTTTATTACTAACTTTTTTTACTGACTGTACATTATTATCCATTGTTAACATCTAGGGCCAAAGTACATTTCGAGACGAATCAAACGAACCCAAAGTCGATGTGGTTATAGGGATTTATTACAGAGTTCCTATGGCCACCTTCCAGCTTTTTCATCAGATCAGAGTCATCATAACAATATTGCATTGTCATCTATTCTGATTTACACACGTATGTAAAATTCTCACTCAATCTAAAAAATTTAAACGCACATTTAGTCAAGTTTAGCTTCCAAAATGTAATCCATAAGTACTTACTAATTAACTAACGTACTAACATGGCAAGATCAAAAAGAACTTGAAACAAAATACATTATTTTGTTAAAAAATTAAAATATTTATATGACAACAAAACTTAAGTTTACTACGGTGGAAAATGTACAATGATCAAGTTGTGTCGCCAGCGCCACATCGCACGCACACATCAAACCGTGGTAGTGTGCGGGCGAATCACACCGCCCGAGCAGGAGATCGCGCAAGTGACGAGTTGGGACAAAATGTATGCGCGCTCTTAAATACATATTAAACATCCAAGACCCGAGAACAAACATTCGTATTATTTATACAAATATCTGCCCCGGCCGGGATTCGAACCCGGGACCTCAAGCTTCGTAGTCAGGTTCTCTAACCACTATTACTTTTACACCATTATTTTTACAAGTCGCTGAACTAATGTTGTTCAGTTTGAGGAGCATGATCTATGTTTTAATACATCATATTACAGGCCACACCCGGTAGAAGACCTAGTATTACATCAAAATGTATTATTTTATGACGTGATGATAGTTTAATAAGGCTCTTTAGTAATTATTGCTTCGGACAATCATCTACAATCGATGTTCATAAAACCCGGAGTTTATATGCAGTGAGTACAGCGCATGGCGTCCGGCGTAATTGCAGTGGGGCCAGCATGGCACGGTAAACAATACAAGGAATATTCGACAAAATGATCTAATATCCAATATTAAAGAACTTCTTCAATTCTTAGAAAGTTTTGAAGTTTGGTACCAACGCCTTCCCGTTATACGTGAACAAAATCAAAATCGAAACGTTTATTCTGTAAGTAGGCTGCAAAGGGCTCTTTTACAAGTAGTTAAAATACTGACAGATTTTTCAGAAAGACTATCATTGCCAAGAAGAATGCATCGCAAGAAACTTGACAAAATGGCTTTTAGACAACATCTAGGCTATTTTTACTCCAATAATTTCGCAGGTATCTGGATGAAATCTTTTAATTTCGATCACTAGGTTTGAGAACATGAAATTTGGGTGTTTTATATGCAACGTCAATAACAATCACGTAGGTAAGCATTGATAGTCTATTAGCAAAGCCGCGGACGGACGGACAGATAAACAGACAGACATTTTGGCTACGGAACCCTAAAATGACGTGTAAAAGTGCCCAATGCGGCCTATTAACTGAATAAATGATTTGAATTTGAATTTGATCAGTATTATCAAACTTACCTTACTGTTCTTCAAAAACTTAATAGATACAACAAAAACAAAATTTTAAACATTTAAATAATTTATTGAATCAGGCGTTACTCTGCGAAGCTCCATATCAATGCAGAGCAAAGCAATTCTATTAGGTAGTTCATTCCAATTTACTTCACTCCATAAAAATACAATAAGTAACTGGCATAATAAACTGAGACGGAATCATAATCCAATTAAGCTCTAAAAGAATTTGCTTCAACGGTAAAGTCAATTGGATAAATTGAGTAACAACACAGTCTAAATAACTGATAAAGTCTTGACTAACAATTAACATAATTATAATTGTTTTATGGTACAACTAGCTTTTGCCCGCAGCTCCGCCTGCGTGGTATTCGGTTATCGCGCGCTGTTCCCTCGGGTACTGTGCATTTTTCCGGGATAAAAAGTAGCCTATGTTACTCACTATATGTCACTCTCGGGCTCATAAACTATCTCTATGCCAAAAATCACGTCAATCCGTCGCTCCGTTACGGCGTAAAAGACGGACAAATATACAAACACAGTTTCGCATTTATAATTAGTATGGATTAATCTGTCCTATTTTGTCTGTATTAAAGCTTATCCCAGTATTGCTGGTTCATGTCACATGCATGCTTGCTTCACATAATTTCTCGATTAAATTATATCCATGCGCCTACTAAACAAGCAACTAATTGCAAATTACGAGCAAATACTAGCCTTCACTACAAGAGCAACTGCAGCTAGGAGTTCAAAGGTAACAAGAGACTTCATTACGGGCGTCGTGCTAGCGTGCCTTCTCCAATATCCTCGTAGCCTCCGAAGCTGTAATGGATGTCAACATGTTGCCACTCACTGCATTATGTTATGCCGATGCTCGTTTAATATCTATTTTGTGATAGAGCAGCTTTGAGCATGCAGCAATTAGGATTTTACGATTATATAAGTAATAATTATTATAATAGAGCGTGCAACAAGTGGATAAACGCGTCGTTTTACGAACAAGTTATACCGGGTGTGGCCTGTAATATAAGCAAAAAATTAAAACATAGATCATACTCCTCAAACTGAACAAAATTAGTTCAGCGAATTATAAAAATAATTCGTTTTTTATTTTTTGTTACACTTTTAAGTTTATTTGCAGAAGCAATGTAAAGCAAAATGCTTAATGTTTGTAGCGTGTCAGGCGACGTCAGTTGTGTTCTAGGATAGGCGTACATTGATGGCAGTATTTAATTTGTATGAAAAAAGGAAAATTCAAAGACTCCATTATTTTTAAAAGTCGCTCAACTAATGTTGTTCAGTTTAACGAGGACGATGTATGTTTAAATTTTTTGCTCGTATTACAGGCCACACCCGGTATAGTCTGCGTTTCACTTAGATTGTGAGGAAATTAAACAGTTACGGTAGAAACAAATGCTTATTCAGTGAACCGTGCAAATGTAACAGACAGAAAAGTTCTCGAGTGTCAACCATGAACAGTAACCACTGGCAGTCTCGCTCGATTTATTTACACATAAAATAATCGATACATAAAAATACATGAATTGGTGTCAGGTGTTTTTTTTTATTTGACTGGAAGGCAAACAAGCAAGTGGGTTTCCTGGTGGTAAGAAATCCCCACCGCCCATAAACATCTGCAACACCAGGGCCTAAGATGGAATACCTCAAGTGCCAGTAATTTCACCAACTGTCTTACTCTCCGCGCCGAAACACAACAGTGGAAACACTGCTGCTTCACGGCAGGATTAGCGAGCAAGATGGTGGTAGCAATCCGGGCGGACCTTGTACAAGGTCCTACCACCTGCAAAATGCTGCAAATGGTGTCCCATATTTATTTATTTAAGCAGTCACAATATTGAAGGCTTACTGGTTAAATAAGGAAGTAACTAAGTGGGAAATACGAAGATATTCCCCGCAGTTCCAAACAGGCACGAGCCAGAAATAATCCATTTTTACTGTTCAATTTTCGTATTCCGGGCCTTTGAGTCCCGTACAAAGTGCAATCCCTTTGAACAGGAAGTATCAGATAAATTATTTTAAGCGCTTTATTTACGTTCATTGGGCCGAAAAAAACATTAATATTTGGACGAAAGTAAGGCTTTTTGTAGAAGAAAACGAGATAAGTAATTTATTTCGAAGCTTTTTCTGAGTCACGGATATTATGTACTTGTAAGAATATAAAAATGATTTACGGTAAGTAAGCGTTTGGTGGCCTAGTGGTTTGACCTATTGACTCATAAGCAGAGGGTCGTGGGTTCAAACCTTGGCTCGCGCGTCTGAGTTTTTCCAAATTCATGTGCGGAATTACATTTGAAATTTACTTTGAATTTTCAATCCGCACTGGGCCCTTGTTGTTGCATGTGGTAGGACCTTGTGCAAGGTCCGCCCGGATTGCTACCACCCAGTGGCGTGCAGTGCTCCTGAACGTAGGACCGGCTGAAGAACATAGCTAAGTTCAGCAGTTTTTTTAACAGGGTGGCAAACGAGCAAGTAGAGAGTAAGTAAGCCCTACTACCCATGGACACCCGCAAAACAAACGATTGTGTTGCCAACCTATAGAGATACATATTTGGAAACATGTCGAGAAGTCGAAAAAATAAATGATATCGGTAGTTTAAGCACTTACCAATGTTATTCCGCCAAGCGAGTCTGTGGTGTAGCTGTAGAATTTTTTACATATTTCGACGAATGGTTTTGACCACCACGACTATCTAACTGAGTGATTGACATAACCCGTGTCATTCCAAACATTTAGAGAATTTCCGAATAAAATGCACGAAAAACAATACAAACGCTCTGTGCGTACACAGCCCGTAAGCCAGCTAAAAGTTTCATAATATTTCGCGTGAAATTGACGGATTATCTTTCCCTTAGTTTGATTTAGTTTTAACTCGGGAACACATCTACCTTTTTTAACTACTGCAAGCTTATTTTCGAACGAAAACTTACTAAATTCGCCTTTAATCAACTTCCGCAAACATACGAGGTCAACACACTGTTCACAACTAAAGCACATATTTAATCAATTTAAGCTCAATTTCACCAAAAGCACTATTTAAATCCTTATCCGGTGAAATTCCGCGACAATCTAAGTTAATAACAAAAGAAAATCACTATAATAACCAGCCGGTCTCTTCGCATTTTTAAAACATAAACAAAACATAGCGCTCGTGTTTTTGCGAATTCAAATTCAATATTAAGTAGACCAAAAAAACCTGACAAATTGAAAAGTGCGAGCGTTTGAGGTAAATATGCAAAATCGAGACTTTTTAATTTGTCCGGTTGTGCGCGAGACAGCGTGCTGAACGTCATGTCGGGCTGTCTCGCTCACGCTATCAATATTTAATACGAGAGAGAGAGGCGGCGCGATCGCGCGATGTGGACTTCAAATGTAGCAGAAGGGCTACTCCGAAGCACACGGTTCGAGGTTCGTGTCGTGCGGTTTCTCTGACACTTATACTATTTAATACTTGAGCGAGAGGGATCGCACGACACGAACTTCGAATTTTGTGATTTGAAGTTTGAATTAGAGAATAGGTTCCCCGTCCAGCGGCCGGACTCAAAAATGTATGAGGGAAAAATTTTTTGGCTATACTTGTGCGTGTGAATGTCAGTGTAGTGGTCTGAAGACTATCAGTACGTAGTTCACCGATGCTTTTTACACAAGCGTAGCGTATATTAGTGTGCGCGGATAAAAGCAAACCCAATTTGTGCTTTACCAGCGCGATTAGGCGATTTTCTTAAATTGTAACGTCGTTCGTGACGTGAAGCGCGGAAATTCAAACGCTCAGCGCGCTCTTTTTTAAGGTTGTTACATTACGAACCGAACGAGTAACATTAATAAATATCAAGTAAAATAAAAAGTTATTAATTTAATAAGTAATATAAATATTTATGTAAAGATGCTAGGGTAGGCACTGCTTTTATGCTTATTCATAAAGACCGCCCCTGCTACCACCATCTTGCTCGCTAATCCTGCCGTGAAGCAGCAGTGCTTACACTTTTGTGTTTCGGCGTGGAGAGTAAGACAGCCGGTGAAATCTCTGGCGCTTGAGATATCCCATCTTAGGCCTCTAGGTTGGCGACGCATCTGCAATCCCCCTGGTGTTTCAAGTTTTATGGGCGTAGGTGATTTCTTACCATCAGGAGACCCACTTGATCGTTTGCCAACCAGTCGAATAATAAAAAAACGCCATTCTTCAGCAGAAGACGTGTTCTGGCTGATGATGATGAGGAATCACGGTCCGAGTCTTATCTAAATTAATGTATATTTCTATCCTGCGTCCATTGACCTTCACATTAACGTGTATGTAGTCCCTATTCACTAATTGTGCCGTGGCTGCAAACGTGCGTGAGACGGATATCCGTTTTTGTGCGCTAATGATGCTTTTTAGTTGTGATTTCCGTCCGATTATTGTATTAAACGATATTGAAAGACCCGATACGTAATTATGTTATGATGGATTACTTTGACTCCCTAAAACAAAAATAATATGAGCGGCAAAAAACCGGCAAAATATCGTAAAATTATTAAATGATATTGTAACGGATAACTCACGTCTTAAATCGTGTATAGCTCGACATGTTTCAGGCTTTTTCGTAGCCCTTTTTCAAGGGAGCACGCGACTCGGCGGCTGCCGCAACACGCGCAGTACGCTCCACCGCTCTGCTGCGACTGTCCAAACATGTCGAGCTAAACTCGGTTTAAGACGTGAGTTGTCTGTTACAATATTATTTATATGAGTGAGTCTCGCGGTAGTTTCATGTTCAAAATAGCACACAAATATCCAGCAGGCACACTCGGATCTATCCTACAGCAAGTATAAATACTCGATCGATAGCTTGTGCATATTTGAGCGGCCACGAGCCTCGACTTATTCGCCTTCCAAAAGCCTTGGGATTCCTCCTTTTTGAGCCAACAGTTTTCCGCGGCGATTTTCGTTGGGTCGTTGACCTGAGAAACGATCGAATAGGTATTTTCATAGCGCAAAGAAAGCCTGAATGATATTAACGTAGCTACGTTTTTTAGAGTTCCGGAGCCAAAATGGCAAAAACGGAACCCTTGTAGTTTCGCCATGTCTGTCTGTCTGTTTGTCTGTCTGTCTGTCTTTACTCAGGGACGACTATCAATGCTAGAAAGCTGTGATTTTGCACGAATGTATATGTCAACTATGCCGACAAAATGGTACAATAAGAAATAAAAATACATTTTTTTTTGGAGTACCTCCTTTTTGGAGTGTATACGTAAAGTGGGGGTGATTTTTTTTTTCTCATCCAATCTTGTAGTGTGGGGTTACGGTATCGTTGGATATGTCTTTTAAAATCATTAGGGGGTTTTTAAAACAATTTATCGATTTAATGATTTGTTTACGCAAACTTTAAAGTGATTTTCATTAAAATCGAGCGTCCCCCCCCCCTCTAAAATCCAAATCGGTAAGTGGTGAAATTTGAAAAAATTCGGGATGGTAGTAAGTATATCAAACTTTCAAAAAAAACCATAACGGCTAAGTAAGTAAAAATTCCTTCAACTTAGTAAGTTTTCTTTGTCTTCCTAGCGACATCTTAACTTAAAAAGTCTGTTCAGCAGCCAACAAGGCCGTTCGGAGAGAGCCGAGTGTGTTTGTTTACTACGACGGATCCACCCTTGACCTGAATTTCTTCCAACAGTTAGATGAGGTTGACGATGGGATGAGCTTCATTTTAAGTCTTTTAAAAACCTTGGTTTATAGGTGACATTTGGTGACTCCGTGACTTAATTATCTAACACAGATCTCACACTGAGAAAATGCTTTAAAAACGATGGCAGCTGTCAGTTTTGATACTTGTATTCGGGTTGGCATAGTGGTCACGGTCAACATGACACCTGAACCTTCATGACACCTTTTGAATCTTCGTGACAACTTTTGAACCTACATGACGCCTTCTGAACCTTCATGACACATTTTCAAACTTCATGCCTCATTTCAAGCTTCCATGACACTTTTTGAACCTTCGTGACACCTTTTAAATCTTCATGACGTCATCTGAACCTTCTTGACACCTTTCGAACCTGAAAGACACCTTGTTTGGGAAGATAGTGTGGTGGTTTGTGTCCTTGTTTGATGTCCTTCCCGGGAATCAAACTATCTGTATACAGAATTTCATTTAAATCGGTTCAGCGGCTTAGACATGATGAAGTAACAAACAACAGACTTACTTACAAACTTTAGCATTTATCATATTAGTGGGACAGTTTAAAATATAGTGGCACATTTGTAATGTATGTCTAGGACTAGTAATATAAACAATTCATGACCTGATTATGATTATCCTCAAAACATCAAAGATACCGTATGTCCCATGTGGCCCAAAAGAACATACAAAAACAACCTTTTTGCGTGAGGTCGCGTTCCCCTTTTCTCCGTAGACACGGGGTTAAATATGCAGGAGGATGTTCGGGAATTCATTTAAATTCATGAAGATGTTAACAAAGCAATTAGGAGGCGCGCGTGTCACCTGCTCGCGCCGCTAAGCGGGCATGCGCGGGCCACGGGAGACACACGCCGTGAACAGTCTGTTTACGCCATATAAGATAAACCTGTAGACCTTGCTCATATAAAAGTTAAATTTTGTTTCTATTTCTATTTCAAAGCTAAAGCAGTATGGGAGCTACGAACAAATCGATCGAAACGAACACACTCACACAAATGCGCGCTCGACACGGCGTCTAAGGTTGTCTCGCGGTACTGCAGTATAATACTGTGGTGTGGTGTTCGTCGTTTCAGGGTAGCGACGACGATGACGTTCAAAAATCCCTGACTATTCATAGTTTTTTTTCTTATGTATTTTGTCTTTTTGTTTTGTATGATTTGAATTTTACAGCGCATTGGTGTTTAACTGTAATGGTGTAAATTGAAAATACGAACTGAAAAATAAAGCGCTGGGAATCGAACCCAGGTCCTCGGCATTCCGTGCCGCGTGTGTCACGCTGGCTGGTGGTGTAGCGGTATAACACGCGGCACAGAATGCCGAGGACCTGGGTTCGATTCCCAGCGCTGGTCTTATTTTTCTGGTTTTTCTGTGCATCAATATTTCAGTTTGTATTTTAAATTTAGGTTCTACGAGAAGACCGTAAAAGAAACAAAATTTGGAATTGAAATACGTGTGATCAAGGCATAACGCGTTTTAAACTAGACAAAAAATGAGAGAGAAACTAGTGAGAGCTTAAGGCAATCGGCGGACGTTCGGAGTTCGTTATAGAGACCTTTGCTGAATAGTGGACTACTTTCGGAGGATGATGAATTTTGTTGCTCAAACCGTTTTATCCAATTCTTATCAGCTATCCACTCTCAAAGGGCCCAAACATGTTGTAAAGACAAATAACGATAAAACAATTATGCCTTAAAGCGATAACGTCGGTTAAAATATTAATGAAATACCCTCTGTCAGGAACAAAGATAGGCATGACGGCTTCTCCGAGCCTAAAACAATACTCAGCTTAAAACTGTTCAACCAGATCTAATTAAATACCTTCGTTTAGTGACAACATAATCCTTGAAGTAACTCCGGTAATATTTAGTTAGCGCCAGCGTTAGACGGTGAGGTTGTAATCAAAGACTAATTGTTGCCAACGTCTCACCAACCACGTAACCTAACCAATAAAAAGTCAGAAAACCTGGACTTTGTCACTTCAAAGTTCAATATCTCAAAAACGGCTAAACCGATTTTGATGAAATATGTCTAAAAACCATCGATAGAGAACGTGATTTCAAATGAAAAAAATCGCATACAAATCGATCGACCAGTTTAAGAGCTTCGGTGCCACAGTCAACACAAAGCAGTCAAACTTATAACATGCGGACAAACTTATGGGCATGTTTGCACTGGCGCGTACTGACGACTTCTTAAATAATGAGAATAATGCGAAAAAGACTCGTCTCTCTGCTTTGCAGGATGCGGGCCAGCCCCAACCCCATCATGACCACTGTGGCGGCCAGGTACGACTCCCCTTTTATGAGGCACTACGAGGCTGTCATGACTGCAAAGCGGTAAATGTTTTGTTTTGTTTTGTATAACTTACTAACATAGTTAATAAGTATTTTATTGTTTTAATGGTACTAACAAAGCTGGATCAATTATGTCATCCGATAAATAAATGAATTATTATTATTACTATATTATTATAACACCCCTCTTTTTGCGTCGGGGGTTAAAAATTACTTTGCTTTTGGCTTGTATAATCACTTTTATCATGTTTCGAATAACTTACCAGCATAAATGACTGGGGAACGAAACTAAAACAGTAATAAAGGCACGATCTGATTAGATATGGAGGCTTGATATCGCGACTCTATAAATAAACATGCTCTACATTGTAATCAAAAACTAAACACGTTCCGGAGAACTAGGAAAACGGAAACCATCAAATATAGACCTGTGAATAGACCGAACTAAGCTGTACATTGAAGGCTGTAAGAGCTCTAGATTTGAGCGGTCAGCGGGTGGCTATCAATCTATTTCGAATCGGAATATGCAAGTTCTGCCGACCGGGAAAGTTAGATGAAATAACTTCGGCGTGATATATTTAGAAATGTCCAGGCGGCAGTCTTTGCATTAATAAACATTCGGATGTTACAAGTTTTGGGGTTACTCTAACATGGTATAATGTAAACTGGTATTATATATTGAAATGTACCTAATTAATCAGTTTGCGAAAACATTATACACGTACTTAATTGGTTCTTTGAAATAATATTCATACTAGCTTTTGCCCGCGGTTTCCCCCGCGTGGAATTCGGTTATCGCGCTGTTCCCTCGGGAACTGTGCATTTTCCGGGATAAAAAGTAGCCTATGTCACTCTCTGACCCATAAACTATCTCTGTGCCAAAAATCGCATCAATCCGTCACTCCGTTTCAACGTGAAAGACGGACAAACATACACACAAAACCACACACATTTTTGCATTTATAATATTAGGATTGATTTTTGCATGCTTTTTAATTTTACTTCAATTTTCTCCTTTTGCCCCTGCTGGCTTCGAAGGACTCTAATTTTTCTTTCCAATGATTAAAGTCACGGACGTTGAAAATAGTGTAGGTGTTGGTGTCGTCGTAGTTATCCGAAGTGGACATAAATAAAAGGTCCGGATATAAACACAACAACAATTTACTCCACAAATCACAGTACAATATCAGAAGGAGAAAGTTTGTAATTTAGCAACACAAGTCCAGAATAGCACATAGAAAAGAACAGTCAAACAAGCACAATAACAACAGTAATGTTTTTCGTAAGCATAAAGCAAATAAGCGCGGCACTTTAAGCATGTACATAAACGACATGCGCTCCGGTACGAAAAGGCTTAAGTACTGGCGCGGGCGCTCGGATCGAGTCGCTAGGCGGTGCAGTTGCATCGCACGCGCTGGGTGCGTGATGCGCAACTATCTACTAATAAATTTAGGTTCACTTGTCCGCGTTACATACAAAATAAAATAAGATAAATGTTTTTAGTTATTTGTTTATATTTATATAATACTAAGTTTTAGAATTGTTTAGTTTTTAATTTTTAGTATTAAGGTAGTTCAAGTACTTGGGTAGTTTAAGTATTTGGGTAGTTCGTTATTATAATCGTACATTTTAGTTATTAAATATTAAATACACTACATCACCCCCTTCCAGAGACCGTCAAGGGCGATAATAATCAGGGAACCGAATGCGACGTCCTGACCGCGTCTTCTTGACTGCGTTATCTTTGGCACTTGGTAATGGCTGGTGATTTTTGGACAAATTTGAGTGATGAGTATGAGTGTCATTGTTTGGTGATGAATGATGTAACGTGCCTGGGTCTTGCAGTATGAAGGCCGGTTTAATACGGTCTACTGATACTGTTACCGATTTCCCGTTTACCATAATTTTAAAAACTTTATCACCTCTTTCAATAACCTCGTAAGGTCCAGTGTACGCTGGTTTTAAGGACCCCCCTATAGTATCATCTCTGAGAAATACGTGAGCTGATGTAGATAGGTCTTTAAAGATAAAGGTATTGCGCTTACCACTGTGCTGTGAAGCTGGTGATGGACGCAAGTCTCTTACGAACCCGCGGAGCCGTGATAAATAATCTGTCACGTCAATTGTCTCGTCAGAGGGTTGAGAGCTAAAAAAATCTCCCGGTAGACGTAAAGGCTGGCCATAAAGAAGTTCAGCCGTGGAAGCCTGAATACCTTCCTTATAGGCACTGCGTATCCCTAATAGGACAAGCGGGAGTGCGTCCACCCAGTTGCTGTCCGCGTGGCAGGTTATAGCAGCCTTAAGCTGTCGGTGGAACCTCTCCACGAGTCCATTGCATGCTGGGTGATATGCCGTCGTTTTCCGATGCTGGAAACCAGCGATGGCGGATAACTGCTGGAATAGGGCCGACTCAAACTGCCGTCCTCTATCCGTGACTATATCCGCTGGACAGCCGAATCGTGAAATCCAACCGCTCAGTAATGCTCGAGCTACCGTTTCCGCCGTCATGTCTGGTAGTGGTATTGCCTCTGGCCATCGCGTGTACCTATCGACGGCTGTGAGGCAATATCGGAACCCTTGACATAATGGTAACGGTCCTATCAGGTCTATGTGAACGAATGCCAGTCTCGCCCGAGGTAATTTAAATTTACCCACAGGAGAAGAAACGTGACGTGTAACTTTGGAGCGTTGGCAAGCCAAACAGGTACGTACCCATGCCCGACAGTCCTTTTTGACACCCGGCCACACGTATCGATCTGCAATCAACTTGGCAGTAGCGTTGGCGCCTGGGTGACTCAAAGAGTGGAGACCGTCGAACACTGGTTTGCGTAGTTCCCGAGGAATAAACGGCCTCTGCGTGGCGTTACTCACATCGCAGTACACGTAACTCTGAGACCCGGGAATTTTTACCTTGTCCAGTTGGAGTGACGAACCGGTTCTTAATAACTCTGGGAGCTCTTGGTCAGTCTGTTGAGCAGAAGCTATTCTCTCGGCGGTGACTGGATGTGAGATCGCTTCGACGCGAGAAAGTGTATCAGCCACGACATTATTTTTGCCCGAAATGTGTCGGATATCCGTGGTGAATTGGGCTATCAGATCCAGGTGTCTATATTGTCGTGGGGAACAATTCTCTTTACGAGAATGGAATGCGAAAGTGAGAGGCTTGTGATCTGTATAGATCGTAAAGTCGCGAGCCTCCACCATGTGTCGAAAATATTTCACACTCTCGTAAATTGCCAGTAACTCGCGATCATAGGGTGAGTATTTTACCTGTGCTGGGCTTAGCTTCCGTGAAAAGAAGGCCAGTGGCTGCCACTCGTCATGCTTCCTCTGCTGGAGTACTGCACCTATAGCAGTATCTGAAGCGTCCGTCACTAGGGCGAGCTTGGCATGGCAGTCTGGGTGGGCGAGCATGGCCGCCTGACAAAGACCGTCTTTGCATGCCTGGAATGCTGCTTTGTCCTGATTAGTAAAAGTAATGGGATGGGAGCCCTTCACTGAACCAGTTAGTAAAGCATTTAGGGGTGCTTGGTGCCTAGCCGCATCTGGAATAAACCTACGGTAGAAGTTGAGCATCCCTAAAAAACGGCGCAACTCCTTAACTGTCTTCGGTTCAGGAAAGTTTTGAATGGCTTGAACCTTGGATGGTAGGGGTGCAGTACCATTGGCTGTAATCTGGTATCCAAGAAAGGTAACCTCAGACATGCCAAAGTGACACTTAGCTGTGTTAATCACCATACCAAACTCCTTTAGCCTACAGAACAGCTGGCGTAGGTGGCGCTCATGTGTCTCTCTATCCTGCGAAAAAACCAAAAAATCGTCGAGATATGCGTATACAAAATCCATTCCCCTGAGCATTACATCGACGAAGCGCTGAAACGTCTGTCCGGCATTACGAAGCCCGAACGTCATGTAAGGAAATTCGTAAAGGCCGAACGGCGTTGTGATAGCGGTTTTCGCGATATCCTCAGGGTTCAGGGGAATCTGGTGATAAGCTTTTACCAGGTCTATGGTAGAGAAGATAGTACAACCGGATAGGCTGTGCGCGAAATCCTGAATGTGGCGGATTGGATACTTGTCCGGGATGGTCCGAGCATTAAGCATCCGGTAATCGCCACATGGACGCCACCCATCGTTCTTCTTTTGAGCTAGATGGAGAGGGGAACACCACTGGGACTCGGAGGGACGGCAGATGCCAGTCCGCAACATTGCTTCGAACTCAGCTTTGGCGATTTTCAATTTATCTGGCGCCAGGCGACGAGGTGCACACGATACAGGCGGCCCAGGTGTAGTACGTATGTGATGTACTATGTTGTGCTTAGGTGCGCGGTGTATTCCAGGGGGACGTGTTATTTCGGGATAGTGTTCGAGTATAGTGTGGTATGTAGTATCACCAGACATTACCTTTACCGAAGTGACGTCATCTGATTTTTGCGCAAGCAACGCCGGGGTCGCAAGCGATGTCGTACCGTCAATGAGGCGTTGATTCCTCACGTCGACGACGATTCCATAATGCGATAAAAAATCGACACCTATTATCGCCCTCGTCACGTCTGCAACAATAAATCGCCAGGGATAGTCGCGGCGCAAGCCCAGGTTTAAAATAAAATTAACAAAACCGTATGTATTAATAGCAGTCCCGTTCGCTGCACTTAAAACTAAGTCAGTTTTTACACGTCGGTTTTTTAATGCCGTCCGCGGAAAAACACATAAGTCACTGCCGGTGTCCACCAAAAATTGTGTTTTTGATCGCTGGTCAGTTACAAACAGGCGACCGGCGCTCGGGCAGTCGTCGGCCGCCATTACGGATTGCCCTTGCCGTTTCCCGCGAAGTTACACGGAGTCACGCAGCGATTGGCTTTATCGCCGAATTTGTAATGGTACCAGCACGTTGGGAACTTCCTGTAGTTGGAATTTGACCTTCGTGCTGAGGATGAACGTCCACGTCCGCGCTGACCTCCCGGTGTCTTGGAACGACTACGTTGGCGTGACATCCTGTCGAATTTGGCTGTCAACGCCTGCATCTGCTTGGTTAATGCTGCAATCTCCTGGCTCACAGAATTTGACGGTGCCGCTGACGGTGTCGGTGAGAGCGATGCTGCAGCTACCTGCGGATGTGATGGCACGACTTCGTGAATTCTATCAGCTAACTCGGCAACTTCATCCAGTGACAGCTTCGCCTGGCACGCAATTATGCTCTGCGTGGACGTTGGCAGTCTGCTGGTCCATATCGACCGCATGAACTCTTCGGGTACTCCCGGTCCAGCCAGACTTCTCAGATGACGAAGAAATTGTGTGGGCTTTCTGTCCCCCAACTCCTCGTTTGTCAGTAGCTGGTTAAGCCTCTTCTCTCGTGAAACCGATAACCGCTTTATGAGCTCGTTTTTTAGTTGCTCGTACCTGTTTGCTGTTGCTGGGGCTGTGATGATATCTTCCACGATAGTTGCAGAAGCCGAATCTAGCTGGGACAAAGCATAATGGAACTTCGTAGAATCCGTTGTTACATTAGACAGTACGAATTGGCTCTCCAGCTGCACAAACCACAGCGCCGGCTTGTCGGGGTAGAATGGGGGTACTCGCACACCCACTCGATTAATTGCTATGTCCGGTTCATTTTGCATGATGATGGGTTCCTTCTCGGGGTCACCAGTGTTGGTGTCGTCGTAGTTATCCGAAGTGGACATAAATAAAAGGTCCGGATATAAACACAACAACAATTTACTCCACAAATCACAGTACAATATCAGAAGGAGAAAGTTTGTAATTTAGCAACACAAGTCCAGAATAGCACATAGAAAAGAACAGTCAAACAAGCACAATAACAACAGTAATGTTTTTCGTAAGCATAAAGCAAATAAGCGCGGCACTTTAAGCATGTACATAAACGACATGCGCTCCGGTACGAAAAGGCTTAAGTACTGGCGCGGGCGCTCGGATCGAGTCGCTAGGCGGTGCAGTTGCATCGCACGCGCTGGGTGCGTGATGCGCAACTATCTACTAATAAATTTAGGTTCACTTGTCCGCGTTACATACAAAATAAAATAAGATAAATGTTTTTAGTTATTTGTTTATATTTATATAATACTAAGTTTTAGAATTGTTTAGTTTTTAATTTTTAGTATTAAGGTAGTTCAAGTACTTGGGTAGTTTAAGTATTTGGGTAGTTCGTTATTATAATCGTACATTTTAGTTATTAAATATTAAATACACTACATAGGTATAATAATAATCCAGCTTTCAATCCACTTCGTTGACTTATGAAAAAAAGTAATCGAGTGAAGAAATGGTTTATTCTCTTTTCTAAAATATAGAAAAATAATGAATCTCATCTTCAACGTCCTCTCCCAGCTATTATTGCTGCGTAATGCCTGGACGCTGGATCAGGAAAATTAATATATCTGGGCCTAGGCTGTCTGGATTTTATTAAATTTCTGATATTAGTATTAATCTTGAACTGAACCAATTTCTTATTAATCTGAGAAATTTTGGACTTCGTACAGTGACTAAACACATTTTCGTCTTTCTTATTTTCTGTTTTAAAATGAAAATTGAAGAAATGTTTATTCGCGCGTCAGTTCAGAACGTGTGCGCCTATTTTTTTTTTAACCCCTGTCGCAAAAAGAGAGGTGTTATAAGTTTGAAACCCATGCCTGTCTGTTTGTCTGTCTAATGCATCTGAGTCTCTTAAATCTTTGCCTCACGTTGGCCCCATTGGCCCCACGGACCAATACCGTCTCGAAGCCAAAAGTTCAACCGTTTTAATATAATTATTGAACTTTAAATGAACAAAGTCAGGGTATTCATTATTTCTAAGTTGGTTGGGTTATTTAATTAATTAGATAATTTGTTCTCCTTTCTTGGAGTATGAAGCCCTGAAAAATACTCCCAAAATAGTTATTACCGGTAACATAACAGCCAGTGCTTACCAGATTCAATTTCGTCGAGCGCTAAGTGATCATTGAAAGAGCTCGTATTCATAATTTAATAGAAATCATAAACGAAAATTGTGTACAAACTCTCGGCCGCTCGCTCCATCTGAGGTCAGCGCACAATATGGCCGAACAAAGCTTGCAATTACTCTACAAATTTCTTTCCACGCCACCGAGCCCCTACGTTCTAGATCGAGCCCTTTCATGCTTAATGATGTATTAATATAAATAATATTTCATGTAATGGCAACGTTTGTTGCCTATTTCTTGACTATCGGGCGAGTATTTGGGATTATGTAATTGTATGTCAAAAACTATCATTTTGAGAGGTTTTCTATTTTATTCTTCACTAGCTGTTGCCCGAAGTTTCTTCCATAAAAACCTTATCCTGACAATAACGACAACAACAAAAAAGAATTGGCCAAATCGGTCCAGCCGTTCCCGAGTTTTGCGCTTAGCAACACATTTTGTGATTCATTTTTATTTATAGGTACAGATTATAAGTATTTATTTTATTTATATTTTCTCTGTTTATTCTCTAACTTCTCATGAAGACAGTTATGAGAAAGTAGCTACTTGTTCTGACCATTGTTATTATACCATTTTAGACGGGTTAAAATTTATCTGTTTTATTTCTCCCTCGAAAAGTTTAGGTATTTACAAGTGTTCATAAAATTCTGAAACGATTCAGCAGTCGTGTCTCCATCTTATGAGCAAAGGGAAGCAATATGAGTGATCCCGTGACATCGTTCCCGACGGCACCGTGCGTCTACCCGCGGTTTATCAATGGCGGCCATTGCCGCGGCCGCTGATGGCACGCATTTGTCGCAGCCTGTTGCTGGCCCGACCCGACTCGATAGGTATTTCTCAAGTATGTATGGCTACTAGATGGAGCGACGACCTGCAGGGCTACTACGAAACTCGAAACTCGAAGTTCGTATCGTACCGTCTCTCTCGTTCTTGAATTAAATTGTAAGTGTCAGAGGGACCGCACGACACGAACTTCGAGTTTCGTGTTTCGGAGTAGCCCTTCTGGTTAAGATCGCGGGATCCCGGTGGATGCGAAAAGCACAAGACCGGTCTGAGTGGAGAGCCTTGGGGAAGGCCTGTGTCCAACAGTGGATGTCTTTCGGCTGACACGATGGTGTATGGCTATGAGTAACTATTTCTTTGGTCCTCTGAATGGTTTTCAATGGGTATCATTAAATTCGTCATAACTGCCAAAGTGACACACCTAAGGTTATTTACCTACCTACTATCTAATGTTTAGAAGCTAAGCAAAAACTACTAACATAATATGTGTCCCAGTTACATGAAATAAGTGATATTATTGTTATTTAATATTTCATAATGGCGTGGTGTCTGATTGTATTTTTTTTATCATAATAATATGAGTATAATTTGAATGCTAATAATTGTCCATTCCAAGGATATGTCGCAGGGAAATGGTCGAAATAGAGTTTTGAACAAATCTCTAATGGATCAGTCATTTAGCTACTCGTAGAAATTAACGTCATTTAACTACATATTTTATCTTTATTTTACTTACGAAATGCAACCTAAGCAAATCTACCTATCTTTAAAAATGTTAAGAGATGAGATGAGTTCAACTGATTACCTGAAATTTAAACAAACTATCTACGTTCAGCGGAATTGTAAAATGTTTCCACCGTTATAAAAAAGCGGCGGAGGAGTATTTGATATTAATAATATTATGGAGTGACAGAGCACTGGTCGAGATGATCTTTCTTAACGCACAAGTCAGATGGACTGAGATCCACACTAGGTGAATACAAACGTTAGGACTGACCCACACAGGTACGTAACAAACCCACAACTTTTCTCATTTAAGTTGACAAACCTTAAACTCTCAAAGTGCGAAATAAATAATGCGGCGAAGTTTTCAAAAGCGGCGAGTTATCACGCGGCACCTGAGGGACCGGGCTGCCACGATACAAAAAACCTCACTTGGTCTACCCTCGTGTCCTTTTCTAACTGGTTTAGTAAGAAAGAGACATATTAAGCGATATGGAGAGTGGAGAATCGTGGTGGATGTCGCGGCAGTAATAAATAACGCGCTATTTAATCTGAGGGCTCTCGCGACGGTCGCCGGCGATAGGTAAAGCTCTCGCTGTTTGAAGGCTCAAGGTATAAAACATTGGTAACAGCGACCTAATAGACTAAGACATACGGAGATAAATCGGTAACCACATTAAACTATATAAGAACCGAACGTACACCTTGGCTTGTTCCCCAACACATAACCAAGCGGAAATGTCTCCTTCTTTATAAAGACTTCAACTTTCAATTTAGGTTCTAAAAAATAAGGGTAGGTCAGACGACGAGCGAAGCAAGCAGGGGTGTTCAGTTAGGTTCCTACAATTGCGACTACAACACGCGAACCGAGCGACCGAAGCGAGCGCCAGGACTTAAGTGCGTGAATAATTTGGCCCCTACCAGTGTAAGATAGTTACGGGGAACAATGGCATTTTTCATGCCCATGACAACACACAAGAAGTCAACACACGCAAAGACAGCACAGTCACACACAATATGGTTACCCGCGATAAAACAGACCAATACGGAGACGGAGATGCTGGTACAACCTGAACACGGAACAGAGTGACTGACAACTTACCCGATATAAAATAAGCTGTGGATCGAGAATTGTGATTTTAAAAGGAAAGGCATAACCTACTGTATACCACTGCTCAACAAAAGCTCACAAACGTAGAAAAAAAAACAAGACGTAGCTAAGTAAGCTAGATTTCAAAGTCATCTAACATGCAACTATTCCAGATAATTCATTAAAGCTGACTTAAATATTGCGACTCAAAAGAATACGGACCTCACGGAATGAGATTTTGTACAGTCAATCCCCGGTCTATGAGTGAACTTGTTCGTAACGAGCTGCCGAAGGGAAACGTGCTTTATTAATGATGCATAAAATTATCCTTGAAGACTTATGGAGTTGTTCTTGAAAAAAAGATGGTAATGGCGTTATAATAACCTGTCGAGAAATGGGAGATCGCAGAGATAATGGAAACTGTCAGGAAACGCAAGCTGCAGTATTTTGGTCACATAATGCGTAATGATAAATACGACCTCAACTCATCAGGCAAGGGAAAATAAAAGAAAAGTGACCGCCCGGAAGAAGGCCTACTTCGTGGCTTAATATTCTCCGGACATGGTTCAACCTTAGCACGAGATTCCTGTTCCGAGCTGCTATATCGAAGATAAGGATAGCACTAATGAAACGGTAGATGGCACCTAAAGAAGAAGAAGAAGAAGAGAACACGGGCCGGGCGGTATTGTCTAACACATGATACAGGCGCTCACAATCGTATTCACTGTCTCTTTCTATCTTCATCCATTCTTTGTGAGATTGTGACAGACAAAAGTGTTTCTCGATAAGTGCGAAACATACTCGTAGATGTTTCTAGTGCTGCTGCTTAAATAGCTTAGTATAAATAAGCAACCTGAGATATGAATGCATAGGAGAAATTCGTGTCTGTACTCCTGTCCAGTGGTAGTGTTGTGTAGGGGTATGGCACGCAGCATGGAATGCTAAGGACCTGGGTTCGATTCCCAGCGCTGGTCTCTTTTTCTGGTTTTTTTCTGCATCCATATCTCAGTTTGTATTTTCGAGAAAAAGGTGGTTAAATACGTGCGTTTGACAGTAAAGCCTGAGTCGCGCCACTTTGACATCAACTCGTATCGGAGACCATCCACTTTCGGTCACTAAACCACCGAAGTATGTAACTAAACTTAATTAAACCCATCAATCAATTTGCCGTTCCCAACATAATCTCACCAAAAGCGATTCCATAACGCCGATGACGTCACCGAACGACTTTGAACTTAGCAAAACTACTAAAGTTCAGCCCAAGCATTAGTTCCAATTTGGATCGCTGTCTCACCGCCCTTGGAACTATAACATAACTAAATCATAACGACTTTGCAAGAATGCAGAGTTAGGCCGGGTGCTCCCCTGCCGCCTGTGGCGGCGGCTGTATGAATTCGTGATGAAGGTACTTCAAAAAGCGGGTCCAATTTAACCACATAGTTGCGCCGCGGGGTTGTCTGACAGAAACCAGTTTTACAGTCACTTGCTATAATGAACGTGTGGAGGCATTGAGCTGAAAATTAGTCTCACTAATAATGATAAAAGTTTGTAAGTCTGTTTGATTGCTTGTTTGTTTGTTTATTACCTTATTAGCTTTTTCCCGTGGCTCCGCCCGCGTGGTATTCGGTTATCGCGCGCTGTTCCCTCGGGAACTATGCATTTTTCCTGGATAAAAAGTAGCCTATGTCACTCTCGGGTCCATAAACTATCTCTATGCCAAAAATCACGTCGATCCGTCGCTCCATTACGGCGTGAAAGATGGACAAACACACAAACACACTTTCGCATTTATATTATTAGTATAGATTTTTTCTAAACCACTGAACCGCTTTAGTCGAAATGCGGTATACAGAATATCCAAAATAACAAAGCAGATCAACCACGTCTAGATCCTAACCACTAAGTTTGTTAAAAAACGTCAGGACTGAGGAGGTTATACAAATACAAATACAAATCATTTATTGCGGACTTAAAAATCCATAGAAATGCAGTTTCCAATAAAATGTGCATATTTATGGTTGTTCTAGAAACTTGAAATTTGGTATGAAGGTACAACCACTGAGAAAAGTCTGGAAATCTTAATTTTTGTCTGTCTTTCGACGCACATACGCACGCACAACGTTTATTACTACACTAGCTGTGTCCCGCATGCTTGTCAATGCTATTTCCCGTATATCCGACTCACTCTTGACCGTTTTTCTCTCATCCTTCATACATAGTACCATACCACACATTTTTTGCCCATCATTCGTTCGTTGTCGATTAGGCCTCTCATAAGCCCCATAAGCAATATAATTTTGCCTGATATCGTGTCATTACTCGTTATCCCGTATCTGTCAAACATAAACAGGCACGCCGAGACTTGTTCGTCATACACGCGCGTTGAGGACTCCCCAGGGTTCGTCAGGATAAGTCTGAAAGTTACGTAATATCGAGGCAAAGCACAATCCCCCGCGACCGGCTCTGGAGGGCTACTACGAAATTTGGAAATCAAAGTCCCGTCCCTCTCACTCTCGAGTTAAATAACATAAGCGCCAGCGGGACGGCAAGACGCGAATTTCGAGTTTTGCGCTTCGTAGTACAGGGCCTGCTGTGATATGTCAGACATGTCATCTCGAATCGCATAATATGATCAAAGATGTAGTCCCAAATGAGTCCAGCTTTTGAAAGAAAGGCCTTTTGATCAGGCATTTTTGCTTTGTGAATTTAGTGGAAGGCCTGCCTTCTGGTGTAGGTATTCCATATTAGAACCAAACCAAATCACAACCTAAAACCCTGACTCGCACATCTGACATCTGAGCACGATCTGAGTTATCGAAATTCATGTGCAAAAATTACATTTTAAATTTACCACGAGCTTTACGCTGAAAGTAAACGTCATAAGGTAACCGAAAATCCTGACCAATCCAATCCGCACTGGGTTCGCGTGGGAACTACAGCCTACAGCCAACTGCAGTACCACTTCCTTGTTTAGAGCAGCAGCTGCAAAAATCAGAATTGCCATGATGTTGTCCAACCTCCGATGAGAGGAATGCGAAGAAAAAAAAACTTACAGGACAAACTTTTTGATCCAGATTTTTTTGCAGTTTTCAATGACGGGAGTATGTACAACAACATCGTCAACATAAAGGGTGGAGGTGCTCACGCCACCGCTAGTCCATATTAAATTTGTCCCGTATTACCCACAGCTTCGTCTCAAGGTAGTCATCAGTTTAACCACACACTGTGACGTCACAGAACCCGCAATAACTCGCTTTACATGTCAAAGCGGGATCCGTATTGGCACTGACGTCATTATGCTAAATGCAGCACCCCATAATTTGCCGAGATGACCCTGGTTGCTCGCATTTGCATGTATTTCCCATAAACATTGCTTAGCAAGCAGGCATCTTAGATTAACTGTGTACAAGACCACATGGTAGTTAAAATGTAACAGCTATGACACTCGCATTCGACAGCCTCTCATCATCCCAGCCTATATACGTCCCACTGTTGGGCACAGGCCTCCTCTCACAATAAGAGGGCTTGGGCCGTAGTTCCCGCGCGAACCCAGTGCGGATTAGGAACTTCAAACATACCATTGAATTGCTTGGCTGGTTTGTGCAGGTTTTCCTCACCGTACCGCTCGTTGTAAATTTCAAATGTGATTTCGCATATGAATTACGAAAAACTCAGAGGTGCGAGCCGGAGATTGAACCTACGATCCTCTCCTTGAGAAGCAATAGGTCAAACCTTAGGCCACCATGACCACGGATTACGAGGATATTGTGTTTACTATTAACGCGTGGATGCTCAAGATCGCATTTAATATCTCTTTCTACTTTTATTTTATACCGTTTAATGGAAAGAAAGAGAAAAAGCGATTGCGATCCCAAATTCGTTAGACAATAACGGACTCTGGTCGGTGTTTGGTTATTTAGAAGACACAGACGAGACAAAACAGCGCTATGTACCGAATTTCAAAGTAACAACCGGCCAAGAGCGTGTCGGACACGCCCAGAATAGGGTTCCGTAGCTATTACGAAAAAATTAAGTAATATTTTTCTAAGGATTTCGAATTTTATACGGAATCTTCCAAGTTTAGGTATATTTTATACCTTACGCTGCTATTTACTTATAAACTACTAATAATTCTCAAGAAAACTTAGCCCTTATAGTTTTCCTTGGAAGTTTGATATACTGACTACCATCCTCAATTTTTTTAAATTTTTTCTCCCACCGGTTTAGATTTTAGAGGGGGGGGACGCTCGATTTTAATGAAAATTTGCACTTTAAAGTTGAATATTTCGCAAACAAATTACTAAATCGAAAAATCGTTTTAGCAAACCCCTAATGGTTTTAAAATACCTATCCAACGATACCCCACACTATACGGTTGGATAAGAAAAAAAAAAATCATCGCCACTTTACGTCTATGGGAGGTACCCTAAAAAAATTTTTTTTTTAATTTTTAATTGTTTTATTTTGTCGGAATAGTTTACCTTTTAAATCCGTGCAAAATTACAGCTTTTTAGCATTGATAGTCCCTGAGCAAAGCCGCGGACGGACAGACAGACAGACAGACATGGCGAAACTATAAGGGTTCCGTTTTTGCCATTTTGGCTCCCGAAACCCTAACAACCTTACAAATTTATCCTAAATTCAAGCTTCAAATAGAAGTGAACAAAGGCTTCGCCGTCAACCGTCCTAGAGCAGTTTACTACATCCTGAATTGTTAAAAACTTCTCTCGGAGAATTACGATCGCGTGGACGGAGACTTTGTTATCTACGAGAATTGACGTCATTCTTCAATTATTCTAAACTAGCGTTTGCTCGCAGCTTCGCAGGCGTAAATCATTCATTGGATACAGCAAGGATACAGCAGTTGAATTGAAATTCCGGGATCTTATGCTTGTGGAAATTCCCTAAAATTAAGACGTGGTTCTCATTGTAGTTAAATTAAAATACCCATGCCAAATTTCATGACTAAACCAGGGGGGTGTCACTACGCCATTCCGCCGCCGAGCTAAAAGTGCGTACCGGGCCTCCCCAACGTTGAGGCGATTCAGTGGTTGCCGCGCATTGACCCGTGGCGCACGCGCGCGCCTCTTACGCAGTACGACTCAATTTACGTCGCAAACGCGTGTCATAATTTTAATTGGCAATATGTATCCAAAAAAATACTGCATTGCAGCCGATTGTCGGAACAATGAAAAAAATAGTAATTGTCAGTTTTTCTCGGTTCCGGCAAGTGAGAAAGATAGCGAAAGGTACGGTATTCATTACTCATTTATATCTACTGTCATGGTACCTAAATCTATAACAATAATTAATAAATATACACACAAATGTTTTATATCATATACTTATTTAAAATAGGTGGTAGGTAGCTACATAGGTATACATATAATCCATACCTACATCAAAAGAAAATCACGTGTCGTGTATACAGGTATTATAAGTATAAACTGATTTATATGTTCGGTATTCATTTACCTAATAGGTAGGTATAACAGTTTCTGCATGTGTACCTAGCGTGGTATTTATACATACAACACTTACCAGCCATTCTGAAGCAACTGTAACATGTGACTATTTCTCGCATGAGATGTACATATTACCTGTCTCTTTCTGTGCACTGCTGTGAGAAAGTGACGGGTGACGTCTCGCAACGAGAGTCACCAAGCATAGTTGCGCTGGACTAGACTGGTACCTAGCTTATTCTTACATAATATTCGACCCTGCGCCATAGAATAAATAAAAGTGCAACCGCTAAGTAAATATTATAAACAGCATAAATCTGATATTATAATAGGTATTCTATTAAAGTATTGACAACCCTATTTTCGGAATATCTGACAAGGTGTGGAATAATGTCGACCTTCACGCGGCGCCAGAGAGCTCAATGTCGGCTGCTCGCGTGCGGTCCGTTTGTTAATAATAATTATGTAGGCACATAAAAAGGCGGCATTTGTGAAAATCAAAACAGAGAGACTTCTGTACTTGTACTATTATCTATTCTGTGACTAAACCTTAAGTTGTTATTTTGAGATTTTATCCCTATCCCGTGGGAACATCGGGACAAAAAGTAGGTAGCATATTTGTTATTCCAGATGTCCAGCTATTTACATACCAAAATTCATGACTAGCCCAGTGGTAATTAGTTCGAGATTTTATCCCTATCCCGTGGGAATATCGGGACAAAAAGTATCATTTGTTGTAATCCAGGTTATAATTTTTTGCCAAATTTCATCCAAATCCGTCCAGCCGTTTCAGCGTGAAGAAGTAACAAGTATACTCAATATATTACTCAAAATATTAGTAAGATATACGCGCTTCTTCTTCTTCTTTTTTAAAATATGGCTTCTGTCCTAATTAATAAGACAATTTCGCCAATGTCAAAGTATTCTCTTTCGAGAGGCAACGTTGTACGGTGATTGTAGTTTTTGCAACTTGAAAGCAAAATTCCAGAAACCACATGGAGACAACTTGCGCATTAAAAAATGTCAGACACGAGAGCAATATTGAATATTGTGATCACTGTTCACTGTTAAGGTTAATCGCCGCATAAAACACTATCAAAATTATACTTCAACTAGCCAAAGAAACAGAAATAGCAAAATTAAACATTGTCTACGTCCTCCATGTTCGAATGCCACAAATCGAATCATACGCGCTTCCATACATCAAAAGGAAATAATGAAACTTGACGAAAGAAATAATGAAGTTCTCTGCCAAGTTATGACATTTAATTTTGCGAGTGAATCAAAACCTATATTTTGTTATAGTACCTAGAATCTTTTAGTCTGTCTGTAAAAATCAATGACCAACATAATCTGACCCCACACTGCGTACATTTTGCTTAAGAGTAGGGCTCTGCATACACTATTAAATCACTCTAAAAAAGCGAGAAATATCTTCAACACACGATTCCCGTTTAATGCCGTTATATTGAACTTTGAAGTGACAAAGTCGTGGGTTTTCCAACTTTTTGTTTATTAGGCTATACATTAATCATACCACGTAAGTGAAAATCTCGAGACTCATTAAATCTACAAAATAATCTTTCTAAATTGCACGCGAGCTGTTTAAACACTTTTCCAGGAACATACTTGTTAATATGAGACGTTTCAGCCATTCAGCGTGAGAGTGATTACGTGGAGTACCTCCTTTCAGGAGCCGGCTCGGCCTCATTCACCGCCTTTAAATCCTTACTCAGGATATTGTTCATACACTTAAGACTCCGGCGGGAGGCGCGCCGCAAATATGTGCTAGGCGTTGAGTGACGAGTGGTTTCATTTAGGTATTTTCCAGGATCTCGGATTTCTGACAAGGTTGTAAACCAGAACTTGAAACCCGTCATTTTACCTGGAACGTTTTCAACGCACGTACATCATTGTGGTCTTATTAATTATATATCGTCACTACCTACTTTCAAAAAAACTCGTAGCTCAAAATAGATAATTTTTCTGAGTGAACTTTATAGACATTTCATCAAGGTTCAATTTTGTTGACATTTCGGAGTTGAGGTACTTAAAAAAACTGGCCAAGAGCGTGTCGGATAAGCCCGAAATAGGGTTCCGTAGCCATTACAAAAAAAGTAATATTTTTCTACGACTTTCGTATTTTGTACGGAATATTCCAAGTTTAGGTATATTTTATACCTTAGGCTGCTATTTACCCTCAAACTACTAATAATTCTCAAAAAAACAACCGTTATAATTTTCCTTGTAAGTTTGTTATACATACGACCATTCTGAATTTTTCCAAATTTTTCCACTCACCGGCTTAGATTTTAGAGGGGGGGACGCTCGATTTAAATTAAAATTTGCACTTTAAAGTTCAATATTTTGCAAACAAATCACTGAATCGATATCCTATTATCCAACGATACCCCACACTACAAGATTGGATGAGAAAAAAAAACCCTTATTTACGTCTATGGGAGGTAAGCAAAAAAAATTGAATTTTCTAATTTTTTATTTTACCATTTTGTCGGCATAGTTTACATGCATATTGCGTGCAAAATGACAGCTTTCTAGAATTGATAGTCCCCGAACAAAGCCGCAGACGGACAGACAGATAGACACAGACAGACATGGCGAAACTATAAAGGTTCCGTCTTCGCCATTTTGGCTACGGAACCCTAAAAAACGAAGTACAAACATGATCAATCGAATCTGTGCGTATCCACTTCGCTCTCCCTCAAATTCGTCAGTAGAAGCGTAACCCAAAGCTTATTAGCGAGTAAAGCAGTAGGCGGAAGCGCTTTCAATTAGTTTAGTCCGCGACTAATCTGTGTACTCCAACTAAGGACACCTAACTCTGTTGACAAATTAATTCGTTCCGCACTAAACTTTAACAAGGGCTTAGTGTGGATTCGGGTTTTGTTTTCAATAAATGTAAAGTGGAAGTCGGACGGTCGGGCGGTCGGGCCGACCGTGTCGCGCGACAAATTGGATTACCAGCCGTATACGACGGGCAATTGATGGGTTCCGGATACGAACTGCTAACTTATTTACGTGTGATAGAATACCTCCCGGTTCAGCTTTAAAGTGGGATGTTTATTTATATCGGTAGTACGTCAGTGCGCTTGCTCAAGTCGCTTTAAGCCTGAAAACCAACTGCTAAACTGTTTCTTGGGATAGTGGTGATGTCATACAGGCCGTAATAGCGGGGCGAAGGACGTGATTGAAACGTTGTCTATGTAAACAATAGTGTCCATTACCACTCTCTTGGAAACTGCGCCAAATCGTTTACATTTTACTCCTATTCTATAGACTTCATTCACCGCGGTACCCCGTATATCCTCGAGCTTTAAATAATAATAATTTTAGTAATAATAACTTTATTTAATCCTCCACCACAAAAGCAGACACAGTAATTAAATTAAAAGTAGGTAGGTAATTTATTGAATCAGGCGTTACTTTGCGGAGGTCCATATCAATGAACTAAAAGAATATCCTTGCTCACCGGCGACCTTACGATAGCTAAGCTTTATGCAAAATATGCGTGTTAATGCAGTTCCTCCACCTCCACACTGTAAGAATACACACAAATTACACAAACCCATCTATCACCACCACCACATCACACTGACGCGTTTCGAACTCAACCAAAGCTCACCTTCAGAGTAACACAACCGTACACCATGCTACCAGTTGTTAGACTAGAACTTGACTTTTAATCTAACAACTGGTAGCAGCTTAGACGAATTTCCGTATTCCGGATTCTATCGCGCAAAGAAACTCCAAGCATAGCTCGCTCTATAGCTCCATATCTACTAACGGCCTTGAAATGTGAAAAGCGTATTAGCATTCATCGATCAATATTGTAAATCATGTTACCCGTGTGGTGTCGGGTTAGAATTACACCTCTCCATTTCTTCCGTGGATGTCGTAAGAGGCCACTAAGGATATAGGTTGAGGTATACCGTAGGCGACAGGCTAGTAACCTGTCACTACTGTACCGTTTTTGTCAAACTTGAAACATACAATTGCTAAAAGTGGCTCTGAAACCGTAACGTTTCGTGTGCTCTGCCTACCCCATTTGGGAATACAGGCGTGATATTTGTGTGTGTGTGTGTGTATATGTGTGTATGCTACATATTTTAGATTATTAATAGTGTCCCACTCCCATTACTGCCCAAACAACAGTCCTCTTGATCTGCACAAATCCCAGTCTGATGCAATGTCAGGCCAATTCTTTGCATACACATAGAAATCCAATTTTATTTTTGTTTTTGCCTGTAAGCTCTACTGCGTAATGTATGTCACTATTCTCTCTTTTTATGTTTTATGTTTAATTGCATGTCATGTACTTGTATTATCTTGTGTTTGTCTAACTTGTTTTAGTTTTAAGTTACTGTGGACCCACTGAAAATCAGCGTCGTGGCACCGCGTGCCATGACACATGCTGAGGGGTGTCCCTTTTTTGTGACAGCTACATAATATGTATGCTTATTGTTTCGCTGAACTGTTTTGTGTACTTGTAGTTGTTCAAAAATAAATATTTTCTATTCTATTCTATTCTAAATCGTCCCGCCATCTCCTTGGTCAGCCGCGACGCGTTTATCAAAATTTAAACATTATACAAAGTATTTTTACGATCATATCTGACTTTACATGCAGTAACATGGCACATATAATTCATGGTATTATAATGCGGAACGCTGGCAACGGAAGCGGGTAAATCTTTTACGAGGCAATATCGCCTCGGAAATTGGCAAGTGTATCCAGTCACCGGCAGAATTAGCGGATGAAGGCGAATTATTTAGTAAACCATCGCTTGGTGGTGCTCGGGAGTTGGGTAAGACTTGATAAGTCGAGCTTGTTAGTTGAAGAAAACAGGGGAAAAGCCTAGACTAGCGCTTACGTTGAACGTTAGACGCAGCGCAGCGAAAAATATCACGCGAGTTGCGGTATTACTGCCTATGATTGATTTGTTCTGTTAGGTATACTTTTGTTGGATTCCGTACGACCTGGCCTTATTGAATCCAAATTTATTATCAACAAACACGACTGTTGTAATCAAAAAGAGAGTAAATGCAAATTAAGATTATTTTTTTCTGAATCTTTTTGATTATTTTATTTAAATTCCAAATTTTTGTTACTTTTACGGTCATTCTGTAAAACTTAAATCGAAAATACAAACTTAACTACCTATTAATGGACAGAAAAATCAGAAAAATAAGACCAGCACTGGTCCGTGCATCTATATTTTAGTTCAGATTCAGAGTAAATGCATTTTACAAATTTTTATAGTAAAGCGAAAATACGCTATAATTTGTCAAAATTAGTCATTAATGAAATTGTAATAAGAACCACGGCACGAGTCGTCGTGAATGACTCTACCTGTATCACGGTAACTATGAAATTAATTTGTTTATGCTTGAAATTGTTGTTCAGTGTGAGTTTGAATTAACTATTTGTATCAGGAAATGACATATAAAATTAAATTTTCAAACGAAAAACAAAGCAAAGCGAGAAGTTATGTTTTTCAATTTTGCACACAAACTATATTATGATGTGCGCAGTATTCAAAAACGCCAGGAAAAAAAAACGATTTTGAAAAATATGTCAGTTGCTTTACCTAGTACACAGCTGAACTGCCCTTAAATGTGTCATTTAAAAAATTCTGTTAAACATTGAAAGCGGAACTCTTTAAAAGTACGTACCATGTCGAACGGAAACCCTATTTTCGAGAGCCAGAGCGATAATCGCGTGTGACCGGCGTTCGCAATCGAATCCGAAACGACCAATTGTCCCGGCTAGCGCAGTTAGCGTTGCATTACCCGCCAATTGATTACAAGCAGATTGGATTCGTACATTGTGTACGCTTTCGGTAATTTGTGCTCTGTATGCGATTAACGGTTTAAGAGAAGTTTCCTTGCCGGCCGCGCGGCCGCGTTATGTATTCATTTGGGATATTGCTGTCTTTATTGCTCGTGACAAAAGCGCTCGCAGCCGTCCCACATACACATCCCCTACCGCTTCTCCGCTTCCCGCTAATTTATATCGAGATAGATGTAGACTTTTCAAGATTTGGTTCCGTACTTATGTATTTTAACTAGCACATACACAGCACAACGTGTATTAAATAAATGTTCCGGATAACTCACGTCTTAAATCGAGTTTAGCTTAACATGTTTCGGGCTAATCCGTAGCCCTTCTTCGGAGCAACGCGACTCGGCGGCTGCTACAACACGCGCACTGCGCGCCGCCGCTCTGCTCGCGCGACTACCCGACGAAACTGACACCGGCACACAACTACCCGCGTTGTTGTAGCAGCCGCCGAGTCGCGTTGCTCCGAAGAAGAAGGGCTACGGATTAGCCCAAAACATGCCGAGCTAAACTCGATTTAAGACGTGAGTTATCCGGAACATTTATTTAATATGAGTGAGTCTCACGGTAGTTTTATGTCCAAAAAAGCACAACGTGTTTTTTAATCAATCTCTTCGAATCGATGGTTTATTCTATGGACTAACTAAACGCACCTCTGTGTGATAGATCAAAACGCAAGCTGACAGTCAGTCACTTGACAGATTCCAAAAAGTAACGGTTAAAAAGCACGCAAGCTCGCACCTCTTAGTGCTTGAGCTCGCGAACGTCTTCAAAAAAGGGTTATAGACCCACAAATAGCAGCTCTTCGTGATCCTAAGGAAATCCAGAGATAATCCTGTGGATAAATCAGCGAGGGGGCCCCCAGGAGTGCCTTCAGATCATCATCAGGTCAGTCCAATTGTTAAACTATCGAAGAGAACAAAACTACTAAACAGCTTGGCTACTCCGCTTTCATGCCAACTTAGCCAGTGCCGCCAGCGGGTATCTTGCAGCGATCGAACTAGGGCAGCCAAAGTGCAGGTAATTGCAGGGCGCCGCCCCGCAGGCATCGCCTGTGGTTGTGGCTTCGGGGCCAACTTTGACTGACGGGCCGCTGGCAATCACTATCTAGTATTAAACATACACATTGGTACAAAGGTACACAAAGTCGTGTTAAATACTTGTGATGTGTATATAGATATCATTTATGAATATTTTAAATCTGTTTTTTTTTTTAAATATACCTCGTTGAGTTTCTTGCCGGATTCTTCTCAACAAAGGTTTTTTCGAATCGGTGGTAGATTTTTTTGACATTCATAAGTGCTTGTTATAGCCTGAATTGGATAAGGATATTTTGACTTTGACTTTGACATTCTATTTCACAGTGTTAATCCCCTAATCCTACTAATATTATAAATGCGAATGTTTGTGAGTATACAGATAGTTTGAGTCTCGGGAAAGGACACAGGACAGTTTTTATCCCGAAAAATTGCATAGTTCCCGCGGCATAGCGATAACCAAAATCTACCGCGGACGGAGCCGTGGGTAACAGCTAGTGAAGCATAAAAGTCTAATAAAACAAGATGAGCAAAAATCAATCGACCGAATGTTTTTTTGCTTAACTTTCCTACGTTATATTTTCCCTTCAGCGCCAACTGTTTCATCAAACTCACCAATTACCATAGCAAACCTCGCTTCGTTGCTCAAAAACATGAATATTTCTTACTACCATTCAGAGATTCCACGATTCGCGTGTTATTTTCAATCGCGAATCGAACCCTTGATAATGAAGCCGGATCTCATCTCGCTCTCAATGGGCATTGTATATCCTTGTGATTTAAGGATCGGCCACACGGGGGCACACTGGGTAAACGAGATGACGCGACTTATCCGTCACGTTTTGAACGCGTACGGTCCACAAGTACTCAAAAACCAGCCAAGAGCGTGTTGGACACGCCCAAAATAGAATGCCGTAGCCATAACGAAAAAAATCCCTACTAATATTATAAATGCGAAAGTAACTCTGTCTGTGTGTCTGTTACGCTTTCACGTCGATACCACTGAACCGGTTATGATGAAATTTGGTCCATAGATAGTTTGAACCCCAAGGATAAACATAGGATACTTTTTATTCCGGTAGAGGGCGCCACCGCGCGATATTACCTCGGTCCGCGCAGACGAAGTCGCGGGCAGAAGCTAGTAAGTCATATTTTTCTAAGGATTCCGTAATTTTGTACGAAATATTCCAAGTTTACGTAGGTATATTTTATACTTTAGGCTGCTATTGACTGTTATACTACTAGTCTTTTCAAGAAAACTTAACCTTTATAATTTTTCTTGTAAGTTTGATATTTACTTAGTTTATATTTAGTTAAACCCACCGGTTTAGATTTTAGAGGCGGGGGGACGCTCAATTCCAATGAAAATTTTCTCATTAAAGTTTAATATTTTGCAAACAAATCACTAAATCGAAGAATCGTTTTAACAACCCTACAATGGTTTTGAAAGTAGCAGCGTGTTCGAACCTTTACGCGCAGTCGCGTGCAGGCCGCGGGCCGCGCGTGTGAGCCCCTGCCTCGCAACAAAGCAGCACCAATTTACTAAACCATTATAGATATAAATAATAAATTAAAGATATCAGCATACCGCCCAACGCAACATTGCTTTCTTTAGATGTAGATAGTTTATTTACTAATGTACCATATAGTGAGACATTGGTTATTCTTAAAAACCATTTGGAAAGGAAGCGTTTACATCCGGGGGAGGTTTGTGAATTAATTAATTTGGTAACATTATGCATGAAGCAAAATTATTTCCGGTTTAATGGACATTATTATTTACAAAGTGATGGTTTAGCAATGGGGTCACCTTTGAGTCCATTAATGGCAGACATTTTTATGGATTACTTTGAAAATCAGTATATTGTAGGAAATAATAATATTGTGTATTATTATAGGTATGTTGATGATTTAATTCTGTGTTGGAGGGGAAGTAGGAGGCAACTTGATTTATTTGTGGATAATATCAATAACAAACATGTAAAAATAAAATTTAAAAAAGAAATAGAAGAAGATTTTTCGCTTAATTTTTTAGATTTAACAATTACGAGATCAAACAATAAACAACAATTTAAAATTTATCGTAAAACCACATACACAGATGCTGTGATACCAGCATCATCTAATCATCCGTGGCAGCATAAGTTAGCAGCCTTCCATTGTTATGTACATAGATTATTAACTGTACCTCTTTCTAGGGTAAATTTTGATTCAGAGTTAAATACTATTTATCAGATAGCAACGTCAAATGGCTATACGAAATCGATGGTAGATGGTTTGGTTAGGAGGAAGCAAGCACGGATCGTGAATAGCATGCTTCACGCTGGGTTGCCTCCTCAGTCTTCTAACAAATATAGGTGTAGTATTTCATATGTTGGTCGTTTGTCTGATAGAATTTATGACATTTTAAAATCTAACAATGTTAATGTAGCCTTTAAAACTAACAACTCTTTGTACTCTAAACTTTGTAACCACAAAGAGAAGATGGATAAAGGAACTAAATCGGGTGTATACAAGCTCACTTGCAATGACTGCAGTAAAGTATATGTAGGTCAGACCGGGCGCAGTTTTAATACTAGGTTTAAGGAGCATGTATCGGCATATAGGAACGGGCATCCTGATAGATCTAATTTTGCCAAGCATCTGTTGGAATTAAATCATTCTATATCGGACTCAGATTCGTATGAAGTGTTACATTACTGTGACAAGGGGTTTCGTCTTGATGTGTTAGAATGTATGGAGATAATTAGGTACAATAGTATGGGGTCTATTATTAATGAGCAAATAAATTTAGTGTCATCTCCCTTGCTACGGCTTGGGTCTAATTTTAGCAACGGTAGTTATTAAACATGCCTTGACAATAAATAAATAAAATTAAAAAATCAAGGTAGTTTTGTATCACATTTAAAATTTATTAATATTTTGCGGGTAGTTTTTTTTTTTTTTTTTTTTTTTTTTTTTTTTTTTTTTTTTTTTTTTTTTTTTTTTTTTTTTTTTTTTTTTTTTGTTTGACAAATTAAAACAGTGGTGGTGGTTTGTTAGTCTAACAACTGGTAGCATGGTGTACGGTTGTGTCACTCTGAGGATGAGCTCTGGTTGAGTTCGAAACGCGTCAGTGAGTTGTGGTGGTGGTGATAGATGGGTTTGTGTAATTTGTGTGTGTTCGTACAGTGTGGAGGTGGAGGAACTGCATGAACACGCATAATTTGCATAGACTTAGCTATCTTAAGGTCGCGGGTGAGCAAAGAAATTATTTTAGTTCATTGATATGGACCTCCGCAAAGTAACGCCTGATTCAATAAATCATTATAGATATTTTTATGGATTATTTGATTTATCCATCTGCAATACCCCTAGTGTTGCTGATGTTAAGTGCGTGTGAAGTTCCCAATCAGCACTGGGCCCGCGTAGGAACTATGGCCCAAACTCTCTCATTCTGAGAAGAGACCTGTGCCCAGCAGTGGGACGTACATTATATAGGCTAGGATGATGATGATGATAGAGAACCGTTATTCACAGGGCTCTCCCACTCGGCCTTGAAACGTCTTGCCACAACACACCCAATAACGATAACACGACACCTCTAGAGCCCGCCATTGCTATTTTGGCAGAGCTTTGTTACTGATATGCTTCCGTATCACGTTCCACTCGTTAAGATACAGTTCACTTCAATAAACATTAATCGTAACACCTAACTTCCAAAGACTTCACGTTCAACTGTGTCGCGGTAACAAGACTCGGATACCGGTTAAATTTCCAAACCGTTATCATGTACTTAGCGCAAAACCTTTCCATTTTGGTTTCGTTCGCGAAACCGTTATTTTTAAACCGGTTTTAAGGGAACATTTCCATAAAGTTCTTGTCGGGTTAACCGGTTTAGAATTATAAAAACGGGTTTATTCCGACGCAGAATAAACGTCGTCGCCCGCCGCCGGCCGGCCAGCTGTCACTCGTCCAATATACCGGTGTATTTAGGTTAAAGTTAAGTTCTTAAAAACGTTCGCGTTCTTATGAAAGTTCGGAGTTAAACCGAAATAAACCGGTATTTACCGCTATTTTATAAACCGGTTCCGAGCCTTGCAGTAAATTGCCTTGCGGTATGCTAGTAAAGTTAAACTTTATGGCTTCACAAAGTTTTCTTCAAAGCAATGCAAAGCGCTAACCACGCATCACCCCTACGTAATGATTGCATATTATTATTACTTTACACATTACAGTTTCTAAAACAAAAAGAGAAAATCGGCCAAGAGCTGAAATGGGTTCCATAGCCATTACGAAACAATTAATTAATACTTTTCTAAGGATTTCGTATTTTGTACCGAATGGCTAAACGGCGAATGGCTAGAAGCCCGCGTTGCTCTAAAATTAGTATGGATAAACCCACTTTAACCCACACCATAATATGATCGCCTTCTTTGACGCCGGCCGCCATTTTGGACGACAATCTCGTCTGCGTCCATTCCTATAAGTTCATATTACTATGTATGCCGTGTCGCAGTCGCTTACAAGGCCCGCGCTGGCTGGCATGGGAGCACGGAGCAGGCACACGCCTGTGGGGAACGGTTAGTCGCAGCGGTTTCGCTATAGCGTCGAGTTCATCATCGTGCAGACATGATTGACAGGAAGCCTTATTACAACACACTTTCTTTCCCGACGATGCCGGAGCGCTGTGTGCCGGGGTAATTGACTAACGTAATGGAGTGTGGGTCCAAGTAAAAGGATTATGACTAAAATACATCTTAGAATACATTAAAATACATCTTACATCTGAAATACTCTGTCATCCGCAAAAGCGACTTTAATTCCTTATTTTGTAGTTTATGCAAGGACAAATTAAGTAACAATCAAAAAGTCTGATGACATGCATGACAGCTCCACTGCTGGTAAAATATCATTACCTGTGGTGAATTATATAAGACTAAGTTCAGTATTGTAATCTACATAAGAACTCAAGCAAGAAAACAGTCTTTGATAATAATCATCACCATCATCATGTCAGCCGCAGGACGTCCACCGTTACCACCAGATGCTGCCCACATCAAAAGCGTGATTAGCTGAAAGTACTGAAAAGTATTAAAGACAAACTATTAAGGGTTTCAACTACTTTTTTACAAGCTTTTATGTCCCGTTGTCTGTAATCAAATCTTGCTAGTTAAATTTGACCAACTTCCAGTAGTCATATTGACTTGAAATTTGGAAAACTAATGTAAATCGCGTGATAATACAATAATCTAGTAGTGACATTCTGTTAGTCCAGCCAGGATTGTCTCCGCAGGACGGAACTCTTCAACGGTTAATAGCATCGACTTGAATTTGGTATGCAAATGTAGTTTGGGTGACAATGCAAGTACAGTCAACAAAAAATACAGTCAGCATTTATTTAGAGTAGGTTATTTTTAAATAAAAAGCCGCTTATTGCTTGTACCGGCGCTCTGACGCGTGACACGGCGCACACCGGGATCCATCACCGCGACACGAAATATCGGGTTATCCGACATTGGCGTAATCGCCCGAGTGCGAGCATTAGCGATATTGATTCGGTACCAAACATCCAGAGCCCTCACTACTTCATACACTCACGACAACAGGGCTCAATCAATCTGGATGAGTACGGCAAAAGAGATGGATTCGATGAATAATAACTTTGGTTCCGATTGCGCGAGTGTGACGATTTTGAATGCTTTTTCTGCGTGATTACTATTTCATTGCGAAATTTTACGCTCCTGGACGGGTAGCGAGGATGTCAGTTAGTAAATATTAAATGCAACCCAAATTGAACCAGAATAAAATATAAACTAACAAAAAGCCGACGAGTTGACCTTGGGCAAGTGACAAAATAATCATAATTTATTGAATCAGGCGTTACTTTGCGGAGGTCCATATCAATGAACTAAAATAATTTCTTTGCTCACCCGCGACCTTAAGATAGCTAAGTCTATGCAAATTATGCGTGTTCATGCAGTTCCTCCACCTCCACACTGTACGAACACACACAAATTACACAAACCCATCTATCACCACCACCACAACTCACTGACGCGTTTCGAACTCAACCAGAGCTCATCCTCAGAGTGACACAACCGTACACCATGCTACCAGTTGTTGAGGATGAGCTCTGGTTGAGTTCGAAACGCGTCAGTGAGTTGTGGTGGTGGTGATAGATGGGTTTGTGTAATTTGTGTGTGTTCGTACAGTGTGGAGGTGGAGGAACTGCATGAACACGCATAATTTGCATAGACTTAGCTATCTTAAGGTCGCGGGTGAGCAAAGAAATTATTTTAGTTCATTAAAATAATCATAATCATAGTACCATTTGTGGCATTCTTTAATTTCAGTCATTCCGTGCGTAAATATTTATGGTCTACCACCCTTAAGTTGGTAATCGTTTGCATGTCGTAAAACAATAATGCCAAAAGACGTGTCTGTCAACTTGAAAGTTCGACTTTAGCGACAATTTCACTTGACAGGAACTTGTTTAAAAATTGATAGACGACTTATTTGGCTGATGATACCTACAATACGAAGGAGGTGAAGCTATTACAACATACAGCTACAAGACAAGTGAAGCTAATAATAATATGTTTAAGTGTGTTAAAAACAAATCGACTATAGAACCCCTAGTTTCGTCGGCTAATTAAATCATTCAAAGTCAAAAAGTCTCTTTAAGTACCTAAGGAGTAAAGCTCTTTTACACGTTACTTTCTTTACTATGAGCGCTTTTGAAAAGACCATTGATAGCCTAGAAGAATGCGTTGCAAGAAATTTAACAGAAAATCTTTTTTATTAAAAAAATATGTCACAATTCTTGTAACTCTTGAAAATCAAATTTAATCACAAATATATAGAAAAAAATACAAGTTACACGTATTCCGTACGTATGAGATTTACCAATCATTAAAGTGTACTCTGAGAGATGTTTTACTGACTCAATTTATAACAAGAAATTACTGGGTCAAATCGGGCGAGCTCTTATCAGTTGCCACACATAGTTCTACTGAACTGATTTACTAAATAGCTTTAGAACTTTTTAAAACTAGAGTAAGTTTTAAATTCAACTCGTGTAGGTTCGACAACTTTGAAGCGTGACTTGGGTTTTTACTCATAGCCTGTGAAACTCTCATTGCGAAACGAAGTTTGGCCGTTCGATTGACGTTTTTTATAGTTTCACAGCCCAAAGATGATATCGGACTAGAAGGTATACAGCACGTGATGGCCGGAACAGAATAGTTCCTGGTAGCCTGCATTCGGCGAGTGCATGGCGAGTGACAGAGATGCAACTGCCTTTATATGGTAACCTGGCAGCCTTTGCAGGTTGTAGGACCTAGTGCAAGGTCCGCCCGGATTGCTACCACCATCTTGCTCGCTAATCCTGCCGTTAAGCAGCGTGCTTGCACTGTTGTGTTTCGGCGTGGAGAGTAAGCCGGTGAAATAACTGGCACTTGAGGTATCCCATTTAGGCCTCTAGGGTGGCAACGCATCTTCAATATCCCTGGTGTTGCAGGTGGTGGTGATCTCTTACCATCAGGAGACCCACTTGCTCGTTTGCCATCAAGTCGAAAAAAAAAACTTTCGATACGTACATTAACTCATTTTATGGGCGCAGTTCCGTAATGCAGTTGTTTAGGTGCTGCTGCACAATAAAAAGCGCGCCGGCTGCCAAACTGTCGCATTACGGCCGCCCCGGGACACCCACTGCGATGCCTATTGCAGGAGAATACTGCAATTTAAATACTATAATATACGGAAAATATTTATTTCTTTAAATCCCAACTTTTTAATAAACTTTTTTCTTGAATGTTTCATATATAAAGTTCAACAATCTCACGCCATGGAAATTAATAAAATTAGGATGACACTCTTTCCCGACCCGGGTAATGCCCACATGGAAATACCGACCCTGCTTTTTGACCCTGTTTCACTCAAGTTGAACATTCTACTTTACATCATAAATGCGAAGAAATAAAGAAAAACCGATATAAATGTATACGCAATTAGTAATAGAGCGGAAGAAAATTTAAAAGACGACGGTGCTCTCCCGAATACTCCAGTTTTTTGGACATGTGACGCGACGTGGGGGGGACTCGGTGGAGCGACCGGTGGTGCAGGGCCGGGTGAATGGCAGCAGATCACGTGGACGGTCACCATTGCGATGGACGGACCAAATCAAGTCGTTGACTGACAAATCCGTCTACGAATGCGCAAGACAGGCCTCAGCAAGGGATAAATGGCGCACAGTAGGGAAGCGCTACCGAGCGTCTCGCGTAACCACGACTGCTCTGCCAAGAGCAAGCGACTGAGAAGAGCAAGAAAATTTATCGCGCACAACCGTCTTCTGTTATTTTGTGGCCTCGCTTTGGCACATTCAGCCTGCACTGGCCAGCAGCATTATGCCAGCATGGAGGTTTGGAGGTAAGTATTACGCATTACAATACAAAGGCTCTTGAATTGTACACCAGAAATAGTAAGCAATACGGAAAACAGACACAGAGAGAAAATTACAAGGTAAGCAATAGGCGGCGTCCATAACAATTTCCTTGTTTACCAGTTCGTGAATACAAAGGAGGACCGTTCGATTTTTAAATTTACTTACCTAAAGATGTAAATCGAATTTACAACACAGATTTCAAGTTTTTTTTATATATAAGAGGGGGCAAACGAGCAGACGGGTCACCTGATGGAGAGCGATCACCGTCGCCCATGGACACAAGCAACACGAGGGGAATCACAGGTGCGTTGCCGACCTTTTAAGGAATTGGTAGGCTCGTTTTTTGAAAAAGCTATATGCAACCCACTTTCAGAGCTTAAGTGATGAAAATAAACAAATGATCTTGCTATAATAAACAAAATGGGATTTATTTCACCCGCAACAGAAATTTAAAATTCTAACTGTGAACATGAGAACAAGTAAAGTGAATTTTCCAAAGTGAATTTTAACATTTAATTTCCACATCGTGACCGCAGCAACGCAAAACATGCACATGCGGTGAAAATATAGCTCGTCGATTCATTTAAGCCCAACTGTACATTAATCCGGTTTGATCTGGTATTTACCGGTTCAGCTTAATACTAATTCAACGAATATTTAATCCGCCAGTTAAGCTTAACCCGTAGAACTCAATAACAATAAACAGGACACGCGCTAACTAAATAATCACGCGTTTAAATTAAACCCCGCTAAATTTACCGCGGCGATAACCCAGCTCAATGGAGTTAAGTAAATAAATCTGTAGGTGTATCGTGTTAGTCTATTCGTGGCGTATTTGTTTGACAGCTTAAGCTGTGGGCGGGCGGTGACTTTAGAGCTAGAGTTAGATGGAGAATTTCATTTAGATGCTATATTTTACGGGCTCAGAATCACAAAATGAAAATCTTAACGTTTATTCTGCAAAAAAACTGCAAACGATTACGTTCAATTTTTCTATATCACAGAGCTTTCTAAAAGAGCATTATTGTCTATAAAAATACACCGCAATAAACTAGTCGCACAATTGCATATCACCATAATGAGAGCAAAAAGAGATGATCGGTGCGATTCAATGCGCTCGAACGTTACAAGTTTAGCGTTCGACAAATAGATTTAACCCTGTTAGCAGAACACCTAAGCAATTATAAAACTTACAAAATTATAGTTGAGCATATTACAAAAAAAAAATACAACAGGCTTATTTACTTCTAAACTTCACTTCTTTGCTTTATTTTGTGGAAAAATCTTTTATTTGATATGTCAGGCGATACAGTTTAAAAGTTTGCTTCAACTTTCTAAATTTGACCCAGAACAGTTACCATTCGCTAATTTGCGTCATGTTTCCATGCCTTTATTGGAATATGCAATCAGATGCACTAAATTCAAACTCAATCGGTTCATGGTTCCACGGTAAGTCAGTAAAGTTAACAATAGAATTCCGTCTTTCCTTTTGTCCCACCCTAAAAGCAATAAAATAAAAGTTATTTCATTGACATGTACGTAATATTATACCTTTCTTCCAGTCCTTTTCAGCCTGCTCTTAATGACAGAATCGATCTACTCGTACTTATACTTTCTTATATTTTCCCAATTCTCTGAATTTGAAAACTTTTACGATAGTAAATGACCAGATAACTTTTTTACTGTCTCGCATAAAAAACTCTTCCCTTATTTTGATATCAATATTAGATGCGTATCGTTCTGTTGTTATCGAGTATGACATATTGGCGTGTGATGCGTGCAAATACGAGAAAATAAGTTTTCCAATAACGTATTTTGTTACCTTCATATTTATAGATATAAAAAAGTCGAAAAGTTTCGTAAAAACCCACGACTGAAGTAGACGGAATTTCACGTAAGGTTTAAAAAAAGTAGGTAAGTATGCTATAATATAGTAAAGGTTGGAAATTTCAATGGTAGAACTCTCTGAAGAGTCAACATCTATCTGAAAACCTTCACCGTCAAACCATCAATCCTTTACAAAAAAACGTTATCTCAGATTGGTATAACGCTATCTCAATCGGTAGGCGTGGTAACCTACTGGTTTGACCTATGGCCTCTTCAGCAAAGGGTCGCAGGTTCAAGCATGGGTACGCACCTCTGGATTTTTCGGAATTCATGTGCGAAATTACACTTGAAATTTACGACGACCTTTAAGGTGACTTTCCACCGACGAGGCGCGACGAGACGAGGTGATTGCAGGTGGTAGGATCTCGTGCAACGTCCGCCCGGATTGCTACCACCATCTTGCTCGCTAATCTTGCCGTAAAGCAGTAGTGCTTGCACTGTTGTGTTTCGGCGCGGAGAGTAAGACAGCCGGTGAAATTACTGGCACTTGAGGTATCCCATCTTAGGCCTTAAGTTGGCAACGTGCAATGGCAATTAGGTTGGCAATGCGCGGTGGTGATCTCTTACCATCAGAAGACTCACTTGCTCGTTTGCCACCCAGTCGAATAAAATAATAATAATAATAACGGGCCGACAAAGTTCTATTCGGACGTCGCCGCACTTTCTCATGACGACGGTACTTAAACTATAATATAATCGTAGCAAAGTAGCAAAATACAACTGCGACTCTGATTGTTATTCCCAAAGTAAAACACCGCAGCCAGTTTTATTTCCGCCTACATGAGCGGAATTATTTCACTTGCGCGGTTGAGTTTGGTTCGAGTTATTTTGGGACAGGTCTACTACGAACTGCAAATTTCAAATTTCGTATCTTGTCATCCCGCTCACGCTAATATTATTTATTACGATAGTGAGAGAGATAGTAGGGACGAACTTCTATTTTTGTATGTCATAGTAGACCCCAGTTGCGGGGACTGCCGCTGTCCGTGTTGAAAGTGCGTTACTGCTGTGTAAAGAGAATAGCTTGGCCCCAATTTCAAGATGTTTCTTTTTGTTTTTATTAAAAAAAAATCATAATGTTCATTTTGTAAGTAACCCGCAAAGGGATCTTTTGTGTGTTACTTTTTTTTTACACTTCTTCTTCTTCTTCTTCTTCTTCTTCACTTCTTACAGTACTGCATTCGGACCATCACCGACCATCATTAAAGCAATTTATCTGACACGAAATTGTTACGCTTATCATCGCATTATTTAATTGGGTATTGAAATTTTAAGAATCTTATTCATATTATAATTTCGTTTTTACCCGCTGCATATCACGCGTAACTACGCAAATGAATTTCAATTTCGGAATTTCGCAATTTCCGTGGGAATTCCCATAAAGTAAGTATTATTTTTAACGTAACGGCATCACAAAATAACTGGGGCCCTAGTGAAGAAGGGGTTGATTCTGCAGAAGTTGAACAGCTGATTTCGACTTAAACCCTATTAATGTCTATGAATTTTTTTTTATCAGCAATTTCCTATGTCCCACTGCTGGGCAAAGGCCTCTCCCTCGGATTTCCAACTTCCCCTGTCGGCAGCTAAGTTTTGCCAGTCGTTTCTGAATGCGTCCACTTCGTCCCGCCACCTCCGTCTTGGTTTGCCGCGCTTCCGATGACCATCTTGGGGCGCCCACTGGGTAGTAACCTGCCCATCTCTCCGAGTGCATGCGGCAGATATAGCCAACCCACTTCAACTTGGCGGTTTCTCTCCCGACATCATCATGCACGTTTTCGAGCGCAGTGTGGTGTTCCGGTTCCAGAATATCTGTCACATAAAATTTATTAATGAGTACCATGCCCTTGGATTACTATTTTTAAAATTAAGGTTACCAAGAAATTAAAACTGCCTCTGGAAAATGTTTGAATGAATAATTTAAAACTTTTAAACCATCCATTACCGTTTTAAACCACAAAAAAGACTCTTATGACGATGTTATCTCGGTTCTTAATAATATGAAAACTCTCAAAGAGACAAGGCTAATGCCGCATTAAGAATTAATAATGGGACCGGTGCCAGTTGAAAGAAAGTGAAAATTCCTACCCTAAGACAGGTGTCCATAAAAGTTGTTAAAATCACCAAAATTATGGCTTTTATATAGTCAGATACGTCTCGAAGGGCTCGAGAAATCGCTTTACACCCTGAGGTTCTCACCGTAAAAAAGCCACGCCGTAAAATATTACGGCGTTTTTTTGCTTGCATGTCAATGTGTCAGCTAGTAAAACGGTTCCTTATCAAACTGTGACTAAAACATATTCGTGACCTTTTTTTTGACAAACTGGTAGGGTTACAATTTAGCGATTCGAGTTGGCCTTGGGATACGAAGTCCTGTAACTAGTAGTAATGGGCAAAATGGCAGGCAAATGAGCAGTCGGTTGTAGGATGAAATCGTGGGTGCGCAATATCCGGGAATCAAAAGAATCAAAAGCGCCGCAGAGCTTTTCAGACTGGTGTTTTTGCAGGTGGTAGGACCTTGTGCAAGGTTCGCCCGGATTGCTACCACCGTCTTGCTCGCTAATCTTTGCGTGAAGCAGCAGTTTCGGCGTGGAGAGTAAGACAGCCGGTGAAATTACTGGCACTTGGAGGTATCCCATCTTAGGCCTCTAGGTTGGCAACGAATCTGCAATACCCCTCCGAGACCCACTTGCTCGTTTGCCATTCAGTCGAATTAAAAAAAATTGGCAAAAGATCGACTCAGATAAGCGGAGCTAACTGCCAACCTTAGACAAACACTTCAAGAGAGAGAGAGAGATGACCTTGTGGTCTGATTTATTTCATGCGGACTCTTGTGGGTTCAAGCTCGGTCTCATATCTCTGACATTTGTAAATTTTCATGAAGCTTTTTAATGAATAAAACTTGCATACATAATGTGAAGCAATTACATGGTATGTAAAATTACTGGATTCTACAGCCTAAGCTATGAAACTATCATTCTGTATTGTAAGTAAAAAAATAGATTTGAGATGATGGTGATTAACATATTTAAAGAGTTCATAAAGTAGGTAGATGAAACTAAAAAGCTTCTTCAATTAAACAATATCTATGCTTTTATTCAAGACTAACTGATCATAACGTCCACATTTTCATACTCCGCACTAAGTACAACATTAGCGCGCTGTTTGAAAAATTCTGTACAGAAGTGGCCTTACATAATATTCAGTTGCCTTCACATGCAGTAAACTTTGAATATTGCTTGGAATAACGAGCGCTGCACTCAACATACTTTGCAACCATGTTACTAAGCATGCTTGGCATTTGGATCGACTGTCCCTTGCTGCACCGCCGCATTCTACTGCATTCCGGACCGCTGAAGTACAAAGTAGACTAGACTAGCTACGTCAGTGTACTTTACATTGAAACACAATGAAATTAAGAGGGAAATTCAGAAAGTAGAATGTTTGAGTTATTTTCCAAGGGTTAGGAAAACGTCCACGTTAAAATACCTAGCTACTTGTAAATTATATCAAAATCGGTTCAGTGGTTTCGACGTGAAAGCGTAACATACAGACAGACAGACAGAGTTACTTTCGCATTCATAATATTAGTAGGGATCAGGCCTTTGCACGCGGTTTTGCATACGTAAACCAAATGTTTTGACAGTTGAATTCCACAAGTTTGCTAAATTTTCATGGGAATTCCGAAAATAAATAGAATTTTTAACTGTACCGATCTTCATTTAATTACGTTATAATAATATGAAGATAGCCCATGCAACGTTTCATTTTCCTGAAATTTGCGGCTGAGATTTTGGAATTTTATCGTGCGTAAGTTCCAATTCTGTGAGAATACCGGGATGAAAACTGGCTTACATATTATATCCCAGATTTTTTGCATGCTTGTAAAAATCTCTTGGAAAACACCACAAATAAAAGAAAGAAATAAAGATTTATTTAGTTCCATCAACCACCACCGTAAAGTAATAAGACTAAAACACTAAAACTAACAATAAAAACTAAACGACGAGCTTTTTTCAGAACCATCGCTTATTTTACAGGTAAGCCACGGTTTTGGTGCCATACCGTACTATCGTATTGTGTAGGTATTTATGCAAACATAACTATCGCATTGTAATTACGCTTGAATTCCGATAATTTGGAAACAACAGGCGATGTTTCCCCGTTGCCGTGTCCGGGCGATGAATAATTCAGCGGCCGGGGTGGCCCTGGCCGGCACGACTTCGAATCTAGGTTATAATGTGAAGTGAAACCTTGATCTTTACCTAAAGAAAACATGACTGACTGACTGATGATAATGACCAAATAATGAATAACCTAAGCAACAACAATGTGGAAAACGCCCGACTTTGTCACTTCAAAGTTCCACATCTCGGTAACTTTTGAGCCGATTTTGATGAGACATGTCTACGAACCATTGCTAGAAAACCTGCTTTCAAATAAAAAAAAAACGTATTCTAATCGATCCATCCATTTAAGGGCTACAGACAGACACACATAGCGGTCAAACTTATAACACCCCTCTTTTCGCGTCGGGGGTTAATGATACCTAAGTGGAAGGAATAGAAATGTTACCATGAAAGTTTAATTCCTTTTTTGACCAATATCGCCAGCTTCTCGCCACACCCACTTGAAAGAACACACTGACTATACTTAATTACAATGCAGATTTATGATTTCAGATTTTTTTAAACTATTTTGTCTTATACCTTACGAGTATCTTATACCTTTTACCTTACCTACTGTATTTATCAATAACCTTAGGTGTCATTCTACTGGACAGGCCCATGTCTAGTGTAGGTGATACGGATAAATTATATGCTAGTAATCATGTACAGTGAAACAGTTTTGTTAAAAACTCAACCTCAAAAACTCATGTTATGTTACTCGTAATTTATGAAATGTGTAAAATCAACAAATGTAGGTAACCATTGTATTGACACTGTCTAATTTTTTTTCTTTTTTTTTTAATGCAATTATCCACTCAATTGCTTTTTACCCACGACAGAACGGAGAAGGTATATGCGTTCAGGGTGAGAGGTTGTTTGTTTGTTTATTTGTTTGTGCACAAACGAATGTTCACGTTTATCTCCAGAACGGTTTGACTGATTTAGATGCGGTTTTCTGTACTGGCTTCGTAATTTATCGACGGTGGTTCTTAGATAGGTGTTACGGCGTTTGTCCGCTAGGGGGCGCTACAGTAATCATTTTTCACTCGAAAAAAGACCATCGAATATTCCCAATTATCTTCAGAATGGATTGACTGTTTTTGATGTGGTTTTCCGTAATGGCTTTAATGTTTATCTAAGATGATTCTTAGATAGGTGTTGTAGTATTAACCCGCAAGGGGGCGCTATAGTAAACATTTTCCATTTAGCTCTAGAAAGATTTGACTGTCTTTGATATGGGTCTCTTTAAGGGGTTTGATGACTGTCTGTTAATAGTTTTAGAAAGGGGTTCATATTTATATCAAGGAGGGCGCACGGCAGTGCCCCCGCCAAGATAAACAAAAAAGAAGACGGGGCACCAACTAACTATTTTCACACCGTTTCGTATTAACACTAGCTTTTATTTGACCTGCAATGTATGTAGGTACCTATGTAAATAATATACATATGTATGTTTGTATGCATGTTTGGGTCTTGCAAGTTAAATTTGCCACACTTTTAGCTATCGTATTGTCTTGAATTTTGGCACACTAATGTAAATCGTGCGTAATAATACAATAATCTGGTAGTGACATCCTGGTTATGTAGCCAGGATCGTCTCCACAGGAAGAAACTTTTCAATATTAAATGATATTGACCGGATTACTCACGTCTTAAATCGAGTTTAGCTCGACATGTTTCGGGTTATTTCGAAATCCTTCATCAATGGAGCACGCGACTCGGCGGCTGCCGCAACACGCGCACTACGCGCCACCGCTCTGATCGCGCGACTAATAGACGTGAGTAATCCGGTCAATATCATTTAATATGAGTGAGTCTCACGGTAGTTTCATGATCAAAACTCTTCAATAGTTTACGGCACAGGCGCGGAACTTAACAGAATTACCTATTAAATTTTATTGGCACTGTGTTTGTCCGATAGAATAGACACAACTTGATATTGCAGCTAGGGTCGTCTTCCCACAAAGGAACTCCTCGATGGTTAATAGCACAAATACATAAAACTTTGCACGATTATTCAATTGCAATGACAATACATTATATGCCTATACAACACCTGATGCTGTAGCTAGGGTTGTCTCCTCTTCCCTAGAGTTTCAAGAAAGCTAAAATTTTGTATGACTTGGCCGTTTCATATTTAAATCTGTTCGTATGTCATGTCAAAGAAGACCCGTGAAGTAATTCCCTACCGTAAGTAGGTCTATCAGAAAGTCTGACCGATACGGGTATGGTAAAAAATTGAGTGTTAGATAATGTCATGGAATAGATCTACGAACGGCCAAGCTGTACTTTTTAAATCAAAATGTAAGGCTAATAAAGTCAGGGCTCAGGCTCCGTTTTCCACCAGGGATGTGCGAGGATTTGTTGCGAGGAATGTGTTTTTTATGAACCAATAGAAACATAACATTTACCTCGCTTCACTCCGCTCAGCTTCCACCAGAGATGAGTGCAAGGATAGGGAAATGAAGCGTTTCTACTGGTTCATGAAAAACACATTCCTCGCAACACAACCTCGCACATCTCTGGTGGAAACGCAGCCTCATGCAGCCACTTGGCTTTTCCTAGCGTTTGAAAACCTTTTTAAAATTTAAGCGTTATTTATGAGGTTGTTAGTAAGTGTTGTGAATATTAACCTCTGATTTTACATAAAATGTTTGGTGAGATGAATTATTTCTTTAAAATTTTTAAAATAAAAAGCAAAATTAAAAATTTTGAAAAAACCCACGACGGTTCCTAATAGAAAAAGGGTTAAATAATTTTTATGAACATCCCCCGACTAAAAGTGATTACAAACGCAAAAACATCCGTCGGGGGCTGCCATTACTATCTCTCTGTTATATTTAAATTAAAATGTTAAGAAAAGCTACTACAAATATAACTATCCAATTTTAATTAATCACAAATTCATACAACTACACAATATTAGTAATCCAATGTTATTTCAGTTATAATGTTAAGAAAACTACCATGAATATTTTTCCCTCATAAAGTAGTACCATTCCCCATACAATTATAATTCATCACAAATTCATACAACTGCAAAATATAATTTCGTTTCGGTGCAGGTAATGGCAGCCCCCGACGGATGTTTTTGCGTTTGTAATCACTTTTAGTCGGGGGATGTTCATAAAAATTATTTAACCCTTTTTCTATTAGGAACCGTCGTGGGTTTTTTCAAAATTTTTAATTTTGCTTTTTTGGTAACTAGAGTTCTTATGTCAACGCTCTCATCTTGTTATAAATAAAGTTCAACCAAAGAGTATTGCAATGTATAGGAATATTTCAACTCCAAATTTAAAGCAAGTGAGCGGTTAGTTAACGTAAATCGCTCCGCTTGTGGCTACCACAATGTAATTTAATTTATGCTTTCACTATTTCTGTGTAATTCTCGAACCGGTTGTTACATATTCAACAGCGCGAAGTTTTAATTCCATAAAACACAGGTTTACTGTTTCCCACTGGTGGTAAACCGGGTTAATATGGCAGTGGTTAGCCGCTACCGCTCGTGTTCTACCTAGCTAGGGTTTGCAGGTTATAATGAGCTAGAGCACGCGCCACTGTGAATGCAATATATTAATGACTGCAGCGTAAAATATTAACATAACATATATTATGTTGTTTCTTTGCTGGTGCTGGGTTCATCGACTTTCTTGATAAGCCAACTAATGCAAGCGCCCTTTTACTTTGTACTACAGCTTTGTACCTACTTCAACGCATATTTTAATAAGCAAGGCCTATAAAAGGCGTTGTTGGGGAGAATTTCACGTCTCAAATTGATTTTAAAGGTATTTTTAGTAAATTATTTAGTTATTAAACAGATGTTATTTAGATTTCTCGGAAAACAGTACAAAGACGCGAAATATTTCAGTTTAAATTAACTAAAATAGAAGTTGTTGTTCTGTTTAAATTATTGCTGAATCCTACATGCCATCAAGCATTGTAACAGTGGTTATTTTTAGATAAATAAAAGTTATTCTTATTCTTATTCTTAAGTAAATTGACTAAAGAATTTACATGTAAAATGTTTGTAGTAAATAGAAATACCTACCTATCTATTTGTGGAAAATCTTACGTAAGATAAACAGGTTGGAGGGTCTGAGCCAAATCTCACAACATCCCACCATAGGGGTCAGGGGGTTTGTAAAACAGGAAAAATTGCCTCACGTGAATTTATGGCCGCCCGCCTACATTTTAAGTGGGAGGTATACTCGTATTGGGTGATTGTAACCTAGGCTCTAGCCTAGGCTAGGTTAATAAATGGTGACGCTTCGATTGTGGTTTTTTTTTTTCTTATTAAGAACTGTCCTTGATTGCCTCTGTCCGTCCATAGTCCTTGCTAAGCTCTGCTTACAATATTTATACACGGAAAATTTTGTGCCTTTATAATATTACTCTTTGACACAAGATCAGCTTGTGAAATTTGGACAAAGCCCAGTGGTTTGCTCTGTTGCCTGACAAACAAAGATAATCCTGTTCGAGGCCGGGCTGGTACATCTGTTTTTTTTTTCAGAATTTATGTGCGAAATAACATTTTGAAATTTTACGGTGAAGGAAATCATCATGAGGAGAATCACATGCGGAGAAGTTCTGTCAATGGTGCGTATGAAGTTTTCAATCCGCATTGAGCTCGCGTGGAAACTATAACTCAATTCTTTTCATTCTAAGAGGAGGCCTGTGCTCTGCAGGTATATAGGCCGAGACTGGACTCTCAGTTTAACATTTTGTATTAATAGTAATTTACGCCTAGGCACCAAGTGGCTTGACAACAGCTCAGTCAAAGTGATAGCCCTCTGGTCTACGTCTAGGATATTACCGCAAATGATAGCAAAGTAATGAGGTAATAGATCGGTCCCTGTGGGGTGATCGCGTCGCCAGCTCACGGCTCTGTCGCCGCAGTACTGAGGGCCTACTCCGAAGTTCGAAAATTGAAGTTCGTATCGAACCATCCCTCTCGCTCTCGTATTAAATAGTATGTGTCAGAGGGCCCGGACGACACGAACTCCGATTATTGAATTTCGTAGTAGCCCTGCTGCAGTATCACTTGGAAATTGATCTTGAATTAAATGAAAAAAAAAAACCGAACGGAATTATTAAATTTTACATTGTTATCCAGTCATTGTTATTCTTTAATTTCACTCTTGATATTATTGATAAGTAGTAGTTCCAAAATCCAAAAAACTAACTGTCGAGGTTGGAACATCATCATCATGTCAGCCGAAAGACGTCCACAGCTGGACATAGGCCTCCCCCAAGGCTCTCCACTCAGACCGGTCTTGTGCTTTTCGCATCCACCGCGATCCCGCGATCTTAACCAGGTCGTCGCTCCATCTGAGCTTGGAACGTTTTTGCTAAAATAAATTAAAATGAATGTACAAGAATTCCTCGTTCAAGATATAACATACTCGTAGTGTTGATAGCCGGGCCGCGCCCGCGCCGCCCGCTGTGCGCCGCGGCGCGGGAGATCGCAGCCCCTCGCTGCGGCGGACAGTTTCGGGAAATAGTAACTGTTTTGGGGAAAATTACGAGTAACGAGTAGTTTTCCCGCTACGGGTATGATTCACGGCTGACCTACTAAAACTGTGTAGCTATTTACAGATTATGTTTCATGCGCAACAAAATACAATAAAGGTGGTTTTCCACCGCCGAGGCGAAACGAGACGAGGCGAGACGAGAATTGAAATTTGTATGCATTCTCGAGCGACTGCCGCGAGCCGCCGCGGGCCGCCGCGGACGCCGCCATACAAATATCAATTCTCACCTCACCTCATCTCGCCTCGCCTCGCCTGTTGAAAATCACCTTAAAAGAAGACTTTTCGTTCCATTCTCCATTCAAACGTAGTCCCGGTCTCATTTAAAAACTAGGCAACAGAAGTAGATGAAATTTTGTACGTATGGACTAGACGTAATTATCTATGCCTGTGGTTTTTCAGATTTTCATATAAATGTGTAATATCAGAATTATAGGAGCTCAAAAGTCGACAAAAAAAGATGTCAACTTTGCACGAGAATTACAGACTATTAAAGCATTTTTACAAAAATCGAAAAAACCACAGACAGAAAATAATTATAACGAAGAACTTGATTGTACAATATCTTTGATTTCTTCTGTGCTATACTTTTCGTATAATATGAGGACAACGGAACTCAAAATTCAACCGCCTAAATCTTGAAAAGCCTACAGCTGTCTCGATATTCTTTACCGGGAAGCGGAGAAGCGGGAGGGGATGTGCGTGGGGGGGGACGGGTGCGAGCGCTTATGTCACGAGCGAAAAAGACAGCAATATCCCAAACGAATAATTAACGCGGCCACGCGGCCGGCAGGGAAACTTCTCTTAAGGGTTCCTTACGGTCTTGGGTTGTAGTTCCCATGCAGACCCAGTGCGGATTCGGAACTTCAAAATTACTTCGCAGGTATGCAGATACACTCTCAATGTTTCCCTTCACCGTAAAGCTCGTAGTAAATTTAAGATGGAATTTCGCTCAAGCATTCTAATATACTTCCTAAGATTGGACCCGGGCAAGCAAGAGTAGCCGATACTAAAGGCTTAATATACACAATTATACAGTCAAGAGATGCACCGATCAATACGGCACGGGTGACGTGTCGGATGTCACTCGATCGACCGTAACCGACGCGGCCGATCCGCCGGCCGGTCTAAGGACCTCCGTACACGGACTGTTTGGAGCAGAGGGGCCAACGAAATTCGAAATTTGAAGTTCGTATCGTACCGTCTCTCTCGCTTTCGTTTTGAATAATATAAGTGCCAGTGGGACGGCTAGGCACGAATTTCGAATTTTGCATTTCGTAAAGGGTCAGTCGCGTTACGTTCGGAGACGATTTCGACCCAACTGCTAAACGCAATCTTGTGCAATAGGCTAGTATCCTTCTTGTAATGTCACTATCGTTTATTATTAGTAGGAATTTGTACGATCTCCAACTCTTTATTATATACTAGCTTTTACCCGCGGCTTCGCACGCGTAAACTCATAAAACGGGGATGTATTCGGTCCCTTAGTTATAAAACTATCCCGTGGGAATATCCGGATAAAAAGTAGCCTATGTGTTATTTCAGACGTTCAACTACCTACATACCAAATTTCATGACTCTAAGCCCAGCAGTTGTTATTTCGAGATTTTATCCATATCCCGTGGGAATATCGGGATAAAAAATAGCCTATGTATTATTTCAAAGATCCAGCTACCTACACACCGAATTTCATGGCTCTAAGCACAGTGGTTGTTATTTCGAGATTTCATCCCCAGGTATCCCGTGGGAATATTGGATCAAAAAGTCGCTTATGTGTTATTCCAGACTTCCGGCTACCTACATTCCAAATTTTATGACTCTAAGCCCAACGGTTATTATTCCAAGATTTTATCCCTATCCCGTGGGAATATCGAGATAAAAAGTAGCCTATCTATTATTACAGAGGTCCAGCTATCTACATACTAAATTTCATGGCTCTAAGCACAGCGGTTGTTATTTCTAGATTTTATCCCTAGGTATCCCGTGGGAATATTGGATCGAAAAGTGGCCTATGTGTTATTACAGACGGCTAACTACCTACATACCAAATTTCATGACTCTAAGCCCAACGGTCATTATTTCAAGATTTTATCCCTATCCCGTGGGAATATCGGGTTAAAAAATAGCATATGTAGTATTTCAGAGGTCCAGCTACCTATATACCGAATTTCATGGCTCTAGTCCCAGTGGTTGTTATTTCGAGATTTCATCCCTAGGTATCCCGTGGGAATATCGGGTCAAAAAGTCACCTATGAGTAATTCCAAACGTCCAACTACCTACATACTAAATTTCATGACTCCAAGCCCAGCGGTTGCTATTTCGAGATTTTATCCCTATCCCGTGGGAATATCGGGATAAAAAGTATCCTATGTCCGTCTCCTGGCTCTAAGCTACCTCCTTACCAATTTTCAGCCAAATCTGTTCTGCCGTTCTTGAGTTATAAGTGGTGTAACTAACACGACTTTCTTTTATATATGTAGAATTATGAGTATTGTCCTTGTATGGTCATTACCATGCGTGGTTTATTAAGGATTGGCATTATAGCACTTTCGAAACGCCAGTGTTGCCATGCGTGGCGCGCTTGACAGAGCCTGAGATCTGGACGCGGGAAAAGCGATCGTCAATTGTTAGTTTGTAAAAGAAGTTTGGCCCGAGTCGACAGTCTCAGGAACTGTTACGCGTTTCTTTATTATTAACTAGGCTTTTCCTTAAGATTATTGTGAATCGTTACGATAGTTGCATTTCTAAGATTTCAGTGAATGAGTGTCGTATTGTTTTGGTTTTATCTTGACCACGATTAGTGGACTTTTGTTAGTTCTTCAAAATTGTTTCATTCTCTGCCCGAATCCCACATGTTATGCCCACATTGATCATGTCAGGGTCGAATCCCGGCTCTCTAAGTCCTATCTTACGACATCAGAAGTGGTCCGAACGGGCAAATGAAACTAAAGTTTCGCATATCGTGTGAAATTGTGAGTGTGTTAGTGCCGCGCAGTGTCATTATCAAAGTGTTTTTTTTACTCATTTTAAAACTATAACGAATGAATGCAACTGCCCTTTGTATTGATTGCACACAATCTTTGATACTAACACGCATAAAATGTGGTTAAATTTTATGTTAAATCGACAAATAGTGTGCAAAGAATTCAATTTTTTTCGTCTCGGTTTTGTAATCGTTCAAAAAAAAAGTTAAAGAAATCTAGTACATGCAGTTATGCCATGTTTTTGATTTGACGGTATTCTTGTGTGTTTATTCGTAATTTTGTTATGAATTGCACAGGCATAGTAATTTAAAATCTGTGATAATAATACAGTCAATTTTGTCTTTTCTTTTTCATAAAAATGCGTCGAGAGATTAAATCATATTTAGTTACGCTGGCAATTCTTCTAGTCTGTCAGGAATGTCTCTCTGCAGCCAGATAAAAAAAAAAAAAGTTAAACGTCAAAGTCACTGTTTACAACAAAGTTATGCCGGTAAATTTGGAATATTTCGTAATTTTTAGACGGTGTAAGCTATGAATAGTGATTTTTTTTTGTAGCGATCTATTTTGTAGCGTATGCGGCATTATTTGCGGTTACAGGCAGTATGAATGACGAGATGGATAAGGTAACATCGGAAATTTGGTGAGTTCTTTTTATCATTCGACTATTTTAAACTTATTTTTCTTTCACGTGGTTATCCGTTTAACCCAAGAATTGTGATAAGTGCATTGATCAATACTGTGAACATTCATTCAGCGTAAGAAATTATACTTTGCTGGTAATATAATTACGCGTTGAAGAAATCGTAAGCTCATTAATTCTAAGCGACTGGTTGCCGAAAACAAAAACAATTAGTTCATGCTATACTCCACACTGCCACTTCAGTTTGCTTCAGCTTCTTCAGTAAGTGTATTTAGAGAACTTTAGATTATGAATATGGATGTGTTACTTGTTTCTTGGCACATGCCTGCACACTTGCAATATCAGTATTGTCTGCGTGATGCATACTTAATTAATTACATTATTATAAAGACGACAGCGTAATTTTCAGTTATTGCAGACTGCAATTTGTAGTAACAGCCTCACTCTTAAGGACTTCATAAACACTCGAGTTACCAATGCATTATGGTCACGCCTTCATACAACAGTGGTTGTATTTCAAGTAAACATTTACTAGGGCCATTACTTAACTATTATGTAACCTGAAATTAATGTGAAACTTTGGATAACAAATGCTTCTTTTCAGGGTTCACACTCTAAAGCATATTTAGCAAAAGTGTGTTGCTTGTTACCCTAGAATCCTTGAGTAATTAACATGTTCGTGTTTAGCTTATGTGATACCTCAATAACACATTCAAAAGTGTCATGGTGTGATATCTTTGATGGGTATTAGCAATTACAGAATTCATTAAGATGACAAATCTTATTTAATTTAAATTTAATTTTTGTAAATTATATACTCCTTAGTAAAAAAAAAAAAAGAAAGTTTATGTGGCTCATTGATTTATCTGAGTTTTGTCTTCTACGGAAATTTCTGTGCAATGTGAACTTTTGTGCTATCAAATAATGCAGTTTTGTGTTGCTCGAGAGTAAAGAGAGCTTACAGAAAGTTACTACAGACTAAATTATTGCTATGACTAACAAAATCAAGTTACTACAAACAATATTAATTAATGTACTACTACTGTAAACAATACAAGTTACTACAAATGTAATAACTGCTACTACCAAAAAAATAAAAATAAATAAAAAATCCAATCGGGGTGCTAAGTTCACACAACTCTGGCAAATCTGTGTTAAATTATTTCACATATTGAAACAGGATAAATCTTTCAATTTAATACTAAAACAGAGCTTAGCTTCTTATCAGGAAAACATCTGCTTTGTCAAATTAGTGATTCTCAGTTTCTGAATTTAATAAAGGGTTTGGGTTTAAGATTATTTGTTTCTCATAAGATTTAAAATCACTTACTGAGAAAACATATTTTCTTAAGAACTAAATTAAATTCGCAAACGGTCATGCTAACAAAATCAAAGTGGGTAGGAGAAATACAAACAAGTACAGTGAGTTAGATTGCGAGTATGGCAAGTTAAACTCTCATTTTAACTGTTGTTTAAATGTTAGTTAAAAATGTTATTACACTTTTAAACATAAAAAGAACCTGCTGAATGTGTGACATTTGCTATCAAAATCTTAAGAAATAATGAATAATGTTTAGTTGGAATTTTTCAAGTTGAGTTACTGTACTTTACTGTGATTGGGTTACATAGAAGGCTTTATAGTAATCTGGTTATAATAATAACAACATTTTTTTTTTATTCCGAACTGGTAGTTTACTTGTACTATTTTTGTGTATTTTGTTATAAAATGTCCCAGTTCTGTGTGTCTTTTGGCATAGCCCTCCTGCAATTGCCTCCATTGCACTCTGCAACTCTGGTCTGTTGTGGTCCCAGGGTTAAGCAGAGGTTGTCTTCATTCTTGTTGGTTAGAGTATGGGAGTGATCTTGTTAGGGCACAGGTTTTTGAGACCTAGCTATTGTGTGGTTTCTGAAATTCACTTTTTTTCTATTAGTGATATAGGTACTGAAATTTAATGACATGTGGAATTGGTAATTAATCAAGAGACACTATGATTTCCTCATAATTTTTGCTCTGAGTGATTATGGATTTTTGTTTTTCAATAATGGTTTTCTGTAAATAATTAACCATTTCCTGAGGGGTACTGGATAATGATGATAGTTTGCCTTGCAATCAATTTGATAATTTTGTTGGTCGGTGGATGGACACAGATATTGATGTAAATAGAGTTATGGCAGTACATGATATAGACAAATGTGATCAGCTGGATATGAGAGAGTACGGTTTGGTATTAATGTTTTAGAATAAATAATTGGTGGTGGTGGTAGATTTTGCTTTGACATTCATAGGTGCTTTGATGTGGCCTGAATTGAGTGGGAATGTTTTGACTTTGATTTTGACTTTGAATTGTGGAGGTGTATGAAGATCTAAGCTCAAGCCTCACCTGTAAGTGTGCGACCATTTGAAGATGGTGTCTGTGGGTAAAGTGCTGGATGATGTGAGTGTGACAACTTGTCACTGGCAATTGATTCAGATGAGTCAGAAAATGTTGGATCTTAAATTCATGTTGAAGGTTTAAGACAAGAAGTTTAAGTATTGTAGAGTATCTGATGAGTCAGAAAATGTTGGATCTTAAATTCATGTTGAAGGTTTAAGACAAGAAGTTTAAGTATTGTAGAGTATCTGATGAGTCAGAAAATGTTGGATCTTAAATTCATGTTGAAGGTTTAAGACAAGAAGTTTAAGTATTGTAGAGTATCTGTTGGAGCTGTTATTTTCTGTTACAAAAAAAAAAAATTATTTTTACCTGTTGTCTCGTACAGTATTGTATTATGCTATTTTCATCAACAAGTAATAATTAAATTAGTTATTTTTTTCTTCTTGTTATAAAATTATAGTTGGCAATAAAACAGTCCTGATAAATTTGCATTAACTATTAACTTCATTTATTTGAAACTCATCTGGTCCCCAAGATACAGGTTACCCTGGTTTGGGGTCCGCTAGACAGTACATTGTTTTGCTTTTGATTTCATGTTTCACTAAATAATTTTAGTCATTTCAGCATCCTGATGTTTTGAATCCCAAATATGAAACTGTAAACGATTTATAGCCTTTATTTTTAATAAACCTTTTTTTACTTTACTTTTTAGTACTGCTATTGAAAAAAAAAAAAAAAGTGGTAGAGTCACTGGGATGGCTTGTAGGAGAGTCACAGGGATGACTCGTAGGACAGTCACAGGGATGACTGGTAGGAGAGTCACAGGGATGACTCGTAGGACAGTCACAGGGATGACTGGTAGGAGAGTCACAGGGATGACTCGTAGGACAGTCACAGGGATGACTGGTAGGAGAGTCACAGGGATGACTCGTAGGATAGTCACAGGGATGACTGGTAGGAGAGTCACAGGGATGACTCGTAGGACAGTCACAGGGATGACTGGTAGGAGAGTCACAGGGATGACTCGTAGGACAGTCACAGGGATGACTGGTAGGAGAGTCACAGGGATGACTCGTAGGACAGTCACAGGGATGACTGGTAGGAGAGTCACAGGGATGACTCGTAGGACAGTCACAGGGATGACTTGTAGGAGAGTCACAGGGATGACTCGTAGGAAAGTCACAGGGATGACTTGTAGGAGAGTCACAGGGATGACTCGTAGGAAAGTCACAGGGATGACTTGTAGGAGAGTCACAGGGATGACTCGTAGGAAAGTCACAGGGATGACTGGTAGGCGAGTCACAGGGATGACTCGTAGGAAAGTCACAGGGATGACTGGTAGGCGAGTCACAGGGATGACTCGTAGGAAAGTCACAGGGATGACTGGTAGGAGTCACAGGGATGACTCATAGGAAAGTCACAGGGATGACTTGTAGGGAAGTCACAGGGATGACTTGTAGGAACGTCACAGGGATGACTGGTAGGGAAGTCACAGGGATGACTTCTAGGGAAGTCACAGGGATGACTTGTAGGAACGTCACAGGGATGACTGATAGCAGATTCACTGGGATGACTCGAAGGAGAGCCTTAAGAATGAAAGGAAAAGAGAAAAATAAAAATGGCTGCTGAAATAAGAATGACTGGTAGTTAAGCCACAGAATGGAATAATGGTTGGCTTTCATTCTCTCTCTCAATCTCTCGCTCTCTCGTTTTCTCTCATCTTTAAGTAATACTATATGGAATTTATCAGAATAATGTCTAATACTATAGTTACTGGTTTTGATTTGTGTGTGTGTGTGTGTGTGTGTGCGCGTAATTTTGTTTTGTTTTGTGTGTGTTGTGGTCAGAAGTGGCCGAGCGAATATTATGATGCTATTGTGTCGATTGTTGCAGATTAAACACACGAGGACGTGTGTCTTGTAGGATGGCCGTGTAGAATTATGAGTATTGTCCTTGTATGGTCATTACCATGCGTGGTTTATTAAGGATTGGCATTATAGCACTTTCGAAACGCCAGTGTTGCCATGCGTGGCGCGCTTGACAGAGCCTGAGATCTGGACGCGGGAAAAGCGATCGTCAATTGTTAGTTTGTAAAAGAAGTTTGGCCCGAGTCGACAGTCTCAGGAACTGTTACGCGTTTCTTTATTATTAACTAGGCTTTTCCTTAAGATTATTGTGAATCGTTACGATAGTTGCATTTCTAAGATTTCAGTGAATGAGTGTCGTATTGTTTTGGTTTTATCTTGACCACGATTAGTGGACTTTTGTTAGTTCTTCAAAATTGTTTCATTCTCTGCCCGAATCCCACATGTTATGCCCACATTGATCATGTCAGGGTCGAATCCCGGCTCTCTAAGTCCTATCTTACGACATATATATATAATATAATAGATTTTTGCTAGCTTTTGCCTGCGGCTCCGCCAGCGTGGTATTCGGTTACCGCGCGCTGTTCCCTCGGGAACTGTACATGCAAAAAGTAGCCTATGTCACTTTCGGGCCTATAAACTATCTCTATGTCAAAAATCACATCGGTCCGTCACTCCGTTACGGCCTGAAGGACGGACCAATATACAAACACACAAGCATACAAACACTCTTTCGCATTTATAATATTAGTATGAATTTAAATACGTCCGTACTCTATTGCACCTGTACAACGACTGACAAACATCACATAAGTATGTGACAACGCTCTACGAAACCGAAATTAGCCGAGTCTCTTTCCAAAGACCGATGTGAAATTCATGGCCAGGTACTGTATGTTATTAGAGCAGTCGCTCCGTCAGTCCGTGTACGGAGGCCCTATTTGCCGGACGATAACTGGACGCTAGCTGCAGCTAATTCCTCACCAGGTCTTGAGTTAAGCTTGTTTGCGTGTAACGCCAGGCGGGGCGCAGCTTAGCGGGCTTCGTGTAGAATTAAACGTTGAATCGCCGTTCACTAGGTTACAGCGATACGGAACTTGGATTTTTTAATTATTTTACTCGTAGTTTTTGATTATTTTAAGTTGTTGATTATATTTACGTTGCAATTAAATTGTACAAATATGTAATTTTTATTATGGGGGTTTATGGAATATCCACAAAAAAAAAGAAATCGATATCTTGCAGGTGGTGCACCTTGTGCAAGGTCCGCCCGGATTGCTACCACCATCTTGCTCGCTAATCCTGCTGTGAAGCAGCATTGCTTGCACCGTTGTGTTTCGGCGTGGAGAGTAAGACAGCCGGTGAAATTACTGGCACTTGAGGCATCCCAACTTAGGCTTCTAGGTTAGCAACGCATTTGCAATACCCCTGGTGTTGCAGATATTTATGGGCGGTGGTGATCTCTTACCATCAGGAGACCAACTTGCTCGTTTGCCATCCAGTCGAATAAAAAAATAAAAAAATTATATTCTTCCAATAAAACGAGGTTTATTTCATACATTACGGTACGTACCTACATTTAAAGGTAAGAGATGACCCTCGCGTAGGCAGCTATCTGGCACAAAGACTTGCTATAGCAACTCAACGTATGAATGCTGACTGGGTGATGGGCACCCTACCTAAGGGACCAAATTTAGATAAAAAAAATTTGTTTTAGTTTTTATTTAGGCATTTTAAGTTATTTTTAGTTATGTTAATTTTATACTTAGTCCCCTGTTTTATATTTATACTCACTTTTATTGTTAAATAAAATATAGATGGCATGCACTCGGAGAGATGGGCACAGGTTACTACCCAGTGGGCGCCCCTAGATGGTCAACGGAGGCGCGGCAGACCGAGACGGAGGTGGCTGGACGACTTGGATGCATTCAGAAACGACTTGCAAAACTTAGCTGCCGACAGGGGAAGTTGGAAATCCGAGGGAGAGGCCTTTGCCCAGCAGTGGGACATAGAAAATGGCTAAAAAAATAATATAGATACTTAACTTTAAAGATACATTGAAGTAAAAACAGTTGCGATCTTTGAGCGCAGTAGCAAATAATGCAGATGCAGGCGTCCGGAAGCGCGTTGTTCCTCGCCGTTCGCCGCGCGGCTGCCGTGACGCCGCACGGCGTTTCCGCCGGAGACGCCATTGTGCGGGCAGCATTGACACCTCTGTGGCGCGGCGTGCTGTGCGTGTAGCGTCCTGTTTTGTTTGCTGGAAGCTTTTTTAAAATAGAGAGATGTTGTTGTGGTAAAGGCAACTGCAATATCTGCCACAGAGAAGCGTGCAAAAATATTTTAGTTGAACAAAAATATTCGGGGCTATAGCGTCTAATTGAGCTCGTTTCTTATAGACGTATTATAAAAAGAGCTCTGCCACGACATCTAGTGATCTTTTTTTGTACTTTTAGTGCCAAAGCCTTTAAAAAATGGAGTGTGTAGTTCTAAAGGATGATTTTCTTAATGATAATTGGAATGCATTAGCCCCGTAGACGACATAGTAGCTCCGGTTGATATTATTATTATTATGTAGGCAGTAATGGATACTAAAATTGTGTTGGCGTACATTCATTATGATCACCACCTATTTAAAACTGCAGTAAAAGATATCGATACCGGAAATCTCAATTGGCGTAAAGGACATTTTAAGACTTTACAGTACAAGCAAAAAACGTTCACTTTTTTGAAAAAAAAATTATAACTCATCTGTTTATTATTGCATAAAAATAATGTTAAGGGAGATTATAGTTTTTTTTATCTCTTCTATCAGATAGCATTATAATTTTTATTGGAAAAAGCATATTTACGGAGATAATGTCTTTTACTACCCCCAATTTTAGATGTTGTGTTCTTTACGCCTGTTGATAACGTGACTTTCAAAATATAACCTTCAGTCGTACAGGTCCCTTTAGCAAAATAAAAGGGCATTATTACTGTCGTAAGAGAAGGAAATTGACAGAAAACGGGGTATAAAGAACATGAAATGGTACAAATTTAGATTGAAATAATTAAAATGGGTTGTAATTCATGGAAAAAATGCAACACTTTTATTCATTACTGTAAGATTTTTATTATTCTAAGTGCAAAACTGTTTTTTAGTTTACCAAAAATAGGCCTTATACCTGTAATCACACATCAAATTTTAGTTTTGTAGTTAATAATCAATATTTATAATAAAGTTTCTTAAGTAAAATATCTAAACACGTAGGGCCGTGTTGCACGACACGACATTTTTTTATTTATTTTTATTTTAAGTTTAGTTTAGTTTTAAGTTAGTTTCTAGATAAGGTCCTCACTGGAAATCAGCACCACGGCTTGCCGTGGCATTATGCTGAGTGGGGACCTGTTTCGCGTCATGTATGTCTTGTATTTGTTCTGTTTTTATTTATGGCGTTAAATAAATGTATTTTCTTTCTTTCTTTCTTTAACCCCTTTCAAAATGGAATAGTAACATTTAAATAACACTTTGTAGGTAGTTTAACTTTAGTTTGCTTTATTTTTACAAGTACTTTAGTTCTAATTATAATTTTTCCACCATAAAAGATATAATTATTAATTTTTCTTTCCACTTGGAAAATAGGATAAGTAGTTTAATTTAACCACCTATTTACATGCATTTTAAAAACAAAACTTAATATAATAAGTAATCTATTCATAATCAAATATGAAACACTGTAGCGAATCTTTACAACAACATAATGAGTAATGAAAATAGTGAAAAATTCAATAACAGACAAAATAACAGGCAAATAACAGGCAAAAACAGACCATTATACCTGCATCAAAAATATTTTTGTAGCATAATTATCAGTCAAAAATCAACATCTTATAATTTTTTCAAACAACTAAATAAACAAGACCTTTAATATTAAATAGAAACTTAAGTACAAGAGGTATCGGTCTCTTAATTTTAATTTCTTATTTTTATATCAGTAAGTATTTTAGTTATAATAATATTTTTTCCATTATCATGAAATATTTAAGTATTTTATCAATGTCTCCTTCTACTTATAAAATTGTATTTAGCACTGTTATTCGCTATTCTCTTGTTGTTTAATATACAAGTATTTTATATGAACTAAAATTATAGTCAAAGTAAACTAGGCAACATTGTAATTAATCTTTTGGATGACATAATTAAGGTGACCGTCTCAAATAATTATAATTAATACTTAATCAAATCTTAAGAAAACTTTTAAAATCGCACATAAGTAGTTAGTAGATTTTTTTTGTTCGGCATTGTGTAGACTACTTGTCACAAAGTGAACTTAGTTACAGCCACAGAATAACGTAAAAAACACAGCAAAACTGCATACAAAAAATCGCGCGGAGCGGCGGCGGCGCAGGTCGACGGTATGAACCTGTTTGTTTACGTTTGTTCGCTTAGCTAGCCCTTACCCCGCCGCCACGCTCCCCGCTCGTGCCCTACGTACACCGCTCCACGTCGTATGATGTCTCTGATATTATTGCGATCCATTATTACGTTATAATTTATATATAGCGTACTCTGTCTCACACAGTATCTAATGTGAACTACGAGTAAAATCATCAAAGTAGCAACAAAGCTTGGGTTGTAAAGTCATTTAAGGACATCATTTTAGTCATTTTAATTATTTATTCCCATATTAGCTTGGGCTGTAAAGTCATTTAAGGACATCATTTTAGTCATTTTAATTATTTACTCCCATACTTTTTATGAGTTGTAACAGTCTTTTAGGTCTTAATGGACACACGTAAGTAGCATATAAATTACGTCAAAAGTAAACTAGGTAGTAAAGGACATCAAAACAGAGAAATCTCTTTACACCCAGATACACTATGTAAATAAAGGTTTACGTCCAAGCAAAGTTTATAAAATGTCCTTTAAATCATTTTTTTCATAAATAATCTTGAATAAGTTGTCCAAAATGAAAGTGGTAAAGGTCAATTTTTTAATCGTAGCGTTGCTTGGAATATACTATTCGATAGAGAAAAAAAAGCTGTATACGATGGTACTTAAAACTCATTTTCGCATTTTTGTCCTTTACGCCATTTGAGATTTCCGGTATCGATATGTTCACGCATTTAAATTATTATGTCACTGTACATCACAATGTATCCTGTAATAAATAACGTGCTGGTAATGCGTTTTCCATTCGCATTTCCATTGGTATTTAATTTAATTTGAATGCAGGCACTCTCTTCATTAATTGTACTTTTCCGAACTGGATTAAAATTATGAGATAGTTACAAAGTTAAGGACTTTTGCGTTATAGAGAGATACATTTATTTGTTACCTTTTGAAAAACAAAACAGTATAAACACAGTCAGGTAATTATAAAAAAATCACAAAAAAGGATCGTCAGAAATTATAATATGAAAATAGAGTAAAAATAAATACTCAATAATAATTGAAGGTTAATACAAAAATATTAATCTATGTCAAAATTATGAAATACTTAATAAACAATTAATTAAACAAACAATAAAATAATTAAAATGTCAAGGCGATAAAAATAAAAATAATAAATAAAATTGGTTTACATAGCTGTAAAAAATGTCAACCTAAAAAAAAAATCACAGAAACAAGGTACATAAAAAATGAAATAAAGATGAAATGCAAAAGTCAACATAAAATTTCACTGTACTCTAAGAGTACAACGACTTAACCATGATAAAATTTGCATCGTTGCACATTTCGAACGTCTACGAGACTGCTATCGTAGGTAACGTACCATTACCATTACGTGCTTTACCATTTTTTAACAGTTTTGTTGTGTCATAATAAAAAGTACAAGACAGAGTGTCACATTGATTTGTCGGTAAAAATAGCCTGTGACATTTAAAACCTCACAACTGACATTAAACCTTCATTATTAAAATCCACTTATCTTTCCACCACGCCCCCGATTTGCTTAACATCTTTTAATCAGAGTCATTAGTATTTAATCAGCTTAATAATCCGGTTTTTGCGTGATTCAGCAGTTTATAATGGGCCAGTAATTAGTCGTCCTGATAGTAGTGCAATTACGGGCAATTTGTGTGATGTCGATGAGGGGGAGGATCGTAAAATACCGGTCAGGAATTTAATAATGTTATGAAACCTTATATGCGTGAGTTTTAGATGAAAAAGCTAAATTTGTGAATTCGACTATATTTTCCATTACTTTCATCATCATCATGTCAGCCGAAAGACGTCCACTGCTAGACATAGGCCTCCTCCAAGTCTCTCTACTCAGACCGGTCTTGTGCTTCCAAGACATCAAGTTCAAGTTGTTTATTACTTTATTTGGCGCCATTTTACCGTCAACAGTGATAATTATAAATTAGTAATAATTGCTTACCTTTGTGTCTCAATACATTAATAAATTAATTAATTACAAACGAGACTTTTATCACTGCCACTTCAATTACTGGCACTTGAGGTATCCCATCTTAGGCCTCTAGGTTAGCAACGCATCTGCAATCCCCCTGGTGTTGCAGGTGTCTATGGGCGGTGGTCATCTCTCACCATCAGGAGACTCACTTGCTCGTTTGCCATCCAGTCGAATAAAAAAAATCAATTCATTATAAAAGATGTCATAAATGTTGGGTTACTTTGACTGACAGAACACCTCAAAGGTTGTGGTTAGCAAACGTTTTCATAAAATTAAAAATTAAAATTTGAACTTTGGTGAATGGAAATTATGAAGACACTACAATACAAACGTAGCGATTCCGCACGGACGCTCTTTAATTTGTATCGACCGGCTACATGGAAGTACCTACTTCCACTGTTGTTCGAAAATGGTTAAACTGAGCAAGTGTTGCCATACAATCTTCCTCAAGCCTGTAGTGTGTATGTTATTGTGTTTAGTTTTATGGGTCCCACTGAAAAACAGCGTTGCGGCTTGGCAGCAACATTATGCTGGTGGACCCCAATTTACCAATTTATACTATTCGGTGTTTTTTTTATTATTTTTTTCTAAAGGGTTCTCTCTCTCTCTCTCTCTTTTCTCTCTCTTACTGAATTTGAAGTTGATGGTGATTAAATACAAACACTGTCCACGTAAATTTATAATAATAAAAATAATAATAATAATAAAAACATTTATTGCCCATAGAAAAAAACATATTTGTGAGAAGTACATATATGCTCAGCAACATATGTGGCAAAAGGTTCAGGCTCAGCATGTGCGGTGAGGACTATGCGTCACCGCGCTGATTTTCAGCCTGCACCTCTACACAGCGTGCAGAGTATTTAGGGTACTGATATTATGTATATCGATACTATAAGTTTTAATCACAATTATAATGTACTTACGTTAAAAATTATAAATCTCCTCAGTAAAATTTTACTCTTTTGATTATTTCGTTACGAAACAATATACTTGGGTCAATCAATTTTTTTACCAACACTAATCTGTCCGCGACCTTTTTCAAACAATTGCAGATTTTTGTAAGTAAACATGTTTTTTTCTGTAATTTAATAGATGGTGTACATGAATCCATGCCATCCTACGTAAGTTCAACCTATTGAACCGTGAAATATCTTGTTGGATGTACGATTTTTTGATAACGCCAGAGACAGTTTTGGTAACGCAGGAGACGCCCAAAGTGTCGGTGAAGTAGTTGATTCACCCACTTACTTGTACATAATTGTGAATGTTTGGAGTTATTTAAGACTTCGCTCCGCAAGTGAGATTTATTTTCCAAAACAAATTTTGGTTCTACCAACTCTCCTTTACATTACTTAAAGACTCAAGTAAATAAATCGACAATCCTCCTCAATTACACTTCACAAAAGGAATATAATTTTGACATCTGAAATGTGTTCCGGCTTGTTGACGCCTCTCGAGCCGAGAGGGTCTAGAGGGCTGACCGTGGGACGTCCGGGGAGTGCGCGTTTGCTTTGCTCTTTACATTGTCGCGATTATTGGAGCCCTGGGCCACCTGCCGGTCGAGGACTCTCTTGATATTAGTGGGAATATTGTGAAAATATCAAAGTATATAATCACGCCAGGTGCGGAAACCAATCCGCAGCTGTTGAAGTACGTAATTAGGCGGGAGTCGAAGAAATGAGAGAAATTAACACTCACCAAGTTTTCATGAGGATCTACGTGCACATGCAGCAAGCTGAAGACACCGTGTAATTTTGTGTGTGTTTTTGTGGTGATGAATAAATGCGTGTGTGTAGGGCGGGTCTAACAGCTAGTTCCAGCAGTATTTCAACTATTTCAACAGCCAAATAAAATTAACATTTGACACGTTCGAAAAAAACGGCATCCATAGAGAGTGTTTTTCTTTTTAAAAATTCATAGACTACCTCGACTTCTAGGCAATAGTTAGGCCGTTCTAGTATATACATTGCACGTCTCTAGTGAAGCGAGCGAAGCGAAGTGAGCGGAGCGAGGCTAGGTAAAAGAAGCGTTTCTATTGGTTCATGACGTACAAATTATCTGATAAAAACGCGGTCTTGGTTTAATAATATTTCGGCGAAAAACGTTTGGAAACCTGTTTCATTACTCAACTTTTCATTTCCCAACTGTTAAATGCGTCGCAGGTGGTAGGACCTTGTGCAAGGTCCGCCCAGATTGCTACTACCATCTTGCTCACTAATCCTGCCGTGAAGCAGCAATGCTTGCACTGTTGTGTTTCGGCGTGGAGAGTAAGACAGCCGGTGAAATTACTAGCGCTTGAGGTATCCCATCTTAGGCCTCTAGGTTGGCAACGCATCTGCAATACCTGGTGTTGCAGATATTTATGGACGGTGGTGATCTCTTACCATGAGGAGACCCACATGCTTGTTTATCATCCAGTCGAATAAAAAAAAAAGTATCATCCATTGCTTACTTATTTTGATATGGGTAATTAATTTTTATCTCAGAACGGCTAATCATTTAGCTTATGCCACGGAAAGAAATAACAGACGTCTTGTAAACATTTCCCCTAATTCACCAAGGCTGGATTAAGGATTATCTGAAAACAAATATACATACCAGCCGTGGTGGCCTAGTGGTTTGACCTATCGCCTCTCAAGCAGAGGGTCGTGGGTTCAAATCCCGGCTCGCACCTCTGAGTTTTTCGAAATTCATGTGCGCAATTTACCACGAGCTTTGCGGTGAAGGAAAACATCGTGAGGAAACCTGCACAAACCTGCGAAGCAATTCAATGGTGCGTGTGAAGTTCCCAATCCGCACTGGGCCCGCGTGGGAACTATGGCCCAAGCCCTCTCATTCCGAGAGGAGGCCTGTGCCCAGCAGTGGGACGTATATAGGCTGAGATGATGATGATGATGAAATATACATACTTATGTTCGCTCAATTAATTATCCTAAGTATTCCTTCTCCGCATCCCTCTGTTCTCCTCTAACTAATTCCCTCTCTTGCCGTAATTTACCAACTATTAAATTAACAACTGAACGATTGAGTCTCTCGCCGCGTTACCACATTACAAAGCATTTTCTAGTTCAGAGCACACGAGCCCTCCCGCCCCCTCCTCACTCCCCCTTCGCCACTTACGGCATTCATTATTGTACACGGCACAAATGCCGTTTAACTATTTCCATCGTCGCTCTAGAATTAATCCACTTCGGCCTTCAAACGGAACCAACACAGTGTTTTTAGGGTTCCATTTCTTAAAAGGAATAAAATGGAAACCTTATTGTATTCCGTCTGTGTTTCGGTTCGTCTGTCAAGATTATTTTTCTCAGGAAGACAATGTATTTTTTATTTATTTATCTATCAGTTAGGTACCTACAATTACATATTATACTGTTACAGTCAAGTGCTACAATAAGTATCTATTCGAACCACTCAAAAATATGTTACTACGGCCTTAATGCGACCTTATAAGAGTCTGTGGTACATATTTTTGAAACTTTGAATAAGCACATTCTTTTACACTTGACTGTTTACAGTACAACTTAGACCTTACAAAAATGACATGAGTGTCTAAAACACAATTAAAATTGTATCTCGGTCGGATCTCTTGAAATAGTGAAAAAAAACAAAGTTCTAAGTAAACACAACAAAAATAATACAAATTTTATTGTTTAAATTCGGGTTTTGTTCCGGATAACTACCTCGATTTTAGAGAAGCTTGATACCTTTGAGTAGGTAAAACTCGAATAGGTAAACCCAAATTTAAATCACAAAATTAGTAATGACCGCGATAATCTAAAAAATTGTGCAAAATAAAAAAGTTATTAAAAAGTGTTTTTATACAAATTGACCTTACCGAAGAACCTTTAGGGTAATTTCTGTTTGTTCTAATGAACTTCGAATTTAGCGTGAAGGTAGTTCTTACAGTTTTTTATGTGTGTATATAGCAATAACCATCTAAATGACTCCATACTGCGTTAATTTTGCTAAGGGGCAAGGTTGCTATGTACGAAACCCTCGGTGCGCAGCTCCGAGTGACACTTGACCGATTTTTTATTTATCATCCCTAAATTTTTATTTCGTTTCACTCCATTACCGAAGACGTTACAAATTTACAGAACTCCGCTCCAATTGATTAAATAAAAGCAAATCCTATTAAGAAAATTATATTATCGCTCGAAAAGGAATACATATTTCAGTTTATGTGTCCATCCGGGAAATGGGGGAATTCGTACGTCTGTCGTTCCGCTCGTCCGCCTGAAATAAACTGCCGTTGCCTAATAACATGCCGACCTAAACGCGACTAACAAAAAATAAAGCGTAAAAAAGGAGAATGGCTGTCGGGCGGCCACCGCAGGGTGAGCTGCGACGCCCCGCGGTGGGAAGGCGCGCCGGGGGCCAGCCAGCGCTAGCCGTTACATTTCTAAGTAAAGAAGGAACTATTGTCTACAGAACGGAAATGTTTGGGCGCGGCTCAAGTGCGAGCTCCGCGTAAACAAGCCCTTCACGCTAACAAATAAACACTTCACGTTTTTCGCACAATTACAACCATGCGGGAGGCGTGTCACTTCAGGGATAATGTCCTCAAATAGATTAGGGACAGGACTAATTTATTAATTAAGCTGTTTGTTACTGGCAAATAGAACGGAAACTTTGTAAATACTCGTGAATGTTCACGGATCGTCACGAACTATTGATCATTATTGAGTAAAGTTCCGCCACGCCGGCCCGGGGAAGTTGCCGTCGCTGTGAATGGGGAATTGGAAATGCTTTAGTTCTTGTATTGAATTACTGAATTGGAAAGAGAGAACAAAAATAAAAGTCTGCGAAATCAGCAACTAAAGCAGTTTTAATTGGTTGGAGCGACGTGACCTGCATCTATGTCGGACGGTCGGGTGGGTAGTATCATCATCGTGTCAGCCGAAAGACGTCTACTGCTAGACTTCCCTCACCCAAGGCTCTCAACTCAGATCGGTCTTGTATTTTCCGCATCCAACGCGATCCCGCGACCTTCACCAGGTCGTCGCTCCATCTTGTTGGAGGCCTACCGACAGCTCGTCTCCCGGTCCGACACACATATACTTAATACCAATTACTTAATAGCAATTGTTTAGACTAGGATTGAATTCTTCTTCATAAGATACACAGTATAGCTTTGATCATTACAAAGAATATTGGATTACAATAAGCAATAAATCTTAATTGTATCTCAATAGCAATATTTCAGTCCATAAATATGAATCCGACTTAAAACTTAGACCATCGCTCGCCACATAAATCCTCGATGCGTCTCCCACATAAATCACCAGTCAGTAAACTGTATAAAAACCATATTCGGCGCCGAGAAAGTTACACATGACCTATATGGGGCAAAAACGGGTCTCGCAGCTTATCGCAGGCTCGTCGCCATCGAGTGGCCCATTTGCAGTCCCGCAGGGGCTGGCGATTGGACGGTCTCAGCTGACGCAGCGGCTGCATTACTGACGAACCCAGGAAAACATCCCCTAAGTTGACTCCGGTAAGGCTCAAGGAAGCCCATCGGTGACAATGACAATGCAACCGGACTTGGGAAGACAGCCGATAAATTGATACAGATATTGAATTTAGAAGTGGAGCGAGTTTCTTCCGGTAATCCTCGAGCTGCCGCACGGGACTGGCTTATAAGAATTTTGAAATAAAAGCTATTCCGCGAGAAATAAAGGCTCACGTCAGCTAGTCTTGTTTCCAAATATTAGACCTAACATGAAGGAGTTTCTTTTTCTCGTGTGAACGTGATAAACTATTCTAAATTTTTGTGTATCGTTCATTCATAAGAAAATGGGTAGCTATATGAATAACAATTAAATGAAATTTGTATAAATTATGGTATTGTGATAGCTTGGTGTCTAGAATAAGGTAGCGTTTTCACCAGAGATGTGCGGTGATGTGTTGCGAGGAATAACATGAAGCTCATGAAAACCACATTCCTCGCCACGCGCCGATAGTCCCATGGAAATTACGAGTATGTTAAATTCCAAAATCTAAACACCTACTGCAACTACACCATGGTAGTAGTAGTAGTACTACGTGGTATCACTAGATTAATTAAGAGTGTAATTTTTGGAAATTCCTATAAGAATTTTGATAAAATCCCGGAATTTTAAATCGTCTGCCAGTTCTAATGGTACGAGTGCGAAGGCACAGGTAAAGCCTTGTTTAAGGATAGTTCCATCCAACCGTGCCACTGTCGCAATAACCTTCTATGTACCAAAAACATAACCCTCCTTCGATCAGTCGGGTAAAAAGGGACGCGGGAGCACGGAAATGTTTCTACGGCGATCGAGAGCCCAATTACTTTGGCTTATTGAAGCAGAAACGCGGCTCACGGGAAACACGATCGCTGATTTTAACAGCGATTAAAATACAATCCAATTTCCCAATGATCAAAAGATGAAGTGTTATTTTCATTTTCCACAGATTGTTTCGTCGAGCATGCGGGCTTGGAGTAACTGTTTAATTACAGTTAGAGCGTTTGCACACTATCCGATCCGATATAGTTATTGGACGACGATGGGCGACGCCCGATAGCCGACACTATTGCTGTGCTAGTGCTATTACGTTTTAAACTTTCGTGATTCTCACTCATAGTCAAAATACCACCAACGGGACTTATCACGCCAACACACACAAGTAATATTTACCTCGACGTTCCGGCAACATTCCAGTCACCGTGGTCACGAGTAGACTACTCATGATAAGTCCCGTTGGTGGTATTTTGACTACCATGTGCTATTTTCTCTAATATTTTCTGTATATATTTCCGACAAAATCGTTCCGATACGGCCGGCTCAAAATGTCCCCCATGTATCGGGCTCTGGGCACACAAAGACGATTTAAATACACGTGCACATACAACCATTATCGTCCGACAGCCCACGGGCGTCCGATGGTGCCGCCAACACGTCGGTGTCGGCTCCGATATCCGATATCAAGCCGGACAATGTGAAAAACAGGTACGTACAAAGTTTATTTCATACATTTCACATGCCCCACACACAATGTTTTCAATGCAACACACGAACTTGTCGCCGAACAACTTTCCGCCCTGGCGGGACCAGGACAAAACTTGGTAAATCCCTTCCACTATACCGTATCCAAAAATCTTTCAACGATCTAGACCTGGAATATCAAATCAAGTTGGACATCTTTCAGGACTCTGTGTGTTCAATTAAGCGAAAAATGCTGAACCCATCGCACGCCTCTCAACATTAGTTACCTTTTTTTTGTTATTAGTTTAATTAGTATAATTACATCAGGTCTTCAAAATTCAAATTCAAATTCAAATTAAAAAAATCTTATAGTTTTACTTGTTAGTGTATTTCCCGAACATGATCAATGCCTGTTATTGGTGCATGAGCGGGGGCTATAACTTATAAATTTAGATTAATTTAAATGTCTTGTTCATGTACTGTTGGCATGTCTAATAAATAAATAATATAAATGCCCCGATATCGTATCGTCGGCCGATACCGATATCGGATCGCATAATGTGAAAACGCTCTTATGAACGCGGGCGGCTTAAAAATATTTATACGAGGTTTTGTGCGTTAAGTAAATATGTCGTGTGGGGTTCAGCGGGCCCTGGTGGAAATTGAGCTTTAGCTCAGCGGGCCGGCCGCGATGTGGCGTTATACAGTGTGTTACCAGCAGCCAGGCTTTTTTTAAGTGAGGTATGTATGTACTAGCTTTTGCCCGCGTGGTATTCGGTTATCGCGCGCTATTCCCTCGGGAACTGCGCATTTTTCCGGGATAAAAAGTAGCCCATGTCACTCTTGGGCTCATAAACTATCACTATGCCAAAAATTACGTCGATCTGTCGCTCCGTTACGGCGTGAAAGACGGACAAACAAGCAAACACACAAACACACTTCCGCATTTATAATATTAGTATGGATGTATAGTCTTTATTGTACAAAATAAGTAAAGCAAACACAATTGACAAAAATGAAATATATGTACAAAGACGAATTTATCTCTTTAAGGGATCTCTACCAGTTAACCTTTGAGTCGAAAGAGAGTGAGTGAGTGGGTGAGTTTGAGTCTTCGGAGGTCGAAGTAACGTATTTCTGTAACTTAACCATGACATTATTTTAATTAATAAACTCAGACTTTGTTGACTTTCTAACAAAATTATAATTGTTAGCAATATACAGCAAAGTAAATTGACAAGTAAATGTAAATGACAGCCGCCTACTTTGATTATTACTTGTCAATTTACTTTGCTTTACATTATTGTAGCAATGGCTGGCAAATTTTGTTATAAAGTTAACAAAGTCTGAATTTTAGTTTATTAATTAAATCAATGTCATGGTTAAGTTACATATATACGTTAATTTAACCCCCCTAAAAGAAAGCCTGGGTGCTGGCAACACACTGTATAATACGTAGCCAAAAATATCTCCAGTGGCCTTGTTCCTACAAACGGACAAGGTCACCGCTCATCTGTTTCCGAGAGTGTCGTAAAAGGCGACTGATGTAAGAGTAGACCGGCGAATATTCAGCGTTTTGCCGCTATGTGTGTCTGTTTGTGTGCCTGTCTCTGGCACTGTAACTCTTAAACGAGTGAGCCGATTTGATGCGGTTTTTCTTTCGGTTCTTAGATATGTTTCATCAAAACCGGTTTTTTTAAATATATTTTTTTATTCGACTGGATGGCAAACGAGTCAGTGGGTCTCCTGATGGTAACAGATCACCACCGCCCATAAACATCCTATAACACCAGGGGTATTGCAGATGCGTTGCCAACCTAGAGGCCTAAGATAGGATACCTCAAGTGCCAGTAATTTCACCGGCTGTCTTGCTCTCCACGCCGAAACACAACAGTGCAAGCACTGCTGCTTCACGGCAGGATTAGCGAGCAAAATGGTGGTAGCAATCCGGGCGGACCTTGCACAAAGTCCTACCACCTGAAACCGGTTAAACCGTTTTTGAGATATTGAACTTTAAAGTGACAAAATCTTTAAAGTTTCCAACTTTTTGTTGGTCAGGTTAGGTTATAGAGGTATTCTTTGGAGGCAGCGACAATGCTTCCGACTGGAACTAGATTGTGGTAGCAACACGAAACGCACTACCACTCGATCGGCGCTGCGTGTCTGCTATCGCATGTGAGATCTAACGCGCCGCTTTTGAAGGATTTGTGAATGATTTATCGCGTAGCGTGTTACGAGGTAAATGTAAATCAAACAATGTAATGGGCATGGTTTCAATCAATCGCTCGTGAGTCTTAACAGGCTGAATGTTACGTCAGGGCCTCAAAATGACTGATTGTGGCATTTGCACCCGGTAAGTATTTTATGGCTGCCGGTAAAAGATAATTTTTAACAGAGTTCCAAAGAGGAGAACGTTTTCAATTCAGTAGTGATATTTTGTTCGTTATTTAAAAACTCCGTCATTTATGAACAGATTTTTTTTTTTGTTGTTTTGGGGTACATTTTTCTTTTGGTCCAGCTATACTTTACGGCCCGCCAAGCTTTTATGAGTTCCCACCTGGCATAAAAATTACGTCAATCATTATTGACTTTTAATTCTGTTGATAATAAATGCCGCCAAAATCATGATTTGTTACTTTATCTTTTTGTTTCCTGATTTCCCAGTTACGCCTGAAAACAAAATATCGCCTCGTAGTTCCTTCAAGTCATTTTTTTTTTTAATAATATACACCTCGTCACCAGTCCTTATAAACAGGTTGTTGAACGTTCAAAACCGTAATCTAATAAAAGCCAAAACTACATTTTTCAACTTGTTACTTGGATTATGCATAGGCACAACCCAGAGGGCAAAAGTTCCCCTCAAATTTGTATGCAAATAGTAGTAGTTTGTTTACAGGGTCACTGGTTATTCCATGGAAATGCCTTTTTGATGGATGTTACATTAACATTTTAATTAAATATTCGGAATAATAATCTACTATTTCGCTTTCCGAACTGAACAAAATGGTTTTTTTCATTCAGTTTATGTCAAATCTGATTTGTTTGAATGAAATGTATTCTATTTTGTGCATCACTGTGGCAAGGTCTTGTAAAACAAAGATTTTTCGCATTGATTTGACGGTTCTGTGATAAGCTTTGAAACTAAAGCGTGGAAATTCACATGTAGAGACTGACCCTAGTAGATAGTAAATGTATTCCGTCTATCTAAAATTGTATAAGTCGGAAGTTAATCTGGAACTAAATAAAATATTTAGGGTTGATGCTTTATTGCACTTCTAGAGAACAGTGTACTGAGCAAAAGTACTTCACACTGTAATATTTTAAGAAACGTAGCTACGTACTTATTGAGGGATTATTATGTTTAGTATAGGTAGCTATTTATATTTGTTGAAGCTTTAAATTTACATAACTTCATTCACAGACAAATATAACGTTTTCAAATAGCGTTTATTTAGTTTCTGTAAACAAATACCTTGGATTATTTGGAGTTAACATAATGAAGAATTTTTTTTATGAAAGTGAGGCAATCGAGCAAGCAGATCATCTAATGGGAAACAAACACCACTGCCCATGACTACCAACCAATTTTATGTAAATACACCTGGAAAAACTTTTAGTTAAAAGTTTTCAATCAAAGTGACGCCGGATCGAAGTAATACGTATTTTAATATTAATTGTCAGCCTCGATTAAAAAACACGGATAATTTTTTGTTGAGGTTGAATTAATTTTATAGCAGCGGTTTTTACAATGTTAGAAACATAACTTCAACTCGACCAAAAGTTTGGAATTGGAACAATTGAAAGAGTAATTTTACTCCAACCTATAACATGCGTTAGCCCAGCCATTTTAGAAACTAAAAAAGTTTTCTTTTATTATTTTGTTCCTAAAATTTCTCTTGTGTACATATTATTATATTGTATTAAAATTTGTCGGTATGAATATAAATCGTACAACACGAGACACATGGATAGGCTTACATGCTATTACTAAGCGGATATAAATCATTCTCAATAGCTACATTCACCTGCGCAGATCAAGAAATAAATCGATCGAGGAAGCATGAGCATCCATTGAGGATATATCACGTCACTATGAACGTAAACTGTTATCCCACGGTTTTAATTTACGACTTGAATGCTAAGCGACCGCTTCCTAAATCTCAGTCAGGGGCCCGCTGCCGTGACGCACACCTCGCGTAAATAACCTCTACTTCAGAAGTACCACTGTAATTTGACCTGCAGCTCGTATGGATGTGTGTCGATGCGAGGGTTTTAAATGTATTGGCCGTTAGCTGCATGAGCTCGAGGCAATTTCGTATTCGTTTAGGAAAACTGAAACATTTAGGTGCAGTCTGTATTGGTTCAATTGAACTGATGGAAAATAGTTAACTGAATCGGATTCATATTCAGTAAACAGATTGCCTTTTATACATGAAAAAAATTCGTAGTAAAAGTGGCAAAAAGGAACGTTCGTTCCTTTGAAAAATGAAGCTTTCAAGTACACTTGCAACGCACTGGCATCGCTTAAAGCGATGCGGGTGTCTATGGACAGTGGTGATCACTTAACATCAGGTGACCCACTAGTTCGTTTGTCTGGCCTCTCAACATAAAAAAAAAACTTTTTTAGAGATTAGTGCAAAAATTTGTGTTTAAAATAAAAATTATTACACTTAGGAACATAACGAGTATTACATGATTATAGTACCGGATAACTCTAGCCTTAAATCGAGTTTGGCCGCGTCGTGTTACTTTTAGATTGACTATGAATTAGCCCGAAATATGTCAAGCTAAACTCGATTTAAATAAGTTATCCGTACAATATCATTTAACATGAGTGAGCCTTATGCTGTAATAGCGAGTCCCACCACACTGTCAGCTAGTATGGATGGTTGGAAAAAAATCCACATGTCCCTACTAGTGGGGGCTGGGAGGGATAAGTGGACATATTATTTCCATCAATCCCTACCGGTAGGGAAGAAAGGAAAAATATTCCACGTATCTCTATCAGGGGGATATCGCGGTAGGGATAGGTGGAACAGGGGCAAAATTCAAGCTTCGTATCTTGCCGTCCCGCTGACGGTTATATTATTTAACCCGAGAAAGAGAGGAACGGTACGATACGAACTTTGATTTCCGAACTTCGTCGTAGCCTCACAGCCTGATTCAGTATAAAGTTTGATAGCCTGCGCGCGCGACGCAGCTGCTACGGCTACGGCGTAGAGCTCGACGCTACGAGCTAACTTTAAAGCTTTGGTTTCCTAGGATCAGCGGTGCCGTCATGTAGCGGCCGTTATGGGGCGGTGAATCACGTCACTATAACGCACAGAATAAGACAAGTAATAGTACAAGTAAGTACTATAACGTTGTCTCTGTGGGCGGAATGGCGCGGTTTACTAGAGAGCGGTGTCATTACCGCTCTCTAGGAAACCGCGCCATTTTGTTTACATGGACAACGTTCTGGTGACGTCATCCACCTTTTGTTGCGGTCACTGTGTGACGGCACCGTTAATCCTAGAAAACCCGGGCTTAAGACGTCTAATTTAAACGCAATAATACATATAATGTCATATTGAATGCATAGTAAATATCATTGATATGATGTTATTGTTTTAACCTTAACCCTACCTGTGTCATGACTCCACATCCTTCTCAATTCGCGTCATCTATGATACTAAAATGGGCGGAAACGACTGTGATTGTCTTATCTAAAATTATACTCGCATTTACATTGTAAATGAGTTGTCTCGAGGAATCGGTAAGCAGGCTTATGCGATGCTATCGGAGCCGTTTGCGGGGGCGATCAACATTCAGGCCGCGTGAGACGCGCTCTCATGTTGTAGACTTTCTGGCATTAAAAGAGTCATAGCTTAATACTCGTAGAAGTCTCTTCGTTCCATTCTCCGTACAATAGTAGTCCCGGTCCCATTTGAAAACTAGGAAACAGAAGTAGATGAAATTTTCTAAGTATAGACTAGACGTAATTATCTATGCCTGTGGTTTTTCAGATTTTCAAATAAATGTGTAATATCAGAATTACAGGAGCTCAAAAATCGACAAAAAAAGGTGTCAACTTTGCACGGCAATTACAGACTATTAAAGCATTTTTACAAAAATTGAAAGAAACACAGGCATAGAAAATATAATGAAGATCTTGATTGTAAAATATCATTGATTTCTGTGCTATACTTTTCGTATATGTAATATGAGGACAGCGAAACACAAATTCAACACTAAATCTTAAAAATATCACGATATACATTAGCGGGAAGCGGAGTAACGGGAGGGGGTGTGCATGGGGGGGACGGCTGCGAGCGCTTATGTCACGAGCGATAAAGACGGCAATATCCCAAACGAATACATTTTATAACGCGGCAGCGCGGCCGGCAGGGAAACTTCTCTTAAAGCTATTAGATTGATTTCAATGAATTTAAATAATGTAATTACGTCAGAGTTAGTATATAGTTGCCTTACGTCTTGTGTTAGCAAAGCACACTTGTTTAATAGCATCAGCATGTGCAGTTTATTCGATTAATTAATAATCGTTAATGAGTTCTCGTGAATAACAGGGATTACTAATGTCTAGTGGAATTCGCACGCTGTGGCACTCTGGGCCGTAATGAAGGCGAGCCGAAATGTTCAAATGTACTGTTCTTATGTATTGTTGGAGGTCAAGGTTAGATAGAAGAGTGGTTTATATGGTAGCAAAATACTTTTATATAGGTACGACGTGCCACTGCTGAGCACAAGTCTTAGAAGGAAAATAAGAATATGAAATTTATTTGCATATATATGTTCCCTTACAATGTTTTCCCTCATCGCATAAAGGTTTGCTAATATTTCAGCGAATAACGTTTGGCAACCTGATCATTTTGCAACTTTTCATTTCCCTACTATTTAATATTTTTGAAACTGTGAATATTTCAGGATTTTTATGAAACTAACCCAATCTTACCTAAAGAGTTCTACGCGATGCATGGCCCTGAAATAAATCCTGAAATATTTAAAGTTTTAGAGTTTGTGAAATAAAAAGTTGCGAAATAAAACAGGTTGCCAAACGTTACGTTGCGAAAAGACAGTACGAGTACACGTCGCATAAAACCCCATAGTAAATAAATAAATGAATTATGAATAGTAAATTTCAAATGTAATTTTTGATGTGAATTTCGAAATATTCAGAGGTCTCGAACCAACATGATCTTCTCGAGGGGCCACAGGTCAAACCATAGGCTCATCCTATGACTACGTAATACTGAACTCTAACAACATCTATTCCTTTTTGATGTCTGGCTTCCTAGCATTGTCTGCGGACTCTCAAAATAAGCCTTGAGCTATTGACAATGATGTTTCTTTGGTATTTTTTTGTTTATTACAAAAGTACTTACTTCAAAACCTGCCTTTAGTCCGTCCTCTTTGAATGAAAGAGATACCATTATCACTTGTAATAGCGCCATCCTATTCACTCGCCAAAAGAATTCAAGTGTTTGGCGACCCCGTCCATTTATCAAAGTGTGAGGGCGAGTCGCGGCTGTGAGGCGCGTACAGTCGCTGAAGAAAAGTACAAAATAAAAATATCACTCGATTCTATAAAGAATCGAGCAACTGGACTGGAAAATGTTACTTACAAGTAGCAGTGGGCGAGCCATACTAGTATCTTTCGAAGAACAGGTCACATTTGGAAGCGAAAAGTTTTTGAGTTACGAATGTTGCGACCTCGAAAGACAGTAACCACTTAGCTAACCTATGACATCATGAGACTTGTGGACAACCGGTGGCAGCTGCCAAGTTCTCTGTCATTGCGGCGTTCTAAGGGGTGGACGATATTAACGACAGGAGTTTAAATTCTGCTTGAAGAGAGTCTTTCTATTGAGGCCTGTCCCTACAAGATCATCCGTTCATCTTGTGAAAGCACTTGTGTTTTATTTCCCTCCCACCGATTTGTTGAGCTATGTCAATAACTCGGCCAATTACAGCGATAACTTTATTCCTCTTCGGATATTTTCATTTCTGATTCGATTTTGAAATGTTTGGAATGAATTTGTAAAAGAAACGACAGTTAATATTTTTTCTAAAGGAGTCCCATTTGGAGTAGACTGTACGCTGCCAGTTATTGAAAGCGTTGAGTGATTCGCGGAACTGAAAAGTTCCCTTTACAGGAGAGAAAAAAGGCAAAGCCAGGGACTGTGAAAATCAGCGAAACAGTGGACCGGCCCGATCAATGCGGGGCCGCGGAAGACTGCCTCTGTTTATTATTTTATGCGAAAGTTATCAAAAAGTTTGGAATATAATAATATTATCCCAACGTAGTATATTCTTCAGTAGAGACTAAAAATCAGACGTAGATACAGTAATGTTTTTATTACCATTTTGTTTTGTGTCTTTTGCTCTTTGTTTCATTTATTTGCTTGTACGAGTTACTACTGATGACCTTGTTTCTCTGTCAAATAATTTAATATATTAACCCCTTGTTTCACAATCCAGTGATTAAATTTATTTGACAGATAAATGTGATGCCATCTCTGTTTGTTTTGTTCGAATAGACGGAGACGGCATCACATTTATCCGTCAATAAAAATTAATTAATCAAGGTGAAACAGCCCCTAAATGATTTAAATTTTCGTGAGTTTAATGAGAGAAAATACCCGGGGGTGTTATAATATTTAGTTATGAATATATTAATTTCGGATACGGTTCCGAAAAGAAATTCCAAACACTCTCTGAGCTAAGGGAACAATAAAACAAAATAAGGTATTTAAACTTCCAACTAAAAACAATCAGACTAGAGCAAGTCAGAAGTCAAGGCGTTGGTAGGCCTCCCACCAGGTGGACTGATGACATCGTGAGAGTTGCGGGAAGCCGGTGAATGCCAGTGGTGAGTTGTCGTTCATTGTGGCGTTCTATGGTGATAATGACGATGAATTTTTTTTTTTTTTAACATTCTTTATTAATAACAGAATAGGTACACATTGAAACGAATATAATTGCTACTTAACAACTATATTAATTTTCTAAAATTTAGGGTATTTACAGGCTATTGACGCCTCGTAAAGTTGACGGCAAGCGTATACATTTGTTATGACCACAGTAATTAGTTTAAAAAGAGATACACTGTACATACAATGTCTAACATAATGACCAATGCAGGATAACTTTGTTTCAGTTATTGCTTATAAATCTATTAATGATGATGATGAATTAAAAACTAGAGTCCCCGCGTTTTTCGTGCTCGCCGCCGTCTAGATGTCGCGCGTCGTGCCTTCCAGATGTTGCGCGTTGGCTCACCGGAACGTCGCACGTCATGCTCGCAGCGGTGTCGCACGTCGTGCTCGCGGTGTCGTGCTCACGCGCGTGGGTTAATTGAACATGTGAAGCGCATGAATAATTCAGCGGACGCCGCCGCTGCGGGCGCGACGCCGGCTCGTGTAAACACGCCTTCTTGGCTTTTACTGTTTATTGTCTTTAAATATCTTGAAAATTTTCAATATAGTATAGGGAGTATTTAGCCGAATTCCCTGCCTGAGTGTACTACTTATCGATTAATACGAAATTTCGTGAGAGGATAGAAGGATATATTTTTTATTCAGTTAACTATAAAATCATAATCATTGGCGGATGTCCAATGTTGAAGGCCACTCCTATAGAAGTTTTATTCACCGGTTGTCCACCAATATCGCGTTAATAGGTAATACTAGTTTGTAAGTAAGTATAACGACAGTCATAAGCACTAGCAGATATTATTTTCATCTTTCTTTCATTTTGATCCTTCATTTGATATCGATTGCGGTTTTATTTTTACTCACTTGCTTGGGCACTTTAAAATAGCTCCTTTGAGCTACACAGTATCTTTAATTATCGAAAACTGAAGAAATTTAAATAACCTCGCAGTTTTGAGTATCTGTAATAATTGAACTGAAGACTAACTTCGGAATCTGAGTATAAACGAGACTAAGCCAGCATCATCGACTGCAGCGGCCGCAGCGACTCGTCGCACAACAAATAATCCACGACACGATAAAGGGGCGATCCAATCAGCCCCTATCGCCGCAGTGCATAAACTTCAGCTTGTGATATCCGAGAGCTTACAGCGTCATGTTGCTTCATGAAGATGCGAGCGATTGACGATAACGTTCAGGTAGTTATGTCGATATAACTTTGTGTGCACTATACGTCATGCACTATCGTATCATGGCGAGAATACATTGTCATTTAATCTATTGAATTATTTTTTCGATTTCATTGAGTTTTCAGAGATTTCGTTTCTCTTAATCAAGATTTGAATTTTCTGTAATTCTTTCTCTCTGTTAATCTTTAGATAATTCTTATTTTTAGAGTTCTGTACTTGAAAAAAGCTGAAACTATATGCAATTTCTATGTATCTATCTGTTTGTCTGTGTGTTCTGGGCAAGGGCTGAATCGATTTTGTTGAAGTCAGTAGGCAACGCAAAGAGAAACATGTAACGTAAATAAATGAATTTTAAACATAAGGGGCCACTTTTGGGGATCTGTATCTAAATTGTAAAATCAAAATCGACTATCAGTATTTACATACCAAATCCGTTCATCAGTTTTAGAGTGATGGATTATCAAACATACCAACTTTTGCATTTGTATTATAATATCAGTAGGATGAGCTATCTCCACGTTTTAGTCGTGTCTGTGTTAGAAACCTTTGTGGATGACTGGTCGCTGTTGATTTTGATCACTGACCGTGCATGCCTGGTATCACGTTGATTTCTGATTGTTTTTGTAATCAGAAATGGCAAAGCTAACTGTAAAGTATGCATTCTCAGTCGAAAGACGTCCACTGCTAGACATAGGGCTCCTCTAAAGGTGTAAAGGTACGCATTGTTACTAAATGACTTTTATAATACATCCACTTGGCATCCGTTGGCATTAAAATTTCATTTTGATTGAAGGTTCGTTGGCGCAGTCGGTAGGATTTGGAGACTATCTCAGACGGTTTTCGATTTACTGTAGGGTAATTAATAGCCAACATATACCATGGAAAGGAGTATGCTCAATATTAAACTAAGAAACAGAATAAAATTAGAAACAATTCGTTAACAAACTGGAGTTACAAGCGTGACGTATAGCATTAAAAAGCTAAAATGGAGGTGGACAGTGTCGTAGATGGGAGGACGACAAAAATATAGCAGGCATTACTTGGAGAAGAAAAGCATATGATCGTACTCTATGGAAAGCTTTAGGAAGGGCTATCCTGGGAAAGCAACTTAATCTTCTCGGAACCGGTATCCAGTGAAACTTAATATGTCAGAAAATGTTTAGTGTAAGATTAATGAATAAAGGCTTTAATTATTATTATTTTTAATAAATAGCCAGTCAAAAATAAATTTAGGTGACTTTCCCGTCCCCCCCGAAACTGTAGGACAAACTAACACCCAGAAACATATTACACTGAAAAGTTCCCTTCGCAATTATTCCGCGAACTATGTAAGAGGAAATGACAGGAAGGGACGGAACTTTTGCATCCGCGATGACAGAGTGCGCGTGATTACATTCCCGCTAATCGGGCGGGACTCCGGCCTTCCGTACTATCATTATGGAAGTTAATAAATTAGCCAAGTTCGGGCCGCCGTTTAATCATACCGCTGCAATTATAATGGGGCATTGATTGTGTAAAGGTCCGCGTGCTGCGTTGGTTCGATTCGATTGAATCTTGCGTGAAATAAATTGTCACGAGGCGTTGTTATTTCAGTACGGCTTTTGTTTCAGGATGTTGTCCACAGTTTTAATGGAATTATTAATGACAGTTTATAAATTCTTTTTGACGCTTTAAAACAGGTTGATTATAATCATTCATATAAGATATAATGAAGCAAAAAATTTATTGTTTTCTAAAATTAATTAATTAACTGTGTATAAATAATACGAATATTTGTTCTCGGGTCCTGAATGCTTAGTATATATTTAAGTATGTAAGTCTAAGTATATAAGTTTTTTATCCGTTGGCTAGTACCTATCCATAGTACAAGCTTTGCTTAGTTTTTTGGGACTAGGTCAACTGGTGTTAAATGTACCATGATATTTATTGCATTTTGTCTATGTAATTATGTCAATTATGGTACTGATTTGTGGTGCTGAATGAAGAGTATTTGTACTGTTTTGTATTCCCTCGACGATTCGACCACAATGCACGGTCGTTGTCACGATGAAACTGACACAATGATATAATTTGAGCAATATATCTATATAAAGGGGCTCCTAGACGGGCTATACTTTTGATGAATTATGTGGCTACAACATTGCAGACTGTATCCCGACAATACAAAAAATATTTTAATGCAGCATATGGCTGGAAAATGTATATCTCGGCAATATTTCCGCAGCAGTATATGGCTCATTATTTTGGCTTTACATGGGCTACATACATGGCTAGTATGGCTGACGAACTCATAGTTGCAGCAGCTTACCTACATTGTTTTAAAAGCAAAATCAAAACAAAAAAAAAACAAGAAAAATGTGGATTCGACCTTATTTCAATAAGCGTGATACGTTAGATATTTTAAGTCTGGAAATAAGTATTTTTTTGTAAAAAAAGCATTTTTGAAAAAATTTAGATGTCCGCATTTACTTTGCTGCCATCGAAACTAAACAGAAACAAACACGAACATAGCTATGCTACTTGAGCGAATCGCGGCATACTTCACGTAGCATAAGAAAGGGACGCACTTATGCCGTATAGCGAGACAACAATAAAAGTGGCTGAGAAATATTGCAGTATTTTCGATTGCAAAGCGATTATTCCGGAAATATGTCTGAAACCCTAAACATTCATCGGCCACACTAAAAATATGTGGCAATATATCCCGGCCATACTAAAAATATTGCCGAGTGTTGCATAGTCTGGCCGTAAATGCTGGCTGATGCTGCCGGCCACACTATTGCAGCTATACATTTTCGTGAAAATATGGCCCGTCTAGGAGCCCCTTTAGAAATGTTGATATCCGCAGTAGAACTAAGGTTACCGACACAGCCCGAAGAATTACGAAACTGAAGTGGCAGTGGGCGGGGCACATTGCTCGCAAGACCGATGGGGTCAGAAGGTTCTCGAAGGGTGTCCGCGGACCGGGAGACGAGCTGTCGGTAGGCTTCCAACAAGATGGAGAGACGACCTGGTTAAGATCGCGGGATCGCGATGTATGCGGAAGCACAAGACCGGTCTGAATGTAGAGCCTTTTGGGGGAGGGCTATGTCCAGCAGTGGATGTCTTTCGGCTGACATGATGATGATGATGATGATCACAGGATGTTAGGTACAATAAGATTTAAAAAAATATCCTAATGATGATCTATATTACTAAAATTAAATAGTTGTTAATGAGTCTCGGTTGATATTAATTATACAGTGTGTCGTTTGTTTACCTACGTTATCTACGAGTAATTTTAATGACAATAAAAAACTATTGAGTTTTATTACTGTTGGAGTATTTGAAGGAAAGAGCCAGAAGAGTATTAAATAAGATATTTGTAAAAATAAGAGTTAGCAAAAGATGTTCCTTGACAAGAGTGTTTTTATTCAAAGGTAACTAGGCAATACAATAAAAAATAAAATAAAAACTGTATAAGCAAGTCTGCACAACAGAGGTTACTATACTAAACTACAACAGCCGCCCTTAATCAAAGTTGTGCCAAGACAAACGCACTAAACAGCAAAACAAAAAATAAAAATTAATTTAAACCTAAGCTACTTGTACACCGTTTGTGTACAATAGGCCCTAGTGGCTTTGTTAGGACATCAGCAGGCATGTCAGTAGTTTTCACATATTCTAATATTATAATATTATCAGATACTTTTTCCCTAATGAAGTGAAAGCGAGTATCAATATGCTTCGTCCTGCTGTGGTGCACGGGATTTCGAACGAGATTAATGGCACTCTGACTGTCAGAAGATAAGTTAACTGAAGAAAGTTTACCTGTTATCTCATAGATAAATCGACGCAAGTAACACGCTTCCTTCGTGGCAGATGCTAGTGCCATATACTCTGCTTCCGCCGAGGATAAGGCAACAGTAGGTTGCTTTTTGGACTCCCAAGATACAAGACCTCCACTTAACTCGAAAGCGTACCCAGTGTATGACCTTCTATCTATCGTGCAGTTTGCCCAGTCAGCGTCACAATAGCCTTTTAAGGGTTTTCCGCTTCTCCTGTAAACCAATGAATAGTTAAGTGTACCCTTTAGGTACTGCAGAACCCTTTTAGCAGCATTCCAGTGTTCTTTTGTATAACACGTATTATACTGACTTAAGTAGCTCGTGGCGTAGGCGATATCGGGCCTAGAGTTTACCGAAAGGTACATTAGTCCTCCTATTAAATTCTGATAAGGATAAGAATCACCAACTTGTCCTTCGGTTCTCCTTTCCATATTCTTTTTAACTAAAGGAGTATTCACTGTCTTGCAGTCTTTCATATTAAACTTATCCAGTAATGATAAAATATAATTTCTCTGGTTTATTTTGATATTCTCGGAATCGTATTCAATTTGTAAGCCTAAATAACATTTTAATATTCCAAGATCTTTCAGAGAAAAATATTTCGACAAATCTTTTTTTGACAATGTCAAATGTCAATTCGGAATTATAGAAGACGATTATGTCATCGACAAATATTCCTAATATAACGAGTTCTTCACCAAAAAGTTTCGTATATACGCAAGGCTCAGAAGGAGTTCCTGTAAAACCTATTTTTATAAGCGTTTCGTTTAACTTTTTGTTCCAAGCTCTCGGTGCCTGTTTAAGGCCGTACAAGGATTTACGCAACAAACAAACCTTGTTTTCCTTGCCTTTTGCTATGAAGCCAAGGGGTTGCTCCATAAAAACTTCTTCTTCTAAGTTTCCGTTGAGGAACGCGGTATCGACGTCTAAGTGTTTCATTCTTAAACCCATCTCTGCAGCTAATGCAAACAAGGTGCGGAGAGAAGAATGACGAATCACTGGCGCAAAAGTCTCGTCATAGTCTATGCCTTTAACTTGATTAAAACCTTTGACGACGAGTCTGGCTTTATATTTAGTGACATTACCATAAGCGTCCTTTTTAAGTTTATAAACCCATTTACATGGTATGACCTTTTTGTTTGGTCGATCTACTAGTTCCCATGTGTGGAGTTTTATCAGAGAGTTGTACTCATCAGCCATCGCATGGTGCCACTTATCGGCATCATCAGCATGAGTAGCTTCATAATATGTCGTAGGTTCATTTGCATCATCCGCCGACACATTGTATGAAAGAAAATCTGGTGGTTTTCTGTTTCTTGTGGGGTACCTTCGCTCCTCTTCCAAACTAGGTGGCTCTTCAACGACACTAGGAAGTCTCAGCTCATAAGAAGATTCTGATTCTCTCATATTTGCTGATTCTTCTGCACTTTCTAGATTTACCTGTGAAGTTGGCTCATCTATAGCATCAGTACTATCAACACAATCGAAAAATTGGCAATCTTCATGCTCAGGTTCCCTATTTTCAAATAATAATATGGAATCTGACTGTACCTCAGGCTCAGAATGCCTCTGCTCTTTCAACCCTGTAAAACAATTTTCAAAAAAGGTTGCATCTCTGGACGTAAATAATTTTCGTGGGCTAGCAGGATCCCTAAATATATAAGTAGTAGGATTTTCTGAATAACCGACAAAAATCCCTTCCTTTGCCTTTACGTCTAACTTTTTCCTGTGACATGAAGGTATATGTACAAGTGCTCTGCATCCAAACACTTTCAAATGACTGAGGTCATTCCTACAACCACACCACCTGTCCTCAGGAATTTGACCACCTAAGGCTCTGTGCGGAGACCTATTTTTCAGGTATACGGCAACTTGGAAAGCATCTTCCCAGAATGCTTTAGGCAGTGAGCTTTCTGCTAACAACGTCCTCGCCTTCTCTGTAATTGAGCGATGGGTACGTTCAGCTAATCCCAACTGTTGAGAGCTGTACGGCGCCGTCGTTTGATGTTGTATACCTTTAGAGGCAAGATAATTAACAAATTCTCTATTAACGAACTCTTTACCGCCGTCAGTCCTAACTGCTTTAATTTTCTTATCTAATTGATTTTCAACAAAGGTTTGGAAAATACTAAATTTATCTTTAACCTCTGTCTTGGAAGAAATAAAGTAAGTAAATACCTTTCTTGTATAGTCATCAACAATGGTTAACATAAACCTATTCCCCTGAAAAGAGGTTGTTGAAACAGGTCCCAATAAATCCATATGGATCAATTCTAAGGGAGAAGTAGCTCTATTATATGCTACCTTCTTAAAAGGTTTTCTTGCTTGTTTTCCTTCCACACAAGCGATGCAACTGTTTTTATCTACTACACTAAACTTTACACCTACCTCGTGATTCTTAAGTTGCGTCATGCCTATACGACACAAGTGCCCTAACCTCTTGTGCCAGAGTTTATAACTAGTATTCTGACAGTCAGAGTGCACATCCTGTGTCAAATGATTACTTGCCACATTCTCGGGAACATTTACAGTACCATCTACAACGTACAGTCCACCACAGGGCGAGGCATGAAGTACCGAATCACCTGTAAAATGAAAATTATCAGATTTATAAAAGTTACATCCATTTTTATCAAAAATACAAACAAAACCCTTATCAACAGCTTTCTGCACGGACAATAAATTTGCTTTTAAGTCGGGGACAAAAGCAACATCGCTGATCTTGTTGATCACATTAGCGGGTGTGTTTATTGAAATGTCACCTATGCCGCAGCATTGAATCTGCTCTCCGTTTGCGACAGTAACACTACCCTTATTATGTATCGTAATGTTCTGAAACCAATCTCGTCTAAAACTCATATGTTTAGTACAACCAGAATCTACGTAAAATACCTCCTTGCTTGAGTTGCCAAATGTATTGAGAGCTGTAAACGTAGCGTTCTTAGCTTCATCCGTATTGGCTTTCTTCTTGTTTCTCAGCGGACAGTCGGGTCTCTTATGATCTGGTACTTTACAGTCGTAGCAGACTATTTCCTTCTTCTTAGATTTAGGTTTCTTCTTCGCATGAAAAGCGGAATCTATTGATATAGCTGCATCTTTAGACATTTCGTTCAGCAGTTTTGTCTTTACTAAGTCACTGGTCACATCTATATTGCAATTTTCTAAAGCCATAATGAGAGGTTCATATTTTGGAGTGAGACCTCCCAAAAGTATAGCAGCAATAGACCTGTCCTCTATGACTACATCAATATCCGCAAGATCCTGTGCGGTTGATATAACTGCGTTTATGTACAGTTCAATATTTTCGAAATCAGACAGACTCAACCTGTACAATTTTCGCTCTAAAGCTAGTCTTCTACCCATTCCCTTATCTTCAAAAGCCTGTTGCAAAAGTTTCCACGCTTCGGTTGCAGTTTTCGCACATCTAACGTGAGTAATAGCTGCACCGTCTACTGTTAGGCATATTTTTGCGAGAGCTTTCTCGTCGTTGCTTACCTTGATCGAAGCAGGGGTCGTGTCGCCTTCCGGATAACCACTTATTGTTACCCACAAATCTTCATGTAAAAGGTAATTTTTCATCTTAAACTTCCAGGCAGGATATCCATCTTTATTTTTAAGACAAAATGATGGAATCGAAGATGAATACGACGTACTGGGATTCGACTTATTAACACTCGAAGCATCTCCAGTTTCGTGTGACATTTCAACTACTAAAAAATTTTTCAGTCACACAAATAACTCGAGTAATTAAATTACAAATTAAATTTTAAACTCTTCTGTATTTCGTGCTGATAACGTGTTGGAGTATTTGAAGGAAAGAGCCAGAAGAGTATTAAATAAGATATTTGGGTGAATCGCAACAAGCTTACTTTTTTGCCAATTTTGGTGGTAATTTTGAAATTAAGACTTTTGAATAAAGTTAAGTTCTCAAATGAAACTAATAGGTATATTAAACAAGTTTACTAAATGGTCCAGTATTACACCAAGTAATTTAGGAGAAATTTAAATTTGAAATTTTTACATTACACCAAAATTTGCAAATGTCCACCATAATTTGAAAAAGCGTCACCGAAATTAGGTACTGGCCACCATAATTAAGAAACAGTGTCACTAATGGCATTTTAAATTGAAAATGACAAGATAAGGGTAAAAATGTGTATAAAAATGATTATTACAAAAATCTTATTCAAATAAAAGCGCCAATTAAATAGTAGGTACGTACTTCAATACCTGGTATTAAAATGAAAGATCACAATGAAGGAATTAGCCCTTCAATACAATTTCATCATCTTTTTGGTTTATCATAACATATGTATATGTTTTTTTTTTGCTTATTGAGAGGTTTTTACTTATCCTTCGGCTTTTTCAATTCTTCGCCTTAAATTAGATTGTTTTAATTTTATTTTTTCTTTCCCTTTCAGCTATCTGTTCTTTTTTTCTAGACTTTCTTTTTGAGACATTATTTTACTTTGTTCGCTAGATAAAAAACGAGGACTGTTTATAGTAATATTTGTCAAGCGTTGGAAATTCAAACTAACGAAAAAAAACATCCTTGTGTGTGCCAGACATAACCACACGGTAGGGTTTTGTAACCGTTAAAACAATTCAAAATTAATTGACCTACAGGAGCCGTTATATTTTTATTAAAAGTATTCGTTAACAGCTATATTGTAGATCTGTTTCGAATTTTTAACAGTGATAGTTTAAAAGTTAAGGGGGTGGGCACTGGGATCTTCAAAAATGACTTTGACAGTTAATATCTAGCATCTGGGGCTCTGAAGGTATATAGTTTATATGACATTTTTTGCTGCATTTTAATAGCTCTATCAAATGATACCTCATTCAATAGAATATGGCAAAAATAAAATCTTTATATTTCCTGGTATGGGAGGGGTTGCAAAAAAAATATTTTTTATTATTTTACTACATTTTTATATGCGGGTAACAAGTATATGTCTGCACACAAAATTCCGTTAAAAGCGATCCATAAATGAGCGAGAAAAGGGCTGCAAAATGCCAAACACAACCACCAAAAACACCAAAATTTGACCACCAAAACTGAAACCAGGAAGTAAATAAATCCTAAAAAAAATGCGGTTACATTTATAACCAAATACGATCAATTCAGTTAAAAAGAAACTCAAAACACTCAAAATGCTTTTAAAAGACATGTTATAATCATACTCCTTACTATTTTTTGAAAAGCCACCATTATTAGATTTTTTTTGACGCCCTTTGCACCAAAATTGGGTATTTACGTGATTGGCGGGAAACGAAACGAGGAATGACACCAACCTTACCATTGGCTGCAGCAGCGTAACCGGCAGGTACGCGGAGGCGCTATCTGATACTTTAGGTATCGTTTAGAAACGAGTAAGATCGAACTAAACTTTGACCACCAAAGTTTGGTTGCGCGCTCGGACGTTTGTTTATGGAATGATTCAGGGCACAATAATTGTACTTACAACGATGATATTTGGTTTTTGCACGCATTAACTAATTAAGAACATGCCTTGACTAAAATTAACTAGAGTTACCAAATGGTTTTTTTACAATTTGAGGATTTCAAAGTAAAAACGGATTCCGGACAGCCCACCAAGTATTGGAAAATGAGTTTTAAAATTTTGCTTCTGCCAGAGGAAGAGGAATATCAATAAATTATTAGGTGCTACAAATGGAGAATTATATAAACTATAGTATAAAAAATATAACAATGCTTAAAAACAAGTTATCAGTGGCATTATCCTATCCGCCGCGTCAAAATCGAGCCTGGAATATTCACCCATTTGTAAAAATAAGAGTTAGCAAAAGATGTTCCTTGACAAGAGTGTTTTTATTCAAAGGTAACTAGGCAATACAATAAAAAATAAAATAAAAACTGTATAAGCAAGTCTGCACAACAGAGGTTACTATACTAAACTACAACAATTACCATTGGGTAATCAATAACAGATTTGTGCTATCATCGTGTCGGTTTAATAAAATACACACAATCGGCACACGCCTTCGTGATGTGTTCAATAAAAGCCTTTCAAACTCCTCTATCTATTGATTCTATTGATTACAGCAAACGTACAAAGCAGACATTCAGCACAAATGTCAATACTCCTACAACCTCCAACAATACAAAACGCCGCGGCACTATTTACATTTACACCAAATGTATGCAGCCGTAAATACGAGGGTGTATATCCTAATGAATTAGGGTTCAGGTAAACATGGGGGGGGATACAAGTTGCTGATGGGTAATGAGCGGGGAAACAATTTGTGGCACTTGCTGATCATTCGTTTCTGTCTAGTGAGGGGGAACTATTTTAATTTATTACGCGGAGATTAGGGAATTTCGTGATTTAACTAGGTAATTAATTAGGTACATTTAGCTGTTTAATGAGTTTTACAAATAAAATTAGATGTCAACTGTATTTAAATGTGTGTATCAGGTGTTGTAGGCCTTACACTAAATGCATTAAATATGTTAATAAATGTGTGCTAAATAACATTCAAATCCGTGGAACTGCTATTGCATGACTGAGCAAACAAACATCAAGATCAAGGAAAACTATCTTCAAAAACTTTCTCGTTTTAGTATGCTGCATTTACACGCTTGCCGAGACTTGGCAAACGTCTACGAGCTCCAAGCTTATACAAACGCTTGAATGCCATTTACACGCTTGCAAGTGCGTTATTGTCTATTCCGGGCAGGCAAACATGACAGACGTAGATCTCAAAATTGATTCGGTTTGTATTTAGATTGACATCCTTTTATTGCCAACGTGTAAAAATACGTCACAAGCGCTTGCAGGAAGATTTCTTTGCTCTGTGTTCAAAAATCGTTTAAAAACCGACACTGACCCGGATCGGCGAAACAGTCTTGCAACTCATGCAAGCCAAGCAAACAAGCCTGTTCACATGCTTGTGCTTGTGAAAGGCTGTCTAAGCTTAGCAAGTGTGTAAAAAAAAACAAGCAATTTTGTTTGCAACAGTAAAATATTATGACATCGTGCCGTAAGCGTAATTTTAATTAAAAACCAATTTAACTGAGCTAAAACGAGAAGGAAAAATCAGTTTAATTTGCTTTTATGATTCTGTTCCTCAAAAAAAGGAGCTCTTATTAAAATCACTTCGTCGTGTGTCTGTTAATTTTTTTCCTCAGAAATACCAAGAAATATCATAATTAATCAATTTTTTCACGGAAAACGATACGAAAAGTGCACGATTTCGACTCACAATGGACTTAGTGTCCTAATTGATTCTGTAGGTACTTAAAATAAATGGAACATCTGTCTTGCTCCTCCGCCATGTAGTGAGGCCTTGTCGTGCGAAAAAGCTACGTTTGAGTTGGAAAAATGTCTTTTCATGCAATTTTCCAACTCAAGCGTAGCTTTTTAGCACAACAAGGCCTCACTACTTGGCGAAGAAGCAAGACAGATGTTCCATTTATTTTAACATGGACCTCCGCAAAATAACGCCTGTATCTATACACTAATTGTACTTAATTAAAAAAAAGATGAAATTATAGCGACCTAAAGTTCTGCGTGACTGGCCCCTTCTCCCCGACTTTGACGCGCTGCTTGAACTCAATCGGCCGGTTTTCTACAATAGTACTTATTTCTACGTGATATTTCGAAATCACTTCTTCCTTTCTGTTCCTTAGACTTACCTTCCACCAGGCTCGCGAACTGAGCAATCTGAAAGTAAATTGTATTATAATAATAATAATAATAATTTATTTGTTGAAAGCAGTATGCATTTTCCAGCAGAAAAAGCAGTATTGTATTTCCCACGTTTGTAATAAAGTAAGGGACTTCAAAGAAAGGGAAATCAAAGTAACCAGTAGCACTTTACGCCTGCCTTGGAGTGCTGTCTCTGACAGTAGGTACAATAGAGCAGTATTCTTAACACGACGGCGATATTTTGTGTCATGACATCAAAATGGGATAATTTGTGTTTCTTAAGTAAACTTGGAGTGAAGTTTTATTTTATTTTTATCCATATAACTATTATTAACGGTTTACTTATAACTATGTTAATGTACATATTTATTGAACAAGTGACAGCGTTGATTCATCATCATCATCATCATCTCAGCCGTAGGACGTCCTCTGCTGGACATAGGCCTCCCCCATAGACCTCCAGTTGCTTCGGTTGGCAGCGGCCTGCATCCACCGTGAACCCGCGGCTTTAACCAGGTCATCCGTCCATCTCGTTGGTGGACGTACTACGCTGCGCTTGCCGATCCGCGGCCTCCACTCGAGAACTTGCCGGCCCCAACGGCCATCTGCTCTCCGTGCTATATGGCCCGCCCATTGCCACTTCAACGAGCTAATCCGCTTGGCTATGTCGGTGACCCTTTTGTTCTTCTACGTATCTCCTCATTTCTGATTCGATCCCGTAGAGAAACCCCAAGCATATAGCTCTCTCCATAGCTGGCTGAGCAACTCTGAGCCTATTCGTAAGGCCTACAGTGTAAAGCACCATGCGTTGCTTCATTCGATTAAATTTTGCATTATACATAGAGCACTCATCTGCTCTTACAGCTACAATCTTCAGGAGGCTGTTAGTGCTGTCACGTATTCTTGTCAGCTAAAGCGATGCCTTTTTTCCGTAGCACAGCATTAAAGCTGTCTAAGTGGGACGTATATAGGCTGGGATGATGATGACGAATAAGAGTCATTAAACAGGTTAAGATTGGTGTTTTGGAATCTTTTGTATTATTTATTTCAGTTCCAAATTTTACTTTTACGGTCATCCCGTAAAACCTAAATTGAAAATACAAACTGAAATATAGTAGTCCAGCAGAACGCCGCAGCGGAATGCCGAGGACCTGGGTTCGATTCCCAGTGCTGGTCTTACTTATCTGGTTTTTCTGTGCATCTATATTTCAGTTTGTATTTTCAGTCATTAAACAGTAACGAGTTACAATTGTTCTTTTATTAACTGCGCTATTCGCGCTGGGAGTCCTTTTTGATTTCCCTCTATTATGAAGCCTGTATGTGACTATTATCTAGTGTTACAGGTTGCACGTGTGTGCACTTCACGGCTGCTTCTGGTTTGGTATTGCTTTTAACTGCTGCCGCCGTAATGCACTTTGTATGTTCAATCGTTTTTGCTTCTCTGCGATTTATTTTCTTCATTCTACTGAGTTTAGTATGGTTGCAATGACGAATAAGTTTACCAGCTGCACTGTAGAGACATAATTTTCATTAATACTGGTCGGAATAGGCCATGAGACACGTATCTAGAATTTTTTTTGCGTTTGAAAAATTTAAAAAACCAAGTGTATCCATTTTTTTAATAAAAACTAAAAAGGTAACAACGAGCCTGGTATTTAGTTAGTTAAACCTCTGTTAACTAATTTAAAAACTTATTACACTTAATTTAAATTTACATTTAAATTTAAATTTACAATGGGTCCCGACTGTTGAAGTTCTAGTTATTTACTAAACATATTTTATAATAATGTTTATTAATAAATGGTACGCTTAAAGTTATATAGCATGTACATTATTTGGAATGGGCGAATTATTATCTCTCACTACTATTCAAAATTACGAGAATTACCTTGGTTGGAAATTATTGTACCTAGATTTACCGAAATGTATTGTAGTACCCATAACACAAGCTTCGCTAAGCTTACTTTGGGACTACTATTGGTGTGAATTGTCCAGTGATATTTATTTATTTTTATTACAATGACGTATGTAGCCACACGCTACAAGCAACGAAAACCGCGACGTTAATTTTAGTTGAAGAAAATTAGATTGCAATGTATGGAAAAATTGGCAAAATTAAAGCAAGAGGTTTATCTATCAGGATATGTAGATTATGGAGAAAAAATAAATTTTACCCACTCTCCCCCCCCCCCCCTCCGGGGGGAGCGTCACCCCCCCGCGCCCTCGAATATGTCCCGGATCGCGGTATTTTCCATTATAAAAGAAAACCGTACACGATACATAAAAAGTGTGTAGGAACGAAATAATCCTAGATAAATTTACTATAAACCTTTCATACATACAAAAGCGATACCACTTACAGTTTCAGCGCAATCTGGCACCAAATACGAACATTTTTAATAATTTATCCAGTTTTTTTTGTTAATTGTTTAGTTTTTTCAATTATTTCACACTTTACCGCCAAGATATGTATGACTAAAGTAAAGAACAGGATATCTTCTTTATAAAAAAGTATAATTCATTTCTAAACTCATTCATTTGATGCTGCTATGCTATTTTGAAAATTCACCATAATCAGCTACTGCGACATTAACTTAGGAAAAAGTACCAAAAAAAAAAAACTATTTAGTCCGTAAGTAAGATTATAATAAAATATTACACATTTTTTAGGGTTCCGTAGCCAAAATGGCAAAAGCGGAACCCTCATAGTTGCGCCATGTCTGTCTGTCTGTCTGTCTGTCCGTTCGCGGCTTTGCTCAGAGACTATCAATGCTAGAAAGCTGTAATTTTGCACGAATATATATGTAAACTATGCCGACAAAACAGTGTAATAAAAAATTAAAAAAAAAAATTTTTTTTAGTACCTCCCATAGACGTAAAGTGGGGGTGTTTTTGTTTTTCTCATCCAGCCTTGTAGTGTGGGGTATCGTTGGATAGGTTTTTTAAAATCATTAGGGGGTTGCTAAAACAATTTTTCCATTCAGTGATTCATTTGCAAAATATTAAACTTTAAAGCGCAAATTTTCATTAAAATCGGGCGTCCCCCCCTCTAAAATCTAAACCGGTGGGTAGAAAAAATCAAAAAAAATTCAGGACGATAGTAAGTATATCAAACTTGCAAGGAAAACTATAACGGTTAAGTTTTCTTGAGAATTATTAGTAGTTTAAGAATAAATTGCAGCCTAAGGTATAAATATACCTAAACCGTCCGTCTGTCATAGCCAATTTGATCCGAAACTACTAGACCGATTGAATTCAAATTTAGTTCACCTATGTAAATTGATGACCCAAACACGGACGTGTAAAGTAAATTAATAAATTTTAAACACGGGGGCCAGTTTGGGGGGATGGGGGGGTAAATTAGAAAAAAAAATGTAGAAACTATATCATGTGACATATCAAATGAAAGGGTACATTATGAAAATCTCAAATATATATTTTTCATTATTTTAAATTAATCCGTTTTGAAGTTATTTAAGAAAATAGGTGAAAATTAACCATTTCCCCGCCCCTATCTCCTAAAAGCCCAGCAGGGCCTACATTTTTTTTTTAAATACAGAAAATAGGTCCATACCTATAGCTTATAGGAAAACATATGAGAATCTAATGGTATTTAAAGTAACACCATTTAACCAGTATGAACATTTATATTTCGCTGAATGGCCAAATGAACTAAATTAAAAAAATAGCATAGCAATGGTAAATGAAAGATTTTAGAAATTAATTATACCTTTTTATAAAGAAAATATTCTATTCTTTACTTCTGTCATACATATCTTGGCGGTAAAATGTGAAGTATTTGAGAAAACTAACCTTTTAGCCGTAAAAATAGATTAATTATAAAAAAAGTTAATATTTGGTATCATATTGCGCTGGAACTATAAGTGATATCGCTTTTAAATGTATGAAAGGTTTATAGTAAATTTATCAAGGATTATTTCGTTCCTACACACTTTTTATGTATCGTGTACAGTTTTCTTTTATAATGGAAAATACCGCGATCCGGGACATATTCGAGGGCGCGGGGGGGTGACGCTCCCCCCGGAGGGGGGGGAGAGTAGGTAAAATTTATTTTTTCTCTATAACCTACATATCCTGATAGATAAACCTCTTGCTTTAATTTTGCCAAATTTTGATCTAATTGTACTGAACTATTTAGTTTAATTTCTAATTTGTCGCTTGTTCATGGGGTTAGAGGAAACAGTTAATCATAACGGGGCACTATCAATAGCAATACTGACTTAAGGCCCTCGATAGGTACTCGTGATTGAGTTATGGGACTTTGGGGCAAGTTGCCTCTTAACCCTTTCTTACTACGAGTATTACTACTGGGGAACCCTGCGAATCGTTAACGTAAATACTTCACAGATCTGATTCCGTGTTAATTGCAATCCATCTTCACGTCTTTCTTTGACTACTTTTCGTGCCATACAGCGGTAAATCGTTTCTAGATTTACCGACAAAACAGGTAATGTCTAGTTAGTGTAGGAACCACTAACTTTTTTCAAAAGAGATGTGAGTTTATCTTATAATTTCTACACAAATTATTAAGACGTATGAAGGAAACTCGTTCAAAGCTTCGTAAAGTAACATTTCTGTTATTCTAGAAATCAAATTTTAACTTCGAACTGATTAGTAGACGCACACAATTAGAAATTTTGATTTACATTCTGTGGTAGCGTATTTCAAAATTTGTTTTGCTATGGATTGATTACTGCTAAATTTCATATTTGATATCATATTCACTAAATTGACTACGAGTAAATTTCAAATTGTCATGATCCCATAATTTGTATCACAGTATCTAGTTCACAAATACAATGACACACTCTTTCTTTTATCCTTCGTGTTGTCTATGTACTTGTAAAAATATTGCTGTGTCTGGTGTGGTTGTGAATAAGTATTTTCTTTTTTTTTCTTTTTTTTCGTCTACGTTTACGTATTTTTTTCATTTTATTCGTCTCCGTTTTTTTCAACTGACTTCAAGAAAGGAGGAGGTTCTGAATTCATCTTCATCGTCTTAGTCTTAGGTGGTACTTATGGAGCCAAAATAAATTCTTCATTATTTTTTTTCTGTCAAAAAAAAAACTGCTATTCCATACATTTCGGATAGTTGGCGATCAATTATCTCTTGATTAGATGTTTTTTTTTCGCTATTTCGGGGCTGGTCCCATAGTAAAAGTTGCTCAGTGTGAATCTCCCCATTGGCATCACCCCTTTCACTCCTGCTCATGACCCCGAAATCACCCAGTAGATATGTTTTTTGTTTTCATATCTTAAACGTTTTCAATAGTTACAAGTTGGAACTACTCGTATGCCCCACACTTTGGTAGCCCGCATTCACGTACGAATTCCTTGAAGGGCGTGCGGTGCTCCAACCCCGACAAGAGTATCAGGTTGCGGGCGTTATTAGAGTCGAACAATGGCCCTGTATGGGGCGATAACGCCTCAATGGCGGCAAAATTAACCAGAGGGTGTAATTTATTTACGCGCCGCTTAGAATTGAACAATTTAAGGACCTTTTGTTGACAGCGGAGACAAATGTTTTGATAGCGAAGAGCCTTCGGCAACCTTCGGCGGCCTTCGGAACTATGTTTTTTTTTTAACTTCATCATATTGTGACTCAGCTAATTAATTGACAGATTTAGCCAAAAATTTCATAAATGAAGAACGTTGTACACATTTTCATCGCGGTTAATTATCTTATTTCTTGATTATTTTTTAAAAGTAAGAGTTAGTAGGCTACGGTGTCTTCGAGAAATTAACTTCATTTGACCTGTTGAAATGTAGGAATAAAAAATAACATGTTATAGAATAATAAAGATTACGCAAGCTATTTTATATTGTTCAGAAATTATAATTGTCATATCGGATAAACTGAGTTATCGAAGAATAACATGACTATAAAAAGAGGTGAAATGTAAACTTAACCTATCTAAGTACTGGTTGTAGCCACTGTACCGTTTATGGTCATTTATTGTTTAAATACACGTTTTAAATAAATTTATAGAAATAAATCATTACAACCTTTATTCGTTACAGTATGAACTTTTGAAAACTTACTAAAGATATTATTTTAATACTGTAATATTTTTCATATGACTGCAAATGTCAACTGGCCAAAAACGGGCTTAAGGTGGCCGAAACCGGTAATTCTGCCCTACTTTTATTTTCCTATATTAATTCCGTTCAATTTTAAGACTTAATTCTCACGAGCAAATCCGCAGGTAAAAGCTGATAATTAATAGTACTGAAAAAGAAGCTTTTTTAACCAAACACGGATTGGAACAAAATGGCGGTTACCCGACCGGTAAAAGCGCATCTCTAAAGCTTAAGAAGAATCTGCCAAAGTTCCGTAGAACTCCCCCTTTATGGTAACTAGAGAGTTGCCGTCTCAAGTCCTGGGCCACTCTGTAGTCGTCTCACTCGCAACAAAGTACTTATCACTGTATGGGCACTAAATCTTCTTGTTACAGCCATACTATAACCAGTTTAGTGTAACAAAGTATCACGTAAATCGTAACTTTAAAATAAAACGGCTATTTTAATGCCCCGGCGTAGTGTCCAGCGCCGCGTGATGTGATATGGAATTGAAATTGTTCACAATGTGTATGGCTTGGGTAAGGGCACGGTTTTATTAATGCAAATTCAAATTCAAATCATTTATTCAGTAAATAGGCCGCAATGGGCACTTTTACACGTAATTTTTTAAACTACCAGCGCTATCGGAAAGACCATCATTGCCAAGAAGAATGCGCCGCAAGAAACTTGGACGGCATGGCAATATGGCAACGCGTGAAGAGTCAATATCATTATCATGGGACATAATTGACACCAATTGACCTAGTCCCAAACTAAGCAAAGCTTGCACTATGGAAACTAGAAATAAATAAACAAGACCCGAGAAAAACCTTAGAACAACCTTTCGTACTATTCATACAAATATCTGCCCCGGTCGGGGATTGACTCCGGGACCTTAAGCTTAAGGTCTTTTGCCGACCGGATAGCCACGTGGTTAGAGAACCTGACTATATAGCTACATGCCTATGCTGACTATGTGGCTATCCGGTCGGCAAAAAGATTCGTTTGTTGATTAGTTCTTCGTGTTTGTTTTTTGTTGTAATAGAAACACGTAGCATAGGAAGGCCCCCAACAAGATGAAGACCCGGTAAGACCTGCAGTGATCAGTTGGATACGGGCAGCGCAAGACTGATCGTTGTAGAACCCATTGGAGAAGACTCTTCACTTTGTACAGCAGTGGACGGTTTACGGTTGATATCATGACAATCTATATTCTAAGCTGCTTCGCCTTTATTATTTCCAGTGTGCGCTGCGAGATTCGGAAGGAGCAGTGCAGCTGCCAGGTTTGTTGCTCTTTTAGCATCATCCAGGTTACGTGTAGAGTATCGAGGGTTATTCCTACGGACATAAAGCAACAGACGACCTCCAACTAGCTACTGAATCAGTGAGATACAGCTTTGGCCTTATCATCACTTTAAATGTGAGATAAGAGTCAATCACGGTCAATTTAATGTAATAAAAAGTCTAAGTATGAACTTTCTCTCATAGTTATGGCTCCAAGTTCTTTATTATTATTATTTTTTTATTCGACTGGAAGGCAAACGAGCAATTGGGTCTCCAGGTTATTTTTCTTTTCCCGCGATTTCAACTGGTGAGATTGGCCAATTCACGTCCCGTTGCGCCAATAGAAGCGCACTCTAAGGGGTTGGTTTCCGTTTCCGCCCGATACGGCGGGTCGCCACAGTTTTATTTCTATTATTTTACAGCCGTGATGCTATCGGCGCGGGAGTAGCCTTTGTTGGTTGCCGGTGCGGCGATGTAGTTACTGCCAGCTAAGGAGACTGTGTTTTCCGGTGACGAGAAATGAGAAATAGCTATTTTACCAAATGTTTATTTTATTTTACGCAGGCATCTACCGGTGGCGTGGAGGCAACCTTTTAGATTGATAAACACGAAGTTTAATAAATAAAATAAATAAATATCACGGGACAATTCACACCAATTGACCTAGCCCCAAAGTAAGCTTAGCAAAGCTTGTGTTATGGGTACTAAGCAACGGATAAATGTAATTATATAGAAAAGAATTTTATAAAGAATTAAGATTTTTTTTTTTTGAGAATTTTATAGATTAAGTTTAGATTTGTTTAAAAAAAATTACGTTCTACTCAGTTTATTGCTGTGCATTCTTCTTGGCAATAACGGTCTTTCCGAAAGCGCTGGTGTGTCGTATAAAAAGTGACATGTAAAAGAGCTGTTTGCGGCCTATTTACTTACCTTATGTAGCGAAAGTCTATTCTTAATTGTGTTTCAAAGGTCGCGTTCTACTTCGCGTAGAAAAGATGTATAATGTGATCAACCGTTAATTAGTAGGTAATTCGCTTAGTTGTAATAAACTCAGAAAAAAAATTAGAACGAAATATTCCAACAATGGAGAAGAATCGGGGCTGCAAATTAGTTTCTAGCCAGCATTACGGCTTATAGCTAATTAATGAAGTCAGATTGCCTGTTGATGGCGTCGGGCGTCGGGCATTTGGCAAAAATTACCCACCGCTTTCAAACAAACATTAATATTAATTTGGGAGAAACAAGAGCCCAGAGGGAGCGGGGCGTGGGCGTTTTTCGATTTTAAAACTTAATTTAAGGCACACTATGTTGACAATACTTTTTTTATTATCCCATTAAAGTGCTTCCAACTTTTCCGCCATACCTACTTCTTTGGTAGCTGAGTTCGATTGCATTGAACTAAGCAAACGGCTATGAAGCTCTAAGTGTCCTGCTGTTAAATACTGGAGTGCTGCCGACACAAAACATTGCACGCACATTATGTCCAGGCAATTCATCTTTACCCTCGTCGCCGAGCAAACGGGTCTCTCACGTTGGGAACAAAATCGTCCACGTAGCAATACATTGCGGGTCTTGAATTAGCCACAACATCATACTGATTTGGTAGCCCCGCAGTCTACAGCAACTCGGATGATTTTCGTATTGTGAAAATCCTGTTCACCACGGTCGGTAATGGTGTAGTATTTAGCGTGTCACGCCCCCCCCCCCCCCCCTGTCACTCTGATTAGTGCTCTGTGACAACTATTATTCGCTCCCCACACTCGAGTTTCCCCTACGTGGATTGACTTTTACTGAATTGTTTTGTTTAAATAATAAATGAATGTAATAAAGTGAGGAGTTGGAGGGGATTTATTTTTGTTTTCATTTGCTTTTAGCACACGGGGATTGTTGGAGTAAACAGTGAGTAGGAATTAGTTAAAGAGCATTATGTTGACGTGACAAGTTGCAGGGCGTGTGTTTGTTTAGCTTCGTATTCATTTTTATGCTCTTCTATATTTATTTCAGTCGCTCTTGATACCTATGCAATTACAGTAACATGTGACAGCTCGAACTTTCTGAGACAACTCTACGGGTAGTTGATGACAATTGCTAAATGAAATGTAGTCAACTATTTAAACTCTAAGTCCAGGTAGAGTTCTCACTTCTTAAGGTTGTTTATAAATAAGCACCAGTAGACCAGTACTGCTTGCCAGGATACGACCGCTTTCTTACCAACTGGCTGAAGCTAAATATTTGAAATATGGCAGACATATTTCTCGAGCTACGTAGAGGTGTTATTAAGAAGCGATTTTTCTAAATTCTTACGGAGGCTAGGTTTTTTTATTCTTCCACGGAATCAAAACTGCGAGATAGAACTATAGCCCTCTATGATTGATTTAGACGACCGGATGGCCAAGTGGCTAGAGAACCTGACTATGAAGCGTGAGGTCCCAGGTTCGATTCCCGGTCGGGACAGATATTTGTATAAATAATACGAATATTTTTTCTTGGATCTTGGATGTTTAATATTGTATTTAAAGTTTTTATCTATATAAGTATTGTTACGTTCGTGGGGTGGGTTCGTGATTGAAAAGCACTTTTAACACCGATGAATAAGAGTAGGATTTATTTTCACACTGTTACTTAACTTTACAAAACACTTAAAAACAGTTCACAGTAATTTCGCACTCAAAAACTCACTTACAAGTCGCTTTGATTCTCTTCGATGTTTATCGCTCGGTATCGCATTCGAAAAACTGTCTCCGCCGCAACCTCGCCCGGCTTATATACCCCCGGTGAATCGGTCCACAAAGTTCGAGAACAGTCCAGTTAGGACGTCATACCTACATCTCGAATTTTCCTGAAACGAGTAGAGTGTCTGTCTCTTTCATGTGCTATCTCTCTCACACAGTTACTAGAATGTTCCGGAAACAGGATCATCAGTCTGTTTCTCTCACACATATAGGCTATCCTTGTCACACACCTTCTCGAATGTTCTCAGTATAGCTGTCTCTTTCTAATCGTGCTATCTCTTTCACTCCTATTGAAAATTTCGCCATATACTGAAATGTAGTTCAAAGGCCCATAAGGGGTCCTGAAAACGCCTGAAAACGGGTTTTCAGGTTATGGCGTCATCGGATAGAGGGTGGCCTGAAACGGACTGAAAACATGTTTCAGGCGCCTGAAAACGACGGTAACTTGGGTGAAATTTTGATAAACTAATATGTGATAGAGCGTCCTCTGAAACGGCCTGAAACAGTATTCCAGCCTGCTGAAAACGCCTCCAATGGGTCGAAAAGCACGATTAAAGTTTCCACCTAACCCACCGCCGTAACACTGCCCCCTCCTAAGACATGCTCGTCCCGAGCATCATTAGATCCATGGTATTTGGCCAATCGATCAACATGAACAATCTTACAGGGGCTACGCGCGTTACGCTGTATTCGGTATGTGACATCGTTGATCCTAGTGACTACTTTGTACGGCCCTTCCCAACTCGGTGATAATTTCGGGGACTTCCCTTTTTTTCGCATAGGGTTATGTAGCCACACCAACGATCCTTCCTCAAATCTCGTCTGGTTAGACTTTCGGTCATATCTGGTCTTCATCTTTTCGCTGGCCTGCAGTCCGTGTTCACGAACATGATTGTGAACACCATCAATCCGGTTTCGCAGTTCACTTGCATATTCTGAAATCGTCTTTGATGCATCTGGAGGTTGTCCTGTCAGTAGATCCGCAGGTAACCGCAGTTCTCTTCCAAAATTAGCACACGCAGGTGTCACGGCCGTGCTTTCGTGAACTGCTGTCCGATACGACATTAAAAAGAGTGGAATATGCCTGTCCCAATCTTTTTGATGGCTGTCAACTACTTTGGCCAAATGTCGTTCCAGAGTCTGATTGAACCTCTCGACCATCCCGTCTGACTGTGGATGATAAGACGTAGTCCGAGTTTTATGAATTCCCATGACTCGGCAAGTCTCCTGAAACACCAGAGATTCAAAGTTTCTTCCCTGATCGCTGTGGATCTCAAGAGGTACTCCATACCGACAAAATACTTCAGCCACTACCGTTTCCGCTACTGTGACTGCCTCTTGATTTGGAATGGCAAACACTTCAGGCCATTTGGTGAAATAGTCCATGACCACAAGGATGTACTTGTTTCCGCGGTCAGAGATCGGGAACGGCCCTGCGACGTCCAAAGCAATTCTTTCCCAAGGTGCCCCCACATTATAAACTTTAAGCGCACCTCTACTGCGTGTATGTGGCCCCTTGACCGACGAGCAGCTAGTACACTTCCTACACCAGTCTTCCACATCTTCCCGACAGTGTATCCAGTAAAATCGTTGTCGAATCTTCATCAGAGTCCTTTTTACTCCTAGATGCCCGCCGGAAATGCCATCATGAAAGGATCTTAAAACATCGCTAACTCTCTTCCTTGGTACGACCACTTGAAGGTGAGCATCCTTTCCGTTCGCTGACTCCCATTTCCTACACAGTACGCCATTGTGCATAATCAGACTTTCCCATTGCGCCCAGTAGCTCTTGGTCACTGTACTCATCGGAGCTACTTCACACCACTTTGGTTTGGGCATTCCACCGTTAATCCAGTCGTAAATGGGTTTTATGTCACGATCTTCCTGTTGAGCATCTTGCATGACAGCGTCACTCCATTCCTCGCTAACAGTGTCGGTCCTCAACATCTTCACGCAGTCCTTATCCTCTTGTCTTAAACAGTGTTTGCAGTCATCCGGACAAGGCCTTCGGGAGAGGGCATCTGCATTTCCATGTGACTTTCCACTTCGATGCTCGATGGAAAAGTCATATTCCTGCAGTTGTTCGATCCAGCGTGCCACCTGACCTTCGGGGTTCTTGAACTCTAACAACCACTTTAAAGCAGCATGGTCAGTCCTGATTCGGAACTTGCGTCCAAGCAAATATTTGCTGAAATGCTGCAAAGTTTTAACGACTGCCAGCAATTCTCTCCGAGTGACGCAATAATTTCTCTCGGGTTTCGACAATGATTTACTGAAATAGGCTATCACAACTTCCTGATCTCCTTTGTTTTGTGACAAGACTCCTCCGATGCCAGTATTGCTTGCATCAGTGTCAACAACAAACTCGTTATCCGGGTCGGGATATTCCAAAATCGGTGTTTCACAAAGTCTCTGTTTGAGATCTGAGAAGGCTGCTGCACACTGATCATCCCAATTAAATGGTCGTTTCTCTTCCGTCAGCTGGTGCAAAGGCTTTGCTATATCCGAGAAGTTCTTCACAAATCGTCGATAGTACGAGCAAAGTCCTAAAAAGGCACGCACTGCTGTCTTATCTTTCGGTGTTGGCCAATCCTTAACTGCACTTATCTTCTCAGGGTCTGTCTGGATGCCTTCTGATGAAATTACATGTCCCAAGTAGTTTACCTTACGCTTGAAGAATGAGCATTTCTTCGGACTTAGTTTTAAATTTGCGTCACGCAACTTGGACAAAACTTGCTCCAGTTTCTTAAGGTGGTCATCGAAATTTTTACCTACAATTATGATGTCATCCAGATACACTAGGCAAGTATCACCCAGGAGGCCGGCAAGTATTTGCTCCATTAACCTCTCAAAAGTTGCCGGTGCATTGCACAACCCAAACGGCATAACATTAAATAATTTATTGAATCAGGCGTTACTTTGCGGAGGTCCATATCAATGAACTAAAATGATTTCTTTGCTCACCCGCGACCTTAAGATAGCTAAGTCTATGCATAACATTAAACTGCCAAAATCCTTTACCAGTTGAGAAGGCTGTTTTCTCTTTATCTTTGTCCTTAATTTCCACTTGCCAGTATCCACTTTTCAAATCCAAGGTGGAAAACCATTTCATGCCGTTTAAAGTGTCCAAAGTGTCGTCTATCCTCGGCAATGGATAACTGTCCTTCTTGGTCACGTCGTTGAGTCTACGATAGTCAACGCAAAATCTCATAGTGCCATCCTTCTTTTTCACCAAGACTACTGGAGAACACCAAGGGCTGGTCGACGGTTCTATTACTTTGTCCCTCCTCATTTCCTTGATCATGTCTTCGACTTCTTTTTCTCGAGCTACTGGAACTCGCCGAGGTCGCTGTCGAATAGGCATGACATCTCCAGTGTCGATCTCGTGCTGCACTACTCCAGTTCTCCCGATATCACTGTCATGTGCAGAGAAGACACTCCTATAGCGCTTTAGTAGATTACGCGCCTTTAGAAGTTCTTCCTCCGTGAGATCATTCTCGCAGTTTTCCAATAATTTTCCAATATCCACAACTTCTTCTTGCAACTTGACCTCGTTTGGACCATGGCAACTCCGTATCCATGAGATTGCCTCGCATCTCCCCATAAGGGTTCCTTTACTTAGGACGTGTTGAGTGTCACTTAAATTAAGAACTCTTATAAATGCTGCGGATGACGTCATTACCACTGTGCGAGCTGGTATCCACGGCTTACTGCCATCTATTTTCTCTATTAGCACGCAGGAATGAGATCCTTGTCTCACACCATGTGGTAACTTCACCGGAACTAGGGCTTGCGATCTCGGTTGTAGTGTAGTCCTTCTAGCGCAGAAGACATGTCCACCCACTTCACCCTCCATAGGAACTTCATAAGCCCCAAATTTCAGCACGCCGCCTTTTAAGTCGATCTTACAATCGTACTTCCTCATAAAATCTAGACCAATAATACAGTCGTCTACGATGTCAGCAATGATGACTTTGTGCCAGTACTTCTTTTCTCCAATCTTTACTGACACTTCTTGCTCCCCTTGGACGGAAATGTTCTGGCCGGTAGCCGTTTGCAGCTGAAGATGCATTGGTCGGACTTGATGATCTCTGATCAGGTGTTTTAGCAGTCGAGAACTGATCACAGTTCGAGAAGCTCCGGTGTCGATAGTAAGGTGACATGGCACTCCGCCAATTTCTCCTTTGACAGCCAGACTGTTCCCGTTGTTCGCCTGGGAGATCATAACTGGGACATTTTGACCACCAGCCAGCACTCGTCCCATAGTCCTGGCTTTTACTCGTTTCCCTGCTGCTGCCGTTCTGGATTACCAGAGCTTGCTGGCCTGTCCATTTGGTCCGAGTCTCGTCGCCTCCAATGTCTTTTCGGGCAGCCAGATTGCATGTGTCCTCGTTCTCCGCAGTTGTAACATCGAGGTCCCGTTTCTCGAGGTGGAGCTATCGGCTCCCTGGCAGTGACTTCGCGTACCCTGAAGGATCTTGTTGGGTCTTGGCGTACAGCTTCCACCTCGAGAGCATGGGCAAGCGCATCCTTCAAACTCCCATGGTGACCCAGTCGTACAGCAGCCCTCACTTCAAAGTCTCGAATCCCATCTATGAATGTCTGCACTAGCATTCCATCCGTAAAAGAGGATGAATCTCGGTATGCTTTTTGGACCAGTTTCTCTATTTCTAGGGCCCACTTTTGTAATGACTCATTACGACCCTGGGTCCTATCCTTCAGTTGAGCTCTGTAGACGTGCTCTAGATGACTGTCACCGAAGCGTGCTTCTAAAGCTTCAAGGAGACGGTCATATGTCTTATCCTTTCCCAACGTTTCCAAGATACTGAGAGCTTCATCCCGTAGCGCCAAACTCAGTGCCGTTTTTGCATAATCCTTGCTCCAGCCATTTGTTTCCGCAACCAACTCGAATTGGTGCTTGTATGCGGCCCATGAAGAGGTACCATCAAATGGTGGTAACTTTAACTTTTCACCTCCTGTGGCTGGTGCACCCGATAAACTGGTGGTGCCGTTGGCCACTTTAATTTCCAACTTCTGGAGGCGATTCTCGTGGCCTTCTACCTTTTCGTTGACACCGTTGAGGCGCTGTTCGTGATTTTCGACTTTAATGTCAACTGCCACAATTTTATCCTGGACCTCAGCCATCTCCTTTTTCCATTCTGCGGTTGCGTCGTGTACCTCACGGAGGAGTTCGAACTGGTTCTTTTGTTCCTCCTGTAGAATCCTAGCTTGTTCCTCCTGCTTTCTAGCATGTTCCTCCTGTCTTCTAGCTTGTTCTTTCAGGAGGACCAGAATCGCGTTGACGTCTATTTCCGGCTTTGGGGATACTGCCGCCGCTGTATCTGACGCTGCGGCGGTGTCTGTAGGGTCCCCAGCTGCGGCGCGGCTTCGGGTCTGCATCCTCTCCTTCTCTTCTTCTCGCGGAGTAAGCGGCATTTTCAATCCCACTTCTGACACCAAATGTTACGTTCGTGGGGTGGGTTCGTGATTGAAAAGCACTTTTAACACCGATGAATAAGAGTAGGATTTATTTTCACACTGTTACTTAACTTTACAAAACACTTAAAAACAGTTCACAGTAATTTCGCACTCAAAAACTCACTTACAAGTCGCTTTGATTCTCTTCGATGTTTATCGCTCGGTATCGCATTCGAAAAACTGTCTCCGCCGCAACCTCGCCCGGCTTATATACCCCCGGTGAATCGGTCCACAAAGTTCGAGAACAGTCCAGTTAGGACGTCATACCTACATCTCGAATTTTCCTGAAACGAGTAGAGTGTCTGTCTCTTTCATGTGCTATCTCTCTCACACAGTTACTAGAATGTTCCGGAAACAGGATCATCAGTCTGTTTCTCTCACACATATAGGCTATCCTTGTCACACACCTTCTCGAATGTTCTCAGTATAGCTGTCTCTTTCTAATCGTGCTATCTCTTTCACTCCTATTGAAAATTTCGCCATATACTGAAATGTAGTTCAAAGGCCCATAAGGGGTCCTGAAAACGCCTGAAAACGGGTTTTCAGGTTATGGCGTCATCGGATAGAGGGTGGCCTGAAACGGACTGAAAACATGTTTCAGGCGCCTGAAAACGACGGTAACTTGGGTGAAATTTTGATAAACTAATATGTGATAGAGCGTCCTCTGAAACGGCCTGAAACAGTATTCCAGCCTGCTGAAAACGCCTCCAATGGGTCGAAAAGCACGATTAAAGTTTCCACCTAACCCACCGCCGTAACACTATGTTTATCCATTGCCTAGTATACATATTTACAAGCTTTGCTTAGTTTGGAACTAGATCAATTAGTGTCAAGTGTCCAGGATATTTACTATTGTTACTAGCTTTTGGCCGCGGCTTCTCCCGCATGGAATTCGGTTATCGCGTGCTGTTCCTTTGGAAACCGTGCATTTTTTTGGGACAAAAAGTAGCCTATGTCACTCTTGGGTCCATAAACTATATCTATGCCTAAAATTACGTCAATTCGCCGCTCCGTTTCGATGTAAAAGACGGACAAACATACACACAAATATGCAAAGACACACTTCCGCATTTATAATATTAGTATGGGTATGGATGTATTATTATGAACAAACAAATTACTCATATAAATAACGAAGTCCATTGAAATGTTCTACTGACGTCACGGCACCTCACAAGCTAATCGAGTGAGCTCTCGTGACCAATATAACAACAACCCTGACCACCCACAGCCATCTACTAACCAAGAACCTTGTTATTCTGGTCATTTGTAGCCGTAACGTAATTTAACTTCAACGCGAGAATGTTGTTGCGTACTGGACATGCTTATTTTACCATTATAGCATGAGCTTCAGTTTTCGTATCAAGTCATAGACATAAAGATCCGCGTTACACTGGCCGTTTGTCCGGTTAAAATTTGAGTGTAGGCTAGTGTCCCGTGTGGTGTCAGAGCTCTGGCCGCGACGCTGTGTACACTGTACACTGCATTTGTATGCTGATTGGATTACTGCCACGGTTCAGCCCAGCTGATGACGCTGCTATCGACTGGTATTTTATTTGTTATAATTAAAGGAAAATCTTCAGTGGAATGAAGAATAAGAAGAGTTAATCCATTTAATTTTTACCGCACGAGATATGGCATGTCTTGTTACATATAACATTAAAAAACATAGCAATTTTTGATTGCTTTACCTATCCGTACGTTCATACTTATATAACTAAATACGAAAGTAACAGTCTCTGTGTATGTTAAGTACTTCTTCACGCCTAACCACTGAACGATTTAGATGTAATTTGGTGTGGAAAGAGTTTAAACCCCTGGAAAGGACACAGAAGTTTCTATTTTGAAAAATACCATGGTTCTCGTGGTTTTTTCTACTTTTAAAGAATTAAGTACGCATAGGAATGCCAATTTTTTAAATCTTAGAATTGCTAGAGCTAATAGTTTTCGCAAAGGACTGACACGGGTACAGCTAGTACAAAATATCAGAGTTAAAAGCTCAACTGTGCTTCCTACGTTTAACTATAAACACAGAGACTTGCATAACTCTAATTCGAAAGCAGTCGTCCATCCCGAGCAGCTCCAGACTCGCCCTGGAGCTGCAAGCAGCCAGTACTAAACAAACCAACTCGTTCCTCAGCATCACTTCCAACTGCAGCCAAAAGTTCCCGACAGTTTGCGAAAATTACGACAGACAAACATCGCTAAGTTAAAAGCGATCCGATGTCTAGCGCAACGTTTAAAACAAACAACTTTTTACGCTGTTATGCATGAATATAAATTACATATTAAAAGCCAAGAGTCGAGTACAAACACTCGTATTCTTTATGATATAACTGGCTGTTACCTGCAACTTCGTCTGTCAAGAAAATTCTTCGGGGGAACTTTATAAATGGGGTAAAAACTTTATAAAAAATCACGAGACACTAGACACCAATCGTGCTATCCCCAAAGTATGAAACGCTTGTATTATGGGTATGTATAGTCCTCCATAGTCAAAGTCAAAGTCAAAATATCTTTATTCAATTTAGGCTATAACAAGCACTTATGAATGTCAAAAAGATCTACCACCGATTCGGAGAATCCGGCAAGAAACTCAATTAGGTATATATTTTTTTAATCTGTTTCGATGTCGGCGACCCTGACTATAAGTATTGATTGTATAAAATTTTACAAAATCTATAAGAACAAAGAAAAAACTTATTTTCTAGCGTGCGTTTTAATATGGCTCGCTGGAGCGACCTTACTTTTGAAAACTCTATCCTAGGGTGCACGATAAGAGTTGGCCTTGTGAATTATATTATGTAAGTATAAGTACTTGGACTTGGGTCTGTGTTATGGGTACTAGGTAACACTTATCAACGGATTATTCTTCTTAGGGCGGCCATATACATTCGGACATCCGTTTCGGAATTTCTTTCGGGGGTTGCGTAAAAGCACGGCACGAACTACGGCTGCGCAGTTAGCCTAACCCCAGGCTATCTGGCCATCAAAAGCCAGCCTTCGGCTTAGGATCCTTATTTGTCATGCACTACGTCTCGGCCCTTAATGACACCGCAAACACGCGCCTAATGCGCCGCGCACGCATTAGTCGAGCCAACAGATCGACCGCTGATGGAATTACACTCCCGTATCGAGTCACTAACTTAGTCGCTATAATATGGGTGATCGTTTGTTACGTGTGTGATGAGGGATTGATTGGATGCTGGTGTGAGTAAGCAATAGTGATCACTGTCGGTTAACTCCGAGGCTAGTATTTGGTCCTTTTTTTGTAAGACTTAGCCCTACAACCCTCGTAAATTAATGTGTTTTGTTTGGGCTTGTTACAATGTTAGGGTGCACTTTGACCAAGAATAGTATCGAGTCTGATGATGGAGCAGAGAGAGCAGGGTTTACCATTAAAACATAGTTTTAAACATTTTTGTAATTCTCTTTATCCACATTAAATGATATAATTTTATTAAAAGAATTTCACATGCTTTCCTACTAGCTGCTCGAAGCGGGTGCGGCCGGGCGTGGACGCACACGACCAGTCGCTGAAACCCTCTCACTTATGTTTTAGACAGGTTTTTACAACTGGCATTACATTTTATTTAATAAAAACATGAAAATAAGTTAAGAACATTTTCTGTCTAATATTAGACAGGTGAGACTTGATAAAAGCTTGAACCTAACCATACCAAAAAAAAGTTTTGAAAACCCCCGACTTTGTCACTTTAAAGTTCAATATCTCAAAAACGGCTAAACCAATTGTAATGAAACACATCTAAAAAACATTGCTAGAAAACCTGCTATCAAATATAAAAACCGCATTAAAATCGGTCCACCCGTTTAAGAGTACGGTGTCACAGATAGCGAGTAGTGCTTTTTCGCAACGTAACGTTTGGCAACCTGTTTCATTTCGCAACTTTTCATTGTGTAAACTCTAAAACTGTAAATATTTCAGGATTTATTTCAGAGCCATCGTGTAGAACTTTTTAGGTTAGGTTAGGTTACTTTTATAAAAACCCTGAAATATTTACAGTTTCAGAAATATTTTTAACAATTGGGAAATTGGAAGTTGCGAAAAGAAACAGGTTGCCAAACATTTTTCACCGAAATATTATTAAACCCACAGATAGACACACAGACACATAGCCACACCCCTCTTTTTGCGTCCGTGTTAAAAATAGCCATTATTATACGAGTTTAACTTCTCAGTAGCATCTTGCCTTGACGTTTCCCGCGGGCTGCTACAAACGATGTCTTTAGGTCACACCGTGGCTGAATTTCTGGAATCAAGTGAGCAATGCCGAGCATTTGAGACGTCTAAATTCCAGGCTCAAAGTCAAGCTAGTTGTACAATTGGCGATCGTCGGAGTCCCGGCTGTAATCACGTCAGGGCCGGAGGGAGCGCCGACAGCCGGACTAAGTACTAAAGTGACTTGTGAGTTAGAGGCTAATGCCTCAAGTTGTAGTTGCTTCATGCATGTTGTATCTTGTTTACGAGGCACTCAACTCTTGCAAAAGCTTGTTGTTTTAACGTCATGCTCGCAGATGAGATCGTTAAGAGAGTCAAAGTAGTACTGTAGTGAATTAATGGTTATAAACGTATTCATAACTAATGCGGTTTCTCGAACTGCTGGAGCTGATTAAAAGCAAAGCAAAGATTAACATACATATTAGATATTAGTGACTAAAAGATGGAACAAGCAGTGTTCTATCATTATCAGCCTATGACTAACTGACTACTACTATATGTCATTCATGTTCAGTCACAATTTTTTACCTACAACCAATTCTGAATGGGAACGGAACGTCTGCACGTTTTTAGTCTATGATTGTAAGATGGCGTGACGTCTTATTTTAAAAAATGTTTTTATTCTGGTATTACAATATTATTAGTTGCGTAATCACTTTAACAAGATGTAATTTTACTTACTTTAACACCTTAATTTTATATACCTGTTGTCTTACAATAAATGATTTGAATCTTTGAATCAGCATAAATTTAATATGCTGTACAAACCGTTTTAAAATTAATCCAGAATTTTATAACTGGAATAACATTGAACCTTTTGCCGTAAATAACTTTTTCACTTCTCGTGCTCGTAAAGTTCGTGTTTATGCTGGATCTAGGCAACATCGTCATGTTCAAGGCTTTATTTTTGCTAGGCGACATAAAATTACTTTTTATGCTCTAGTGCATAAAGTAAAATCTTCGTCTAAGACCAAGGTAATCAGGTGTCAACATCCACACACAAAAAAAGTTTTTTTTTATACTTTTTAATTTATGTAAAAAAAAATCGATTAAGTCAATCAAAATAAATCAATGAAAGTAGTGATTATGAACAAAATTTGTTAGTAATTTATAATATTTAATGCATGAAAATTAAGAGGTACGTAGAAAGTGAACAATCGTTTTCACTGTTGCTTTTTCATTTCCTCACAATCTGAGTGAAGAGCAGTCTATCCACCCTTGCCGTTCTAACTCGGGTGGCTATATGAATGTCTTGGGTAAAAAGGCTCGCTTTATACTCTTGTGAAACAATCTACTATTTCTAGTCACGCCTTAGACGCGGTATGCTTTGATATCGATTAGTAGGTCAGTACGAGTATAAGCATAGAAGTATAGAGACATTTGTCAAGCACAATCAAAAGATTCCTTATAGCAGAATCCTATGATTCCCCTATGGGTGTTCAGCAAAACTAACCCAACCATTCATTATTGTAGACTAGCTTTTGCCCGCGGCTCCGCCCACGTGGTAATCGGTTATCGCGCGCTGTTCCCACGGAAACTGTGCATTTTTCCGGGATAAAAAGTAGCCTATGTCACTCTCGGGACCATAAACTATCTCTATGCCAAAAACCCCGAGTCGCTCCGATGCGGCGTGAAAGCGTAACAAACAAACTCTTTTTCCCCTTTATAATAGTAAGGATTATATTTTTAAAAGCCTTTACAGGCACAGGTCTCTTCTCAGAATAAGAGGGCAATGAGAACGAGCTGCAGTCACGTGGGCCCAGAGCAAATCCCCGAACTTTACAAATATCATGGAACTACTTCAATAAAGGTTGGACAATCCTACTGGGGGCATGCCATTATTTACCAAAAGAAAAACTTGATATCATTCTCTCTGTACATATTTATGAATTCCGGACCAAATCAGCTTAATAGGTACATATTTGTTTTATATGCGTATCGAATAGAATAATATAACTTCAAAGAAGGAGCAGCCCCTGGGAACAGTGAGCTTCTAAATACGATAGTAACATATAATATCATTGCCTGGGAATGTTAGTCCGGGAGCCTGCGACTGGCTGAGTTTGGACTGGATTTATGTCCTGAAACAGATTCACTAATCCGTAACTGTATTTATCTTTAACGGAGATTTTGCTGAGTGGATCTAAAATCAAACCGGAGTATCCAGGGATTCAGAGCTTAATGAAACTTTATGAAGATTAGTCGATTATTTGGCGTGAATTTTAGAGGTGGTAGGTTGTTGCGGGTAGACGCTGGGCCAGTTCGCTGGCACAGATTACATTAGAAGAAAGAAAGAAAGATTTATTTTGGCTTCAGAAGTACCACCTAAGACTAAAACTAGCACTAAAACTATATTAGGTACTTGGTGACATGACAGGGTACCAAAAAGGGCCCACTCAGCATGTGTCGCCGCACATTATGTGCAGCAACGCTGGTTTTCTGTGGAGCCCAGAACATTAGTTGCTCGCTGGGTGAGTGCTGGACCATTTCTGGTACAAAACATGGTTGTATTCAAAATTCAAATTCAAAATTCAAATCATTTATTCAGCAAATAGGCCGCAATGGGCACTTTTACACGTCATTTTTTTAAACTACCAGCGCTTTCGGAAAGACCATCATTGCCAAGAAGAATGCGCCGCAAGAAACTTGGCAGAAAGTAATTTTTTCATCATAAAATAATTACAAATAAAATACTTAAAAACTACAGTATACAATTAAAGAGAAAAAAAAATTTCAAAATAATAATAATACAGGGATGTATGGGGTCCCTTAGTTACAAAACTAAACACTAACTATATCTACGTTCAGCGGAAGTGTAGAATGCTTCCACTGTCAAAATTAAAAATAATAATAATTTAATTCTGAAATATACATTTCAGGTCAAGTAACCGTTAAGCTTTTGGATTCCGAAGGCAAGCTCACGTCTGCCGCCCCCAAAGTTAGCTCACACGCACTCATGTCATGCTCTGAAAGCAGAGCGGTACCGAGGGCATGGTATTGCTTCCGTTCCCATAAGCTCTATGGGATCGTCTTGGGAACTTCGACGTCGCGAGCCTGTGACTAGAAATTAAACTAAAAATATACAAGTTTAAAATCCATAAGCTTAACAATATACAATATAAATATAGCAAGGGGATGTATAAAGTCCCTGAGTTAATAATAAAATTCCTAATCTAACTAATTCAGAGATGTATATAGTCTCTAAATGTCAAATTAAACTACATAATTAAACTAATTAAATTATACAATCATCAGAGGTGTAAAAAGCCTCCAAGGTCATAAATTAATAATAATTATTAAACTACAGAGATGGAGATGTATAAGGTCTCCAAATGTCAAACTAATAAATGATTTTAAATTAAATTCTGCAACGCGGACAACGGCAACAGAACCCGAAACTATACACGAAATGCGCCGGGACACTGCCAAGTCACACTACACAATACAAATACACCGACATAAACACACACAGACACTCACACAGAGACCCACTCGCGCACACACACACAAACACGAGTACATCACATCACTCATCAACATGCTAATTTTCATCGGCTTTCAGTTTTGGCCATGTCATATTATCACTTAAGTACTCCTCAACTTTATAGTAAGCTTTCTTCAGGAGTGCACTCTTTATGTATTCTTTAAAAGAGTTGTGTGGCAATTTCCATGCTTCTACGGGAACTTTATTGTAAAATCTCACGCAGTTTCCCACAAAAGATTTGCTTACTTTCCGTAGACGAAATTTAGGAACGGCAAGCTTATGTTTATTACGAGTATTGATATCATGTACGTCTGACACTTTCTTAAAGGACTCGATATTCTTGTGTGTATACAATATCACATCATGTATGTACTGTGAAGCTACTGTGAGGATGTTTATCTCCTTAAAGCGTTCTCTTAGTGAATCTCGGGAGCCAAGGTTGTAGATAGACCGGACTGCCCTCTTCTGTAGAATGAAGATAGTTTCTATGTCGGCTGCCTTGCCCCAAATCAGAATACCGTAGGACATTATGCTGTGAAAATAACTGAAATAAACTAGCCGGGCAGTTTCTACGTTGGTAAATTGCCTGATTCTTCGTACAGCATAGGCGGCAGAACTCAATCTACCAGCAAGACCAGAAATATGCGGGCTCCATTGTAAATTACGATCTAACGTAAGACCAAGAAAAACAGTCTCATGCACAAGTTTCAGATTCTCTCCGTTTAAGGAAATAATTGTTTCAAACTGTCTTACATTAGGCAATGAAAATTTTATACACTTAGTTTTAGCTGCATTTAGTAATAAATTATTAGCGGTGAACCAGTTTAGCGCCTCTGCCAAAGTCGCATTGATGTGTGTTGGATCTTCTTGTTGCCTGTTTACTTTGAATATCAAAGAAGTATCATCTGCAAACAATACTATGTTGCATTTCTGTTCTAGCAAGTGGGGCAGGTCATTTATATACACCAGAAAGAGAAATGGACCCAAAATGGATCCTTGTGGAACTCCAAGCTTCACCGCTGAGCCAGCTGACTGCGTTCTATTTATGTCCACTTTTTGAACTCTTTGGCAGAGATAAGACTTAACAAGTTTCAGTGCTTTAGCTGAAAGTCCATAGTGTTCTAGTTTGCGGATAAGCGTCTCATGTTCCACGCAATCGAAGGCCTTGGAGAGGTCGCAAAATATTCCTATTGCATCTTGCGAATTTTCCCATGCATCATAAATGTACTTCATGAGACTTGCGGCTGCATCTGTTGTCGAACGGCCTTTTGTGAAACCGAATTGCTGACTGTGTAGTAGGTTATTTACATTAAAGTGACGAAGCAGCTGGTTAAGCATGATCTTTTCAAACACTTTACTCAGCACAGGCAGCACAGATATTGGACGAAAGTTGCCAGGATCAGATGAGCTCCCAGCTTTAAACAATGGAATCACTTTGCTATATTTCATTAAGTCCGGGAACACACCATCATCAATGCACTTATTAAATATCACGGCTAGGTACGGTGCCACAATATGGATAACAGATTGCATAACTCGAACAGAAATACCCCAAAGATCCTCTGTATTCTTCAGTTTCAAAGATTTAAAAGTCCTTATAATTTCTTCAGAGTTAGTATGTTGAAAATCAAAATTCAGACGTTTATCCTTCGCAATTTCATTTAGATAAGAGCTAGCCCGCACAGTGGAAGACCTTAGATCGCGAGTCGTATTTACAGCTATATCTGAGAAAAAATTTTCAAAAGCACCCGCCACTTCTAAATCGGAAGTCAATATTCTATCATCCACTTTTAATTGGAATTGACAATTACGGGGCTTAGATTTACCTGTTTCTGAATTTATTACATTCCATACAGCTTTTACTTTATTATCAGCGGATTTAACTTTATTACTAAGATAATCAGCCTTGGCAGCAATACATACTTTTTTAAATAATTTGGAATATTTTCTAACGTATTCTATAAACGAAGGGTCTTGGCTGTGGCTTTTCATTTCATAAAGCTCGTAAAGCCTAGTTCTACTCTTATGTATTCCGACCGTGGCCCAGTCACTAAACTTTGCCTTGTTCCCGTTTCTCATTTTAGTTCTTAATTTGAAAACTTTTCCGAACTCTCGATTAATTACTGCAGACAGGTTCTTATATAGGACGTTAGGATCACTTCCCTCCAAATAAGGCTCAGGAACGCTGTTGATAATATTTTCCTTGAATTTTTCTACACGGGCTTCTGTAACGGGTCTGTAGGTTACTACTTGATCATTTGTCTGTTTAGGTATTGTAAAACAGGCTTTTTGGCCGCTGTGATCGGAATTGAAACAGTTTATTATTTCTTTGTCCATAACATCACACTTGCAGAAAATATTATCTAAACATGTAGCTGTGTTTGCCGTTACTCTCGTCGGTTCCTCAAAAAGATGAAACAAGTTAAATGATTTAAATAAATTCAAAAGTCTTCCGGAATATCTATTTGCCGAGTCTAGTAAATTCACATTAAAATCTCCACATACTATGACAGATTTACTACTAGAAAAAAACTTGTTTCAAAGCATCTTCCATCACGGGCTCGAACTGACTAAAGTCTGAGGACGGCGGCCTATATATACATAATATGATGTGATTCTCTAATTCAACACACGAAATTTCAATAACTCGTTCAATGGACAGCTGAACTACATTTTTTAGTTCTTTGCTCCTGTAATCGTCCTTAACAATAATCATAGAGCCTCCATGTATAGCCGATTTCCTAGTAAAGGAACTGGCGATTCTGTAATTACAAATATTCAATAGCAGTTCATGTTGTTTCAACCAGTGCTCAGTAATACACATTACTCCTACATTTAATGCATCTAAGAATAAACCGATTTCAGTTATTTTGCTGGAGAAGCCTTGTATATTTTGATGAATCAAAATAAAACTACGTTGCTCCTCCGCTGTCTCACGCGTTAGTTTAAAGACTGGCGGCCCGCGGGCGGCGCGCGCGCGGCGAGTCCGGCCCCGCTGCCGTCGTCCGCTGCGTACCTAGGTTCAATATTAAATGCTAATAACTTTGCCGTAGCTACTTTACACTTTTTCGACAAATACAATTTCAATTCATTTAGTTTAAAATGTTTTACGAATTTGTTACTGTCAAAGAATTGATATTTATTATTATAACAAGTTACATTATACAACATAGCATTCCACTTAGATATTGTAACATTGCGCTCATAAGACAAAGAACTAGAATATGGGAAAGCACATAAAATAATCTTATAAATACCGCGCTGCTCCACAACTGACAGTGCACGTAGTAAATCTTCAAAGCCAGATTTCTTAATGCGTAGACTGTTACCCAGCATGATGATCAACGTGGTTGAAATGTCGAATTTGTCTTTAAGCAATCGATCGGCAAACTGCTGGAGACTAGCACCGCGTAGGCAGTGGTTTACGACCCTTTGCCCCAGGAGCTGGTTGAGTATGGGGCCAAAACCCACCCCAATCTCGTCAGAGTACATGACAGTATTGGCGGTAGGTAGCGTGCCTGAGTTTGCCATTGCAGCCAGCTGAGTGCTTCTTGCAGCGGACGTCGCGGGCACCAATACCGCCGGAGACACGGGCTCAGCACGATTTGCAGGAAGCGGCGAGCCCATGGGCGCGGGCGGCGGGCTTGCGGTCGGCTCGGGGCGCGTGGTCGGTGGGTTGCTCACGGGCGGCGGCGCTCCGACAGCCGGGGGGGAGCGCGCGGGCTGCGGGGGGCTCGCGGGCGGCGGGGGGCTGGCGGGCGCCGGAGGGCTCGCCGGCGGCGGGGGCCGCTCTGGCGGCGCGGGGCCCGCGGGCGATGGGGGCCGCGTGGGCAGCGCGGGGCTGGCGGGCGACGGGGACCGCAGCACCGGCGCTCGGGGCACGATGATGTGGCTTTGTGCAGGCGAAGTTTCATGCGAACAAACACACATATGATTATTAATAAAAGAGTCAAAGCGTTCTTCATTATAGCGACACATGTCAACTAACTGTGTAGCAGCACTGACATGCTCACTAATTTCACGCTTGCTGCTTTCATATTTAGCGCTTATATCTCTAAGTGATTCTTTTTTATTATTTTGTATCTCACCGTTTTTTGTATTTCATATTTTGCTTTTCTGTGTGTCTCGAAAGATCTCGAATAAACTTTTACGTTTTATTTTAAACAAAAAACCCGAATGCGTAAAAAACCTAAAAAACTCACTCATCATCATCATCTCAGCCGTAGGACTGGGACATAGGCCTCCCCCATCACAACACTCACAATTGCCCCATCAAAAAACTCACTCATAATTGTCAAAACTGTCTGCCTATAAGGAAGATATTAGTCATCGATATGCCAAATGTATAATGCAATGCAGACTTACAATGTACACTGCAGTACATTTGCACCTCTATGTACAGTCAGCGCCGCGCGGCGCTGATCGCTTGCCAGCCGCTACGGCTGAGATCCTACCCTCATTTACATTTAATAGCGACTGCCATGAAATATTAATGGCTACACGATTCAAGGCAAGAAGAATACAACGGATTGTTGCTGGCGGAAACGTTTCTTAGCATAATTATTTGCGTCTTTAACGAGATAAACGGAAAGCGTCGGCTAGAGAAGTTAACTGTAGCGAATTACTGTTAATAATGATGATACGAGTTTATAGCGACGTTGGAAAGTAATTCTGTGAAACTCCTCAAGAAGTTTCGATCTCAAAGTCTCACTCACCTCTAAAAGACACGAAATTTTCAGAAAAAAAAATCAACAAACAAACAAAAATCTACAACAAACGTCGGAAATGAAAGGTTTTTTGAGGTGTTTGTATGTTTGTGTGTTTGTATGCTTGTCCGTCTTTCACGCCGTAACGGAGAGTCGGATCGACGTGATTTTTGGCCTAGATAGTTTATGGGCCCGAGAGTGACAGAGGCTACTTTTTATCCCGGAACAATGCACAGATCCCGAGGGAATAGCGCGCGATAACCGAATACCACGCGGTTGGAGCCGCGGGCAAAAGCTAGTAGGTATATAATATTTTCTACGTAATACTTTAGTTAAATATAACTTTAGGTACATATATTGTAGTCCATAACATGCCTAATGTTTTGCGAAACCGTAAATTAGGTAAGGATATCCTTTATAACTAAATAACGCCTTGTTTGCTAAAACTGTAAATCAAATATTACGTCTCAAATAAAAACAGCAACTCTTTGTCGACGAGCACTGGCAACTTTCGTCGTGTGTCCGGCTGCCAAAATTTCCGGCAACTTTGTCGCAGCGGAATTGTTGCCGCGACTGTGGATGTTTTACGCTGCTCAGTACCGACTGGTCTCGTTATGGGACAGAGCACTAGGTTTAAGTTTCGTGGTTCGTTGTTGGTGTTAGTGTTTTAATTTTTGCGATAGGTAATGTTAGCTTAGACCTTCCAAGCACGGGTCGTGTTTGAGTGAAGCTGCGAACCTCTTTGCTTTTCAGAATTTAATACGTTATTAATAAAATAAAATAAAATTATTATGAATTTTTTTTATTTGGGCAAAAAGTTAATTACCAGGTTTTTTCTACCATTGAACTATCCATCAGTCAAAGTTAACAGAAATAATAAAAACACGATTGTATAGTATAAAATTCCAACGAACGTAGATAAAATCGTTTGCAACAACTAGTATTTAACTACTGTCATACCCTCGCTTCGAGTTCACGCGTTGTCAATACGGTCGTTTGTCGGTTTACAGCGCGATGCCTCTTCCTCCCTTTGGCGAGCTACTCGCTATTTATCGCCAATTGTTATGGTGCCACTTCACTTGGTATTGCGTATTCGCGTTGCGTTAATGACATCTCCGTCACTCACGCTAGCAACAATATAGTGCATCTCTTTCACTGTAACGTATAACGTTAATTCTTAAAAGCGAGAATTAAATAGTTATTAAATAGCTATTAAATATTTATTAAAACACTTTAAATCTAGAACTAGGAAACAAATAACAAAAGAAAACTATTTCTAAAATTCTTAAAATCTAACTTATTACATAAAAATTAAAATAAAAACCTTATATCTAAATCTTACTTACTAAAATACATAACTAGATCTAAACTATATAAACTAATACAAAGAAAAATAATAACACAAAACTAAATAATCAACAAACAAACGTACGGAGCGCACGCGCAAATAATATATTATTATAAACATTCCGAGACCAGTCGCCGGCGCTTGGCGAACTATGCCGAGGAGCGTACGGCGATGCCCGAGCGCCGCTGCCGCTCGCCACTCAGCCACAGGCCTTAGCGCGCGAAGCCCGCGTCACTCCTTCTAAAAATCTCATCTCCGCGCGAGACGATCGCTGCGCTAATCCTATTTTTTCTAATTAATAATTTGAATCATAAGTAAAGTGAGTGCTGTTACGTCCCATTGTTGGGTAAGTGTTGCACCTATGATTATTATTTACCTAGATTAATGCTTTAACGCCCACAACAATTAATAATTTTGGTGGAAACGGTAGCCATCTCTCTCACCGCCACCTTACTTGACCTTCTTGTGTGCGCTTGGAACATTCTAGATCGCATATGCATTTGTGGCATAATCACACATTATTTTAATCAACATTTCTTATTGAATTAGTAAGAGATATGCTGTGTTTTCTGCATAGTTTTTTATATGCTTACAATTTCTTAAAGATTATTAGTTATAACAAAGGTTCTACGCAAGTTGATTTTGCCTGCACTTAATCTATGCTTTTGTATAAGCCTTTGCTATGTGCAAATATGTATTTAATCATTTAAAATTGATATTTGAAACCTTTATTGTGTATGGAAAATTATCCTTTCGAATTAATTTAGTAATTAATATAAACGAAAAAATGTTGTGTGAGTAAATGATATCTTTTTGAACGTAAATTTATTATTAATTAATTGTTTGTAATTTTAATCTAGAAATTACGTTAATGAGGAAAGGCTTTTACATAATTAACGCTGCTTAAAAAATCAAACAACCAATCAATGTAAATTAATTGCATTGAGAATCTAATGCTAGCGCAAACACTGTTGCTTGCCTTCGGCATCCATCATTTTATTACTTTTAAAGAAACGTCGCGCTTAGCCTTATATTGTCACTATAACGCTTGCCTTTTGTACCTGGACTGCGCATCATCCATCATTTCATGGTTGCTTTCAATGAAATTACCTACCCCCTTGTGCGCTAGTAACCATTTGCAGTCCAGGCTAGGTTTGAGCTTGTGCTAATGAGGACGATTGGACGCGTTCCAGGAACACCCTACCGGGTGAAGAAACCGAACACCCTACCGGGTGAAGAATTAGAACACCCTACTGGGTGAAGAACCAGAACACCCTACCGGGTGAAGACCGCCTAGAAGACGGCATCGGCACCTTGGCTCATCACACGGCCGCTTCACCACCAGGCCCTCCGAGTCGAGCTCCGCACCGCCGAGGGGCGTACGGTACCAAGAAGGAACGGCCACTCTCGCACACACCAGACATCTAAATAGTCACAGCCCTGCCTAGAGGCAACCGAACTTCCCCCCCCCTGAGCTAACTAATCTTATAACTATTAAAATTTGTAAAACTTATAAACTCTTAAAAGCTATAAACTTAAAACTAGTAAATCTTAAAACTTAAAAATAGTAATAAATCATAAACTTAAAACTAGTAACTTTTAAAACTTAAAATTAGTATAATTGTTTAAGTAGTGAATATTTAATTATTGAAATAAACAACTTTATTTTATTAAATTCTTGTTTCTTTGTTTTCGTGATAGGTACCCCCAACAACAACATTCTTAATAGGGACCCCACTAGTCACGTGACATCACGCACGCAAATATTTCTGCGAATATGCCAAGTGAAGTGCCAGGCATAGCCAGATGATCACTTGATTGCGTTACGTCGATTATCAGGGAGACACTAGTCTCTATCCAAGACTTCGCACCTGCAAACCATTAAGATCCCCCTACAAATTTCTATAAAAAAATGTGGTGTTATAGCTTTTAGATTAAATGGATGCATTTGAACCCTCAGCGAGCGAAAAACCGACTCTATAACCGGTTGTTAACCTTAATGGCTACGTGTTTTTCATACCAAAAAGGTCACAACTTACGTAACGTTTCAATTGTAAATAAATATTACCGCAATCGCGGACACGCCCCACGGCCATTTGTTTGAGGGAATGTTGAACACGCTCGCGGAGCCCGCGTGACCCGCACGCATTGCCCGTGACATCACCGCTTTACCACCAGAGGAAATTGACCCTAAAGTAACCCTAATAGAGGCGAAAGGAAGCGCACACTAGTGGTGGTTCCGGCAGCCCTCACGCACGCACTAATTGCGCTCATTGGCTTCACTGGTTGTCGAACGCGCGACACTAGCACTCGGACCGTATCACCGTTTCCGTGTAGGTAATACTTTATCATCATCATCATATCAACATCTTATCATCTAGTGTTTGACATAGGCCCCTAGGAGGTCTATACCTTCAGTTTCTTTGGTTGGAAGCGGCCCGTATCCACCGTACTACCAGCGACATTCAACTTTTGCTTCAGTCGGATTTCGCATGCATACAGCGTAAGCCCGCAGCTTTAAGGAGCGGCTACATTGCTGGTTAAAAAAAGGTGACGGTACAGAATCGCTGTCGCATCGTATGCGCACCGTTTTTATCGCATGCCCTCCACACCGCTGCTCAAAATACGCAGACGGTGCGGAATCGCAGTGACGTGCCGTAAGCGTCACGACTTTTGGTAGAGATTGCACCGTTGCGTATTTTAAGCAGCGGTTTGGAGATGATGCAATAAAAATGGTGCGCATACGATGCGTCACTGCGATTCCGCACCGTCACCATTTTTTAAGCAGCGGTGTTGCCGCGGACTTATCCAGGTCAACCGTCGATCTCATGGGTGGACTTACTGTGCTATGCTACACTTGCCGATCCACAGTCTCCGTTCGAGATTTTTCCCAACAGCCATCTGTTCTCAGTGCTATATGGCCTCACCTTCACTTGGCTATATTGGTGACCCTCGTTCTTCTACATATTTCTTCATTTGTGATTCGATCCCGTAAATAAACAGCATAGCTCGCTGAGCAACTCCCAACCTATTTTTTTTTTTTTTATTTATTTATAAGACCTATAGTGAAGCACGACGCCTCATAAGTCTTTGTACTTAAGTATAAATAGAATGAAGGATTGTAGAGTCATGCTAGGTACACCCCAGTTTGTTACCTCGGCAGGAGTTTCCCTCAACTTCGTAGATAAAGCGAACTAAGTAGCTGTAGTTATTGAGCCCGTTCGTATCGGGTGTCCCGCGACTAAGTATGATGTATGGTTGATGTTGATTATTATTAATGCACGGTATAATTTGTGCGAGGGATCTTGAGCAGATCTCGCTATGATTAATTTTGATTACAACGTGTAGCTGATGAAAGGGAAATGTGCGCGCGAATTTAAACAGACAGGTAATTTTGTCCCGAAGTGTCTCTGGAAATAGACGCAGACAATTTTCCGGAAGGGCGCGTTTACGGGGAGGCTAAACAAAAGGGGTAAAGGTCATGCGCTCACATGGCAGGGACGTGCACTGTGGAATAGACCTTGTGGCCTTGTGTTAAATTTGGCGTCGTAAATACTTTGCCCTAGTAATGTAAAGAACTAAGTTAGCGTGTGAGTGTGTTTTATCATACTAATATTAAAGTTTGGGTGTGTTTGTTACTCCTTCGCGCTAAAATGTCTGGACGGATTTGGATGAAATTTGGTATGTAGGAAGCTGGACATCTAAAATAACACATAGGTTACTTTGGTCTCGACATTCTCACGCAATAAGGATAAAATCTCGAAATAACAACCCTTGGGCTTATAGTCATGAAATTTAGTATGTAGGTAGCTAGACGTCTGGAATAACACAGAGGCTACTTTTTAGCCTGATATTCCCACGAGATAGGGATAAAATCTTGAAATTTCAATCGCTGGGCTTATAGGCTTATGAAGATCACGATATAAATTTCGAGGATTCCCAGAGGATTTTTTTTAGAATTCCAAATTTTTTAATTTATAAAAAATAGGCTTACGTATGGTCTCAATCTAGTTTGATGGAAGGCGAAGATGAGGCCTAAGACGGTGCACGTTTGCCTAGAATTGTAACTACATTTTCAATTGCACAAATGGCCAATGAAAGTCGGTCCTACTGTGTTTGGACTTCTTATGTTGAACTTTTTCTCCTTCTACATTCTACAATTGTCCTACAATGCTCATGCATACAAAAATTAATATCAAATAAATACATTCTAAAGCAACCAAACGTTAGCGTGTTTTAAACAAGTACACCACCATCTACCGAGACATAAAAAAACTAAATTACTGTAAACCTAAATACTAGACAACTACCAGATCGAATTTTTTACGCGTGTGAAATCGTGGATAAACTCTAGTATTATGTTTGTCACTCTTTCGCGCTAAATCATGAAATGAAATTTTATATTGCACACAGATCGATTTCCAGAATAATAGACAGGCTACTATTTTTATTCCTTACCCGCATCACATGAAGTTACACTCGCGATTTTTCGCAACGATTTAGAATGGCTACGAAACTTAAGAGAATTGTGCAATTTTGATTTACAGTACACGTCAGCGAAGGAGCGGGTAAAAGCATGTAAAAGTGAGTCTTAAATAAAAATAAATCAGTAATGTGTCACATTCAGCCTCGTGATCCAATCAAACTCTCTTTCAACTACCCTCAATGTAATATGACAAATTCGGATCGCATAACCCAACCATAATACAGCAAATTACAAAATATTAGATTACACATAATCACATGTAACGATATTATAAAGGGCTTCTTACATCAGTCGGCAAAAGCGGAACCCTTATTATGATCATTTTGCGGTCTCCGTCCGTCTGCCAAAAACCCTTTTTAACAGGAACACGTGGAATTATAAATAAATAACAAATATTGAAGGTTTCCAAGCCCGTGGAGTGGTGAAAAAATCAATTTTCTAAGACAACGTCATAAAAGAATTTCAGCCATCAAAACATTCAGTGTGTATTTTTGATACTACCTCAAACTGTAACCATACGAAGATTTAAGTGCTGTGAACCGACATCAAATCAAATCGTTAATAAACTACCAGAGCGTAATTAATTTTTGAAATATTTTCGAGCAGCAATGTAATGCGTACAATACTTTGATACGAGAGAGAAGCGTCGTGTGACAGCTGTCACGTCAACAAGTGGGAAACGTTTTGAATAAAAACAAAGTAGTATCACGTAGTGATACATCGCCTGCTAAATAATCTTGTAAGGAAAATAATAACACAATTTTTTTTACCAAAAACATAATAAAATGTGATTTTTAGAAACTTCACTAAATAGCCTTAAAGTTTGAGGTAGTATCAAACATACAGGCTGTATATTTTCGTACAACTTGAAATAGAGTTTTATCAGAAATTTATGCACGCTTTTGCAAGATATTGGTGCAGGTAACTGTACTATAGAGTTTTATCACACGAGCTTTACAATGTGGATGTCAAACGGGCTGCAGCAGATAAGTGCGCTGTCCGGCGCGGGCGTCCGGCGCGGCAATGCGCGCCGGAAGTGCCGCCGCTGGCGCTGCTCTGACGCAGCTTTGTTGTACTCCTGGCAAACGACAGCCGGAGAGAGCGGGTATTTATTAAAATCTTGTATAGTCGTCTAAAAACTACCCATCAATGGATGTACTCTCGTATGGTTTAATACAAGTCAATTATTTGTCAATTATTTTCTTATGACATAACAATTGTGTTAAAATAGAAAAGCACAGGTTTTTCTGTCTAAAAAAATAAATATATTTTGCCCGCGGCTCCGCCCGCGTGGTATTCGGTTATCGCGCGCTGTTCCCTCGGGAACTGTGTATTTTTCCGGGATAAAAAGTAGCCCGTGTCATTCTCGGGTGTCATGGGCTACTTTTTATCCCGGTCAAACTATCTCTAAACTGTTTATTTCTGATTAGGTTTAATATGTATGTTTCTTCTTTTTAAAATGTTTATATATTTTTTTAATAATTATTTTTTGTGGAAATAAATGATTTCTTTCTTTCTTTCTTTCTTTCTATGCCAAAAATCACGTCAATCCGTCGCTCCGTTACGGCGTGAAAGACGGACAAACACACAAACACACTTTCGCATTTTTTTGTGATTTTCCAACAAGTATAAATTGCATATTAACATGAAGATTTATATTTACTTTGTATAAAGAGGTCCAGACTGCGGAGACAGTTTCTAAAGAAAAAATCTTCGCTCAGGCCAGAACTCGACCATGCGTTTTCGCAGAGATAATAAGACCAAGCCACAGCAAAAATCCCAGAAATCAAATTATATCGGAATCGTCAGAGTAATTGCTGAGATTCCAAAATAGATACTGTATACATTACAAGTCCAGAAAAACTATACCTAACGATCCTTATTAATTTTTATGCTTCTTAAACTTTACATGAAACGTAAAAATCATTCTGCAAATTATTGAGCTATCTTCCAAATGACACCAAACAGTTATCATTTCAATTACGACTAGAGAAGGCATCGAGATTCCCGACAGTCGAGCATCATTTATAATTCCCGAGGTATTTTTAATCATTCATAATTGAATGGCGTCGCGCCGGGAATTTAATTGAAGACGGAGCGTGTGGACACGCGGCGCCGGCGCTGACCCTATGTATATGTCGGCGGCCGATTCTAAAACCCGCCAGATCACGAAATTCCTGGGTATAGCGTGAAATGGCGCCATTTGATGTATGATTGTATTGCTGTTTGTTTTCCTCAATAAAGAAAATAAAATAAAATAAAATTTCATGAATTGGCTAAGGGACATCCGCCATATCGTTCAAAACTCACCGTTTGACGATTTGCCTGGTGGCGTTTAGGCAGATCATGAAATTCCTAGGCATATCATGAAATATATATAAGCATATCATGTGGCACGCTCGTTTCGCTCGCTCGGCTCGTGCGTAGTAGTCACAATTCATACTAACCACTCCTCGCTTCGCTCGTCGTACCTATTTTTTTCTTTTTTTCAGCATATCACGATATGCCCGGTATAAAGCTAGGAATATCGTCGAATGCGTTGCTCTAATCGATCTGCCGTATTGGTTCTCAGGCACATCGTGATATGCCTAGACAACTTTTAGGCATATCATGAAATGGCGCCATTTCATGATGTGCCTAGGAATTTCGTGAACTGGCTGATTTTACGATCGGCCGCCGACATATATACTACGAAGTGCAAAATTGAAACTTCGTATCTTGCCGTCCTGCTGACGCTTATATTATTTCATACGAGAGTGAGAGGGACGGTACGATATGAACTTCAACTGGGTCGGGCTCGGTCGTGCGAGCTGCTTGCTGCACGATACTGCAGAGAAGCAGTGTGCGATCTGCCTGCTGCATTCTACTGCAGAAGCAGTGACGGGAGAGGCTCAGAAGAGTTTCAACTGCGGCGGTACTTTGTGTGACGAAAATATTTCTCATCTTATTTCCTATTAATCCACTAATATTATAAACGGGGATGTTTGCGAGGATGGATGGATATTTGTAACTCTTTCACGCCAAAATAGTTGCACGGATTTTGATGAAACTTGGTATGTAGATATCTGGATATGAGGAATAACACTAGTTTAATTTTTATCCCAATATTCTTACGATATCGGGATGAAATCTCGAAATCTCAAACGCTGGATTTAAAATCATGAAATTTGTCACAGTCACTGATAAAGATCATGATATATTTTTTCGAAATTCCCATAAGTTTTTTTTTTTGTAACTTCGTACTAATACGACTGGATGGATTTGGAAGAAAAAGTACCAAAAGTGTTTTACCCAAGAAGGTGTCAAGAAGAAGGTATCTAGGTGTTAAGTTTCTTCCAAAATCGGGCAACAGTAACAAGCAAAGAATTAGTAGAATCTAGAATTTTTCTAATGATCTCTTCTTCTAAAACAAAATTAGTAAGATCGCGTACTGTTCAGTTCTACGAGTAAATTCATAGATTGTTTCAATTGGTATCCCTACTAATGTTTAATTTCGCCTTTATTATAAACAAGAGACGCTGATTTGGCAATTAAAACAAGGGAATATGAACTCAAAGGATTCGACGGCAAAGTTTGTTTTCGTTCTCATTTGTTTAGAAGTCTATTTGATTACGAGTTAATGAGCTGTAGATTGTAAACAGCCTGTTTATTTCGATTGATGGCGCCTAAATCAGCGCAATACTGACTAGGGTAAACAAAGAAAAAAATACCTATAGAAAATACATTTTTTTCATAACACAAGACACAACAATGTTAATAAACAGTTGTTTTCTCATTTACTACAAATTTTTAAGAACTTTACGACAGCCATGCGCAAAATGTGTCACCAATAACCCTTCTTCGGGTAGTCAGGTAAGAAAAAAGAAAAGATTGATATGCAACTTCCGTTCACTGTGAAGTATACATATTATCACCTATTTAGTTCATTAGTTCAATTTAGTTCAGTAGTTCGACAGATTCATTTACCAAACTTACTTTAAATAACTTAGATGAGCTCTTAGATGAGTACTGAGCGCGCTCCGCTTCTAATGTAATTATGGGCTATAACTTATTATTCAGGTGTACGTTACCCCCGTTTCCACTTTATTTAGGGGAATGTGGCAAGGCTTAGGGCTTAGCTTATAAGAGGTGATACGCACAAAGTGAAGTACCATGTCAACAACTATAGCAAATTTTCTTATAGGTACATGCTATGGTAAGAAAATAGTTACAATTATGTAGTCGTTTTTCAATTATTGAGTAAACACAACCTACATTCAACTCCATCACCGCAACTAACCATCGCAAACAGTTTCGATCTAACGTCAAACGTCTTAGACATGGCTGGCGTCTCCAGCTGAACCATTGTAATATCTGTAATTGGAAAATGGAGTGACGCGTGCAGATGCGGCCCGCGTCGGAGCGGCGACGAGCGCGGCGGCGGCGGCGGCGGCGGCCCGGCGGGCTGTGCTCGGGACAGGCTATCAGCCACTAGATACCACACACTGATATGTCAAGGGTTCTACATAACGTCACTACTTTGAAAAATCTCGTAATTCTCAAAACGATCATCATCATCATCATCACCTCAGCCTATATACGTCCCACTGCTGGGCACAGGCCTCCTCTCGGAATGAGAGGGCTTGGGCCATAGTTCCCACGCGGTCCCAATGCGGATTGGGAACTTCACACGCACCATTGAATTGCTTCGCAGGTTTGTGCAGGTTTCCTCACGATGTTTTCCTTCACCGCAAAGCTCGTGGTAAATTGCGCACATGAATTTCGAAAAACTCAGAGGTGCGAGCCGGGATTCAAAACGATACGTCAGCAAAATTAACTAACTGTAAACTAACTAATGTATTTTTCACCTAAGATGAGTTCTGTGACATTTGAAAATTTTCCGAATTACGCATACTATGTTCGCAAAATATATTTTAAAAATAATTTCTATTTTGAAACAAATTAATCAAAAAAATTTAAAACTGTTATTTTTAAAAATATATAGCAATATCAGTGTCTGTTAAATAGCCTCCATTGAATACGATACAATTTTTTTTTTTTTTTTATATAACGCAATGTGTGAAACGGAACAGAGTAGTGACGTGACACAACATTATCGGCAATCGCAGCGGTTCATTATTCGATAACAGTGAACTTAGATATTTTACATTTTTAAACAAAACTTGCAAAATTTTATAAACGCGGCTATTTGCGACGCGGCCGCAACCATCTTGTGCCTCTTGTGGCCAGTACTTGTCAGTATCATTGTCAGTAAGTACGAGTACGTCTGCCGTGTATACGAGTTGAGTTTCCGTTGCATTTTCTTTGCATTGTATTTGTTATTGTTAATTTCTATTATTATTGTTGTTGACTTTTGTTACTGTTTCTCGTTAAGTTTGTTGTTATTTTTTGGCAAAATGCTGCAACAGTCCAAAAAAGAGTGTTTTGAACTCCCAGAGTCGGGAGTTTGTAATTCGTTTGAGGGATTATTTCGAGCGAGAACGAGAGTGGCCCGGTGGGCGGAAAACTGGAAAATAAATATATATATTTTAATATAATGCAACTTTTTCAAAAATAAGTACTAATAACTCTTAGAAAAATCTATGGTTCACTCGATCAATGATACATCTCTAAAACTGTCAAACTCGAAACGTCACAGAACTCATCATAGGTGAAAAATAATATACCTAACTTAAAAACTTGATACATGCTAAAATAAATATTTTTTTTTTTTAATGGAACCGACTTCAAAAACCTTGAAAATAATTTTCTATTAGTTTGAAGACGGTGCTTCTGCGCGAGCCAGCATCGTTTCATTTTTTTTCATAGTTGTTAGTTATTTGTAGCCAAAGTGCATCTCACAACGATTTCATTATGCGCAATTATGGCTTATAATTATTTTATAACAGAGTACCCACCGGTACCTACGGTTTTTTGAAGTAAATACTTGACTTGGTATTAAAAATGCCAAAATCGCTATAGGTAGGTATGCTTTAAAAATTCGAGGGTTGCCCTCGATTTCTCTAGGATTCCATCATCAGATCCTGACTTGGTGTCAATGGGATTACCTTTGAAGTATATTCTTTAGAACTCATAAAAAAAAATACTTCGTTGAGTTTCTTGCCGGATTCTTCTCAACAGAGGTTTTTTCCGAACCGGTGGTAGATTTTTTGACGTTCATAAGTGCTTATCATAGCCTAAATTGAATAAAGAGATTTTGACTTTGACTAACTAAAAAAGAATTTCGAAATTCGGCCCACAATTGGCAGAGTTATCGCGTAACAAACATACAAAAAAAAAACATAAACCCGAATTGAGAACTACCACCTTTTTTGAAGTCGGTTGAAAACAATAAACAATTATAAGTGAATAATAAATAGTATTCGTGTATTGTTTTCTGTTTTACACAGTGACATAAAACAGGATCCTAAAAAATGCTAGAGTTGGTGTACGTTCATCATAGATTGACGAAGAAACCGGTTCAATTCTTGGTTTAAGTCTTTTTTCATGATTTTTTTCAATATGCTAGTATTAATAAGTAAAGGTATGTTCAGGTCATACAGCAAATCTTCATTTATGGTTATAACGTCGAACGGAACCCGAGGTGGTTTGTTTATTAGGGTCCGTTCGCGGCGAGCTACAAAAGCATCCCGCACGCAACCAACTCGGCTCACCCTACTTCGGGAACTTCGCAAGTTTTGTTATTCAATATTCAACACTTAGTCGGCAGCGTTTGCCTTAACGTCTTCACAAAATTGTGCAAACTATACTCTATCCGTGGATTTGTCCGAGTAATCCATTAAATCTGGCAGTTGTATTAAAATTCCGCGTTCTCACTAAATTCTTACGGGAATCCTCATAAATGACATCGTGAATTTCATTAACTTTGCATTAGATTTAAAACACCCGTGCTTAATTATTTCATGATTCTAATCCTAGTGGTTGAAATTTTGGGATTTTATCACGATCCCTTGGGAATATTGCGATACAAGGGCTACGTATCTGAATATCGAATGTATTAAAATATCGAATGGGTCATAATATTGAAAAGGTATATCTGTTAAGATAAACCTTTCGATATTAAGTATGACCCATTCGATATTTTAATATTTTCGATATTTTAACATTCGATGTTCAGATGCGTACCCGATCGATACAAGGTAGGTTACGTGTTATTCCAGACATCCAGCTATCTACGTACCAAAATTCGTCTAAATCCGCTTCCCATTTTTGCGTAAAGGAGTTACAAACGGTTTACTAATGTTTCGGCGAATAGCCTGGTAACCTGATTAATTTTGCGACTTTTAATTTGCCAACTGCTTAATATTTCTAAAACTGTAAATAATTGAGGATGTTTATAAAATAACACGATAACCCTGAAATAAATCCTGAAAAAATATTGTCAATTTTAGAGTTTGCGAAATGAAAAGTTGCGAAATGAATAAGGTTGATAAACGGTGTAGTTGCGAAATGAACGGATACCGTAACAAACATACACACGCGTGCCCCAAGCAAGCTTCACTATGTTAGAAATCTAAATATCCGCATGAAACTGGTTGTTACCGGATTCTTACGCAATCGAGCCAACGCAGTACCTACATACCGGGTATAGTGGTTTAGGGCGGCCAAGATATACTGCGGAGGGCGTCGCAAACACTCGGCACGATGGCGCGGAAGTGGAACCGTGAATGCTGTATAAATGCGTAAATGTGTTCCATAGCACGAGTATGTTTTTGAATGCGATGTCGTCATGCTCTTACTACCCGAAGATAGCTAATGTTAGAGTTTCCGCCACCCGCTACCACTTCACTTGGCAGTCGTGTTATAAAATTAATATTTTAAATGTGTAACATTCATTCGGTTCTAATTCAAGCTTTTTACTGACTGTACATCAAACTTTAAGTCAAACCTGCCATACTTGAAATGAGTTACACCTAAGTTGCATTATGGTATACAAAACAAAGTGTATATGTTTTTTACTCTTACGAAAATGTACTGAACTAATTTAGACGAATTTGGGCATATATGACATTTCACAGTGGTTAAAGTGACAAGGTACTAAAGTGAATACATATTTTTGACCTTGACTGTACAAAGGTTTTCTTTACAAACGAAACTCTCCGGCTACAATTAATGAAAACTTTTAAAGACTGACTGAACCTGTTCCAAATTTATCTTAACATTCGAATTTGACCTAATTTCTTCCCCCTTTTCCAGCTTTTTGTCTTCAAGAGACGGACAGATCACTAAAACCGTGCCTACTCTGACGGCATCAAACGTCTTAAATCTGTGGAACCCCGCCACGGCCGCAGGCGCATCGCGATGGGAGCGCAAATGTGTTTTTAATCTACCCCCTCTACTATCGCCCATCGCCCCCTATCTTCTCGACGTGTTTTAAGGCTAATGTCTCTCGAGATCCTTCTACGTTTTTGTGGTGAAGGATTGTTGTTTAATTGAAGATTGGCTCGACGTTGGCGTTGAGCGATAAACGTGTTGAATGAGGAACGATGTTTTGTAGCGTTTCGTCAACAGCACTTTCAGTCTCGAGTTGGAATCAAACATGTACTTAAAATACTACAGCTATATTGTAGCTGTCTACCTAATGGCGTGACGACAACTTTGCCACACATTTCATAATAGCTAGTTGTATTTCTTGTAAGTCACAAAGGGATGAGGGCTTTACTCGTGTTCTAAAAAATCTGATTTCAAATAAAAAAACGCATTCAAATCGGTCTACTCGTTTAAAAGCTAAAATACCACAGATAGATACACAGACATATAAACACACAGAGACACATAGCGTTCAAACTTATTACACCCCTCTTTTTGCGTCGATCGTTAAAAACTATCCTAAAGACATAGTATGTCCTTCTTCTGGACTCAAACTATCTGTAGGTATACCGAATTCATCTAAATCGGTTCAATGGTTTAGACGCAATAAAACCAAACATACAAATAAAATCTTTATTTCTTAAAATATACCTACATACATTTACAATTTAGGGGATGAAACATCTCGGTAAGCAAACAATGCCTGTGTAGGGAAACTCCGCTCTTCCATAATAGATTATAACAGGTAGGTATACGAGTAACAATGTGTGTGTGTGTGTGTGTGTGTGTGTGTGTGTATGTGCGTGCGTGTGTGTATGTGTGTACAAAAAAAGGGCACCTATGGTTTTTGTATTTTAGGTGGATGAAAACTTACCTTCTCAGCTTCAATGCCTAAAAATCTGAAAAACCATAGGTGCCCTATTTTTTGCAAGGGGATTTATATATAAAGAAACAGACTTACAAACTTTCTAAATTATAATAAAAGTAGAATTAGTAGCATGGGAAATCAAACCTTAGTTGGAGTTGTCTATCGTGCCGCAGCCTGTCAAGCAACGAGTGATGTCATGCGACAAAACAACTATGACACACCGTCCTAAGCAAATTTCCTAAATGATGTTTCTTTTACGCTGGAATTCGTTTAAGTATCCATATTACGTTGAGACTTGTAATTTTAGGCAAAATGTAAACCTCATTCTTTAGGGAATTGTCTTACGGTAAATCATCATCATCATCATCTCAGCATATATACGTCCCACTGCTGGGCACAGGCTTCTTCTCGGAATGAGAGGGCTTGGGCCATAGTTCCCACGCGGGCCCAGTGCGGATTGGGAACTTCACACGCACCATTGAATTGCTTCGCAGGTTTGTGCAGGTTTCCTCACGATGTTTTCCTTCACCGCAAAGCTCGTGGTAAATTGCGCACATGAATTTCGAAAAACTCAGAGGCGATAGGTCAAACCACTAGGCCACCACGGCTTCTTACGGTAAATAAATCAATTTAATTAATGTCGTTGGAATGCGCCGGCTAAGTACAGCGCGATTATAATAATATATAATTACTGGCGTTTACCCGCGGCTTCGCACGCGCAAATCATTAGATACAGCAGTTGAATTGAAATTTCGGGATTTTATTAAATTCTCATGGGAATTCCCTAAAATTACGTGGTTTTCACTGACGTTAAATTAAAACACCCATGCCAAATTTCATGAGTCTAAACCCAGCGATTTATTTCGAGATTTTATCCATATCCCGTGGGAATGTCGGGATGAAAAGTAGCCTATGTGTTATTCCAGATGTCCAGCTATCAATATACCAAAATTCATGAATTAAAGCCCAGCTGTTGTTATTTAGAGATTTTATCCCTATCCCGTGGGAATATCGGGATAAAAAGTATCCTATGTTTTAATCCAGGTTATAAACCTAACTTCTCGCTAAATTTCATTCAAATCGGTAAAGCTGTTTCAGCGTGAAGAAGTAACAAACATACTCACTCACTCACAAACTTTCACATTTATAATATAAGTAGGATTAGTAGGATAACGCTGGGTCGTAGTTGTCCGAAATCCGCCAGATCACGAAATTCCTAGGCATATCGTGAAATGGCGCCATTTCATGATATGCCTAAAAGATAGCCAAGCATATCACGATGTGCCTGAGAAACAAAACGGCAGATCGATTAGAGTAACGCATTCGTCGATATTCCTAGCTTTATACCGGCCACATCGTGATAATAATAAGCTGAAAAAACGAAAAATGTACCACTACGCACGAGCCGAGCGAGCGAAGTGAGGACACAAGACAAAGCGGCTGTTTCACCACCCATTGATTAGTCTTAACTGACGGTTAAAGGTGATGCCCGTCTCTATTTGTTTTGTTCAAATACTTCGAATAGACAGAGACGGCATCACATTTAACTGTCAGTTAACACTAACCAATGGTGTCTGCTCCTGTCAGCATTCAAACACAGGACCTCCAGCTTCATAGTGATGATCGCTTACCACTATCCTGTTAAATAAAAATGCAGCAAAGTCAAGTAGTGACAGCTAGTCAAACTATCTCCTGCCAGTTATCATTACTTGTTACTGTATGAACTGTATTTTTTTTTATTCGACTGGAAGGCAAACGAGCAAGTGGGTCTCCTGATCTTACCGATCACCGCTGCCCATAAATATCTGCAACACCAGGGGTATTGCAGATACGTTGCCAACCTAGAGGCCTAAGTTGGAATACCTCTAGTGCCAGTAATTTCACCGGCTGTCTTACTCTCCGCACCGAAACACAATAGTACAAGCACTGCTGCTTCACGGCAGGATTATCCTGCGGTGGAGTTAATAAAAGAATTTATTATTATTATCTACTCGTAGGTATCCTAGACACAAACTGTGTCGCATGTCACCGGCGTTTCCTTGGGGGGCGGCGTGACGCGTGACGCGACATGACGCGGCGTCGATGCTGGCAGGTCCCTCCATACTTAGACCAGTGGTCTGTGGGTTCCTCAAACACTCGAGAACTAACAGTGCACTTCTCCACCTTGTTATGAAACTCCCTTTAAAATTCCCTCTTGCAAATGTAGCGCGACCTAACGCAACGTCTTTCGACGGACACTTTTGTACACACATTGACCTAGTCCCAAGCTAAGCAAAGTTTGTACTATGGAAACTAGGCAACGGATAAACATACTTATATAGATAAATACATACTGAAATACATATTAAACACCCAAGACCCGAGAACAATTATGTATCGACAATAATTAATGATCATTTCTCACTAACCAAGTCCTACAGCTGTGAAAGTTTCTTTAAACAGTCCTAGGTATTCCTACTATAGTAGTTCAGAGCTTATCCAAGCTTGGAAACGCCACGTTATAAAGATGCACCAGTATAAAAGCACTGTAAACCTCATCCTTCATCACGCAAAGTATGGACTTGCAAATGGATTACTAAACTTCTCCGAATGTTATTTTTCCACGTCGACCCCTAAACACACGACATTGAAATATATAAAAACTTTTCAAAGTAACAAAGTTTACAAAGTTGCTAAAACTTTAGTTGTTACAGATGTCTGACGTATGCGATCCTGAATAACTGTCACGTAACTCTAAACAGTGTGCAGTGCAGAGGCTTATGGAGAAAGCACTCCGCAGTGCGAACACCCGTATCAGCGGCGAGCACCTGAGCCCACTACCTTAAATATCACAATACTAGATGACAAATGCCGAGTACGCGCCCCCGCGTTCTGTGCCGGATAGCTTAAGCAATGCTGCACTACACTGCACCCGCGCTAAGTGCAACTTAGCCACTGGCTTACGCCGTCGACAAATAAATGTCCCACTTACCGACATTAAGCAGCTTTGTGTATCATAATGACGCCAGCTGGAAACGCGCGACCTACCTTCCGGAACTTTTGTTGTAAATTATTGAGCCAAGAAATGTTCCAAGTTTTTGCCGCAGTAATTGTACCTTACATACTTCGGCTGAAATCGATTTTTAGCCAATCAGACGCTTTCGCCAGCAGCGATCTTTAAATAGCGCTCAAGATAAGATCTTAGTGTAGTTAGAATATAAGCTGAAATTCTCACAGCGTAAACAGAACCATTTTATAGTTGTCTATATTATTTTGTTAATGAGCTCCTTCAAAAGACTGGCCATTGCGTTTCAATGAACTCCGCTACGCTGTTAGACGAGCACTAATGGTGGCCAATAAAATGGCTTCAGAGGTGACAGCTTGGCTGGCAAGATAGCTTTCTCACAGATTTGAATTAACCTCTTTGCGTAATGATTATCCACAAACTCGGAATACTTCCAGCTTATACTTCACAGACAAACTCTGAACATTTATGTACGGGATAAACTAATAATTAACAAAGTCTGTTGAACCACCCAATCACAAAAAGCTAGTGTCATTAAGGCGCATGCCGCCACTGCTTAATGCGCTGGCGTCTTAATTGCCGGCCGCCGCTGCACCGCGTAATGGGCGGGTTGCTGACTTCCCAATCCTGCGGGTCCCGCCACGCCGCGTCTCGCGCCTCGCACCGCATGTCCCAGAGCCCCGCCTGTGAACCGCACGTCGCTCGATACCGATACGTGTGTCATAACACTTCGAACGCTCCTCATATTTTACGAGGATAGTGTGAACTCGATCCAGAATAGCAATCTGATGTTGCGGTTTCAAATAAACCGACGAAGAAGCGTTCACGTATACATTAAATAGGTGAGGGTGGGGTGTTCACGTGTAAGATGTCTGATAAATGTTTTAATCAAAAGTGTGTCAAGCGAGGAGAAAATAGAGATGTTTGTAGTCGGGAATCGTCCCCGTCGTCACGTAGCATAGTGATATTGTGTTGTGAGGTACAACATATACCGTTGGGTTTATAAGTTTTGAAATAGGCTCACGGATCGGCTGCACGCGCGATCGACCGCCGCAATCTAAGTCGTCCATCGTGGCCGCCGGCGCTCGCCGCGTCGGTTAGCACTTACTGATAGCGGGCCTGCTCCAGTAAACACTTCAATAATCATAGAGTAAATGGTATCACATTCACAATCTGAAACTAGTTTTCAAAAGGAGCCATTTCATCCAATTATCCCGGTAAAAACTATGTTGGGTATTGTATTTTCAAACTTTGAAAGAAACGGTCTCTAATTAAAAGCACTCCAATTTTTTCAGCTTTCGTTCTTCAAAACTATGCCCACGCGAAGTCAATCTACCTAATTGATGGCAAAAACTTCATTCAAATCTGTTGCGTAGTTTAAAAGATCTAAAGCTGGCGGGAAGCTATGTACATAGAGATGCAATTTTTTCTAAAGCAGCCAGGGTAAAGAAAAACCTTAAGCATTGTTGCCATTAAGAAATTCTTTTCTCACGTATCCAATCAGTTCCCGACGCAATAAAGGGCAAAGTAATGGACCAAACTACCAGACAAAATATTAGGTTCCCGGGAAATTGTCTGGCCTAATACGTGAATTACGTGACTACATGTGGCGTGAAGGACTTACGGTTCAATTAGGCGCGCTGCGGCCGATAGATATTAGATGGCAGCGCACCAAACGGCCGGTTCACACCCGCCGCGTCGCAGCCGCCACATGCCCGCACAACACTAATGGCACAAAACATGAACATTTAGTTTCTCTGTTTTCACAAAGTACTTCCCGACCGAGTGGTCTGGGATAGCGCTATTTTGCATTAGCGTACTATTTGCAATCGTCCTGGACTCTCAAATGGTTAAATGTATGTTTGCACTTCATACATCTAATTTTCAAACTGTTGTGTTTCAAACTTTAAACAAAAAACAAAAAATTTTGTTTCTTTTACGGTCATCCCGTGAAAGTTTTATATATTTCACACGAAAACACAAGCCGAAACATGAATGCACAGAAAAACCAGAAAAATAGACCAGCGCTGGGAATCGAACCCAGGTCCTCAGCATTCCGTGCTGCGTGCTATTCCCCTACACCACCACTGGACAACTGGACTGGACTGGACTTTGACTGACTGACTTCCTATATAAAGTTACAAAATTACCATTTATAATTTTGTAACTTTATATAGGAAGTTTCTTTCTTCCCCTCTTAAGTGAATAAACTGCGAGTATTAATAGAGTCGTCCCGCGAGTATTCCCGGGGCAGATCTCTCGGGAGTTTTTTTGCTCCCGCCGGCAAGGAATGTGTATTATTTTGTATCCAATATCGTATTTTTCTCTGCTTTTTAAGGAAACTATTTGCATACACATTGCACGAGCAAACACCAACAGGTTTACCGGCAGGTCGACTCAGAGGTACGACTACTGCAAATATGTACATGCGGTTAAAGCAAGTGAGCACTATACATAGCACAAAGCTATGTTCTACAACAACATATTTTTTGTCGATTGTGTTTCTTTTACTTATTTTGTACAATAAAGAGTTTACATACATACATATCCACATATTTTTAACTTGTTATTTTTGTTAATTGTGGTTAATAAATTTAAAAAAACCGTTGGCAACTATTCAAAATCATTACTAACTCGTTTTGTTCTTTAGCTTTCATTTTTTTTTTTGCGACACCTATCCCGTGTTTTTATATCGATACTAGCTTATGCCCGCGACTTCGTCTGCGCGGACCTAGGTTATCGCGCGGTAACGCCCTCTACCGGAATAAAAAGTATCCTATGTTGATCCTTGGGGCTTAAACTATCTCTATACCAAATTTCATCAAAATCTGTTCAGCGGTTTCGACGTGAAAGCGTAACAGACAGACAGACAGACAGACAGACATACAGACACAGACAGAGTTACTTTCGCATTTATAATATTAGTATGGATTTCTACGGGGTTGCGATGTACGCATGTAAAAACTCGAAATATCAACAGCCAAGTCTAAAAAGATAAAATCGACCAATATTTATTAGCAGTATGAAGACTAGGACATTAAGTTAAGTTTTGGGAATTCACTAAGAAAAAATAATATCTTGGACTTTGAATTCAAATGTCAGTCCTCATGATTCACGCAAGTTAAATCACAGGCAAAGGCTAGTTGTGTAACATGTAAACGAAAGCCGGGCCCCTGCAGGGCTACTCTGAAACTCGAAGTTCGTGTCGTGCGGTCCCTCTGACACTTATACTATTTGATACGAGAGCAAGAGGGACCGCACTACACGAACTTCGAGTTTCGAGTTTCGAAGTAGCCCTGCTGCTGCAGTCTTTTCTCGTTTGTATCGTATCTAGCGAGCGCGGATTCCTCGAATTCCTTTCTGTTTACTGTTTTTAAATAAACAAACATATTTTTAGTTCAAAGCTTGTTCAAAGCCCGTAATCGCATTTGGAACTAAATAAATAGCGTACGTGCCGTGGCCGCGCACAACTTTAATCTAGTTATTGCTATGATTCGTTATTATGAAACTTACATTCCACGACTGTTCATTGAAGATATTAAAAAATAGTAGAAAAGTCTGTTATGGTATTCCTGTTCCAGATAATTGTATTTTACTGAACTTAAACAAAGTGTTAATTAAACAACTGAAGCAGTTTGTTCATAATTGAAAGTTTGATTTGATTACCCTATAAAGACCACGGACTTTTGATGGTGTACCTAGTTCATGTGGTACCTTGTTAAATAAATTGGTATACATTTTATTTTATTTTATTAAATACCTACTAAATACTATTCCAATAAAAGTTTGTAAGTCTATAATGTTTGCTTTGTTACCTAATCAGGTCGAAACCGCTGATCCGATTTAGATAAAATTCGGTACCTATACAAATAGTTCGAGTCCCAGGGAAGGATATAATTAATAGTGTTTATCTTATCCTGGAAAATTGCATAGTTCCCGCGGGATAGCGATAAACGAATATCACGTAATTTATTTCTTAAATAGCCAAAAAAAACTAAAGCTCTCATTGAAAATACAAACTGAAATATAGATGCACAGAAAAACCAGAAAAATAAGACCAGCGCTGGGAATCGAACCCAGGTCCTCGGCATTCCGTGCCGCGTGCTACAAGTATACCGCTACACCACCGCTGTGTTGTTTTCAATTTAGGTTTTACAAGATGGCCGTAAAAGTAACAAAAATTTGGAATTGAAATAAAAAATACAAAAAGATTCCAAAAAAACAATCTTAAAGCTCTCATGCTTATCTTAGGCTACGTCTGCCAGTCAGCTTTTCACGGTATCCTAATAATTTACGATGGGATAAAACAGTTGACCCCTTTCTAGAAAACAATTTCTGAACTGCAATAAACAAGTGGAAGACAGCCGGAGCCCGCCGCCCGCGCAGCGCGTGGATACTTGGGAAGTTTTCACAAACTTCCTCAATGTTTTTTCTGAGAGGGTCAATCAACACATTTTATTACCAGGTTGGTATTTATTCGAATCTAAGGAAGTGTTTGTTGTTAAAAAACTCGGACACCGCCAACAGACTGAGCTAAAGAAATTAATAGGTATATGCTTCTTTAGCCACAGGCGTCCCATAATTTTTGATAGGTTTAATTCGCAATTTATTTTTGTTATTCTTATCATAAGTTCTATGCAAAATCCATTATCATTGTCAAATATAATAAGAGAGCAGAAATTTTATGGCATTTTCTGACCTGTCATAGTAACTTCTCACTAATTTTATCGACTTCAATGCAATGAACAATGAATGGATAACAATTTGTAATTTAATAATTTCAGTTCAGTTTTTACTTGATAAGTTTACGACAATCTAATTAAGATTCTAATATAATCGACATCATTTAGTTAGAGTCGATAATTGAGTCACTATGATTAGTCAAAAAATGCCATGAAAAATCAGCTCTCTGGATATAACTCTGCTACCGCTGCGGCTACTTTTCTAAAACAACTATCACTTTCAACAAAAACGGCATCGCCAGGGCATCCACGCGTAATACGAGTGCATGTACATTATTGCGTGTAACATCCCCCCCCCCCCTCTGTGTCACCGCGCGAGTGATGTTGCTTCCTAAACAACGCGTATTTTTAAACACGACACGCGCCGGCGGCGGCCCCTGCGCCAGCGATCGTGCGATAACTCTTGATTGTTACAGTAACTTTTCAAATGTAATTTCTCACATGAATTTTGAAAAACTCAGGGATGTGAGTCGGGGTTTGAATACACGATCCTCTGCTTGAGAGGCCAATTTGTTCCGCTGCGCTATTATTTTTAATCGATAGAATTCCGGGCTCAATCTACCCGTGATCATGCCGCATGCAACGTCAATTCTCTCAAGCCAATTCGAAAATCGAAGTTCGTATCGTACCGTCTCTCTCACTCTCAGCTTCAAGCTTATGTGATTAGAACTTATGTAAATTACCTTTATATTATTTTGATGCGTTATATTTCATTATTTTTGGTATTTTAACAGTATGCATTTCAACCGATATATATTTTTAAATGTATACATTGTAAAACGTACCCTAATAAATAATACAAAGCGTCAGCGGGACGGTAAATTAAGAAGTTCGAATTTTGCACCTTCTAGAATAGAGCCTGGTCGTCGCAATGATGTGTATAGATATCATTTAATAAATAATATTATAAATCCTTTAAAAAAATAATATTATAATTATAATACCTCGTTGAGTTTCCTGTCAGATTCTTTTTAACAGAGGTTTTTCCGAACCGGTGGTATTTTTTTTGCCATTCATAAATAAATGCTTGTAATAGCAATTGAATAAAGATTTGACTTGACTTCAAAACTCGCCGGTGTGGTGGCCCGCCCGTCGCGGGCCGTTGCTCCGGCGCTGTAAGATTTACAGCTCGCGCTGCCCACGCGCACGTCCGCGCCGGAACACGACGCTATTTCAAGAACACCCGGAAGTCGACAGGTGTTCTCGGTTCAGCCGGATTTTTCACTGTAATTGTATCCTAACTGCATGCTTTACGAATTTCCCGCTCTCGTTTGTTACTGAATACTTTTTTGGAACGAGAGTGATACGATGGCCGCCGGAGTAAAAAAAATCTGACAGTCAGCTCTTTTCCTTATTTACTGGTGTAAGCACATTGTCGCGGACAGTAACTAATATCACCCCGACTTAATCACAACTACTTATTTAGTACAATAGTGTAGGTTTTTTTTAAATCAGTTCAGGCTGCTAATTGAATATAATGTGTGGCCAGGGTGCCAAACCAATACCATCGAAAATACCTACTGAAAATGATAAAAACCTGTGGATTTGTACAAAAGTACAGCTCCAATGTTTTTTCGGTAAATTAAGGTATTACCTAATTACAACTGTAATACTGGTTTTTTGGAGCCTTTGTTATGTTTTATTTCACTTCCAAATTTGTTAGTTTTACGGATATCCCGTGAAAACCATTTCAAAAATACAAACTGAGACATGCATGCGCAGAAAAACCAGAAAAAGAGACCAGCGCTGGCAATCAACCCAGGTCCTTGCTATAACCCCTACACCACCGCTGTCCGCTGTCCAGCTATCCAGCTGTCCAAGTTTTCGGGTACCTAATGTGGATTTAAATATCCGCTAGTTTTTATTATGCAGCGATTCAGTGGGTTCATTATAGTTCAGCTATTACCCATCTTAACATCATAACATCGCTCTGGGCGCGGTGGTTTTACTACTGCATCGTTAGAATACCGTCGTCGTAAACCGCTGCAGTGGTAGCTGCCAGCCGTCGCTGTTTCTTTAATGCAGATAAAAGAAATTAATTGGTTTAAACCTTGTGATGTTTTTCTGAAGTATCACCTTGACTTTTATTTTGACGACAATGTTCTACAGCATACTTTCGTCAACGACGAACATTTTTACGAACTGTATAGGTATGTTTCAATGAATATCGGATGTGTTTCGGGAACATAAACCTGATTTAAATACTCCGTGCGCAGTTGTTAGGAGTTTTTTTTTTGTTTTTATTCGACTGGATGGCAAACGAGCAAGTGATCTCCTGATGGTAAAAGCTCACCACCGCTCATAAAAATCTGCAACACCAGGGGTATTGCAGATGCGTTGCCAACCTAGAGGCCTAATATGGGATAACACAAGTGCCAGTAATTTCACCGTCTGTCTTACTCTCCACGCCGAAACACAAGAATTCAAGCACTGCTGCTTCACGGCAGGATTAGCAAGCAAAATGGTGGTAGCAATCTGGGCGGACCTTGCACGAGGTCCTACTTACTACCTGCAAAAATTTTTAACTGTAGCAAGAAATTAACGCTTGTAAGGAAATGACAAGACCCCAATTACGCCTGTTACCGTGCGCGACGGGATTACGGGGCACGTGTACTTACCGCAGCTTTAGACTTCCCGGCGGTGAGCAGGACCACACAGAGAGCCTAATTCCGTCTTCAATCCTAGCGAACACAGCGAAAAGCTTTTAGTATAATTTAAATTCAGTAAAGCGCTTATTCCGAGAAAGCTTGCTCTCAGAAGTGGCGGCGGCTGTGCATAGCTGAAATATGTTATTTTATGTTGTGAGCCCTCATGGCTGTCTCATTTAAAAAAAAATCCGAAGGCTGAATCAATCAAAAAAATCAACTATATTCTATCGTGTTTTATATGTATAGTAAAACTATTTCAGTAAATTAGGGTGGGTAGGACAGTAAAATGTACACTTTTTGAATTAACTAAGAAATTCAAATTACGAGTAACTATAGGCGATTTGAGGATTTAGCTCATTGCGATTTATTTATTTAATTCGAGCAATAATACTATACAACAATAACGACTCTTTTTTTAAATAGTACTTAAACAACTGAACATTCTTATTATATTACGTTTCAAATTAAATATAATCACATTAAATGTTAAAACTCAAATCAAAAATCAATGAAAATAAAACAAAATGGAATCATAGGTAGTTGATGCCGTGAAATTAAACACCAATTCAATTCAAACTTAAGAGAAAGCGACTCCATCAATTTCTTGATGATTCTGCCAGTGTCGAGGTCGACTGAGACACGGCGGGTAAGTGGTCGTCTTGATCAATAATCTGCCAGTTTTCCGTGGGATAACTATCAGTTACTATCTGCAATGAGGATACACTAGGTTTTAACTTTTAAGGACTAATCAACAAATATATGAAATGATATGGATGACGGGTTACAGTAAGTTGTGATAGTTCACTACAGGTTGGTAATAATAATGTTCATTGAAACAAGATTGCACATGAAAAAACCTACTGCATTTATAATTTTATTTTATTTTTAGTCAAAAAATTGTCTAATATTTCACAAAATGGAGAGAACGATAAAGTAAGAAGAAAATAAGTATTAATAGGACGAATAATATCACGAGGAAAGATATCATATAAAGGAACATATATTTTTGGACATTCCAAGAACATTAATATGTTCCATAGTGCCATCAGCCAAACCACATTCACAAATGCCATTGTCCCCTCGAAGCTTTGCTAATAATACAGGAGAACAAAAATGGCCCAGTCTTAGTCTAATAACGATGGGTGTATTTAATTTAGAAAATTTTCTATCGATAAAAAAACATGGTTTCGTAGGAATAGATTGTTGAAGATTTCCAAAATGTCTATCCTTAATTAACCGAGATAATTGCCATAAATCATTCCAATCTTCAACATTTGAGGTTTCACAAGTGCCTTAATGTCACGGCTAAAGCATTCATTGTGGTCAGAGGAACCTAGATGAATTGCCTGCCTAGCACATAAATCAGCTATCTCATTATCCACTACCACAGTGACTTGGAATCCAAGCAACAACAACTTCATTGGCTGGATGACAATCATGAAGAGTATCTTTGATTTTTAGCGACAAATAAAGATATCTCTAGAGTGAAAAGGCAAACCCACCAAGTCTTGTAAACAACTTAAGGAATCAAACAGGATTATAGTTTTATTAAGGTTATGAGATTTAATGTAAGAATGGCTTTATATAAAGCCACCGCTTCACCAGTAAAAATAACACAAAAATAATTTTAAATTTGGGAATCCAAACAGCTGTGCCTACAAAATTAACATTTGATATTTTTGAGGAGTCCGTGAATACTCTTAGCCAGTACTTAAATTTACTATTCATAACTTTAATAAATTCCGAGTTGGCACTCGGAGATTTTTTATGAAATTCCAAATCAAAGATAACATTTGGTTGGAAATTAAACATGTTTTTATATGATAGGGGCGAACAAAAAAGATAAAAAAATTTGAGTGCATGTCAAATTAAAAATATTATTATGTTATTAAAGAAAAGGTTGTTAACATTATGGAATACTTAGACTAAGACCCACTTGCAGGTAAAAATAAATCTAGATTTAGTTGGTAAGCCTGGCTTAAGCTTGACAGTTCCATACATTTTGACACTACTAAACGAAGCTTAACGCTAACTCGAGATTTATGTGTTTCCAGCAAGTGGCCATAGGACGTAAAAAACTATTATACACATTTGCCTTAAATAATTCAGTCTCGTTACAATAGAACAAATCATGATTATCTATCTATCCATCTCATTGTTAGTTCTGTATCTTATCTATTCCTTCTAAACTCTGTATCAAAATTAAATGTACCTTACAATTTAATAATTGATATCATCCACCGAATCGAGCGCGTTAATAGAAGCGTCACGCGCAGACTCTAAATACAGCACTACAGGGCTACTAAGAAACTCGAAGTTCGAGTCGTATCGTCCCTCTCGCTCTCGTATTAAACATTACAAGTGCCAGAGAGACCGAACAACACGAACTTCGAGTCTCAAGTTTCGTAGCCCTGCTGAAACTAATGCATTAAGTACAACAGGGAGTGTTGGTCAAACAGCCCAGGTTCAATTAGCGGGCGCAGGGCGGGCGTCAAACACGCATAAATTGGCTCCGTCTTTGAGGCGTCAGAGGGCCGTGACCGCACACTGCCGGGAGGAGGCTGAGGGCTAATGAAACTACCCTCAGAGGCGCAGAGAAACGCGAAATAGATACCAAATGGACATAATATTCCATATTGTTACATGTCAGGGAATATGCATGGAATATCTATAAATTTTCTTCTAAATAAGTGATACAAAATTGAAAAATAAAATTAATGGCGTAAAGATCATCTGAATCTGTAGAATAATAAGAAAGATACCTACTAACAACTGAATTTTGCATTATTATAACTTAAAAAACCGGCCAAGAGCGTTTCGGACACGCCCGAAGTAGGGTTCCGTAGCCATTACGAAAAAAATAAGTAGATTTTACACTAAGATTTTGAGCAGTTCCTGTCTTCGATGGTCAGGAGGCGCTGGTCCACTACACTCTACTTTTTTCTCTTTCATCCTTATTTGGTAGGCAGAAAATTGTTATCAAAAACTCTACTTTTTTTGTTGATAATTAATTTTAATTTCACTTAACTATTTTATTTGACTAAACTCATTTAACTTTGTAACTTTTATTTTGATTTCATAAGTTATACCCAGCCGTATACAAACATGAAGGTAATCATAGCTATTGAACAATGAACTCATTCCACGTGCGCCGCGGACAACGTGACACTGAACATTCGTTATAATAAAGGCTCAAATAACTAGTCCAATCCAAAACAACACCAACAACAGACCAACATCAAATTAACAATAACAATCCCTTTGTAACCAAAACGTTTGACTACAAACGCGTCACGAGCACAACCTTAACATTCCTGAATCACACGGACCTCATCGAAACAGTTCCAGTTTATAATTTAGTATTTGTACGTCCCCCTTCCCCCTTACGGTGATCAAACACGCCAATAATTACTTTAGCTCCAGCCTCAATGGAGGCAGAGTAATAGTCGATGGCTCCTATAGCGCGTGCTACGCTACGTAGCTACAATAGTCGACATCAAAGCATTGTTAGGTGTTTCATGCCAATCTCAAGAAGTTTAACTGAATGTATTCTCCCTTCGCAGTGGGGTAAGCAGTAGCGCTTGTTTGTGCGTGGCTTTCGGTGCTTTGAAGTGGGTTAGGAGGGCTCATAGGAAATGGAAAAACTGTCTCGTTATTTCGATTACCTGCAGGTTTACGGGACTGTGTACGCGAGTGAATGATCACAAGTAAAACTGTTGGTAAAAGTAGAGTCCCTTGTTATTTTGTTATAGTTGTCGCGATGTTGGCCACAATATAGGTACCAAAATACTTCTAGCAATCAGATTGTATTTATGTATAGTTTAGTAGTCTCAGTTAAAATGGCAAAAACGAAACTCTGGTTACACAGAGCTTTATACAAAGCTATTTTTATTATTTACGGTAAAGTAAAACGTAGTTAGGAAACCTGCGCAAACCTGCAAAGAGATTTACTGTTGTGCGTGCGAACCAATGGCTACGGATAACGGAGACGACCGGATGGCCAAGTGGTTAGAGAACTTGACTACGAAGCTTAAGGTCCCGGGTTCGATTCCCGGACAATACGAATGTTTGCTATTGGGTCTTGGATGTTTAATATGTATTTACATATGAATTTATCTATTATAAGTATTTAAAGTATTATTATAGTTTATTCGTTGCCTGGTATCCATAGTACAAGCTTTGCTAAAAAATTCACAATCCGCAAAAGGGCTGCGAGGAAACTACAGCCCAAGCCCTCTCACTCTGAGCGGAGGCCTGTCCTTCGCAGTGGGACGTACACGACATATAGGCTTGGATAATGGTGATAAATTCTCGTGCCTTCTACGCGCTGCAGTGTGCCCTTCAGTGGTGCCCGCTGCCGCGCTATTTCCATCCGGACATTGCATTCCGTAAATACACAGCGAGGGGGGGGGGGGGGTCACCTACGATGTCAAGACGCTTATTGAAACGAGACGTGATGACTTGTTGCTTTTAGTTGAGCGCGTGATGATCTGTCAAAGCTTGAAAACTTGATTCAGTGGAAATCTGTTGTAACATTACAACAGTCGTTTATGGAACTAAGTTTGTATTCTAGACAGAGAGTTAAAGCGTCTTTTTTTCTAAGTCGGTGCACTCATCGGTTGTGGATGAGTAGTGGAACTTCATGACCTTTTTCTCGGGAAACTGACGACATCGTCCAAGTGGCGAGCTGTGGTTCATTGTGGCGTTTTAAGGGGGAAGCCTTTGTTCAGCAGTGGACGTCTTCTGGCTGATGATGATGATGTTTTCGTAAAAATCACAAACATGCTCTAGGCAGATATTTCACAAGATTGCAACGTAATAGAGAGCTAGCCGATCATAATATTCTTTCGCAGGCGAGTAGCCATGGATAAAGATTCTCTCCAACGTGAAGATTACAGACGTGTACAAAGCAGAGATTTGTCAAAATCGTGACGTAATAGAGAGCCAGCCAATTATTTATTCTTTCGCAGTCGAGTAGCCATGGACAAAGATTGTCTCCAATAAGTATAAAAGGTATCATAAGAATGAGGCATCTTTCTCCGAGCAGGAAAACTTGCCCCAATAAAATCAACCTACAAACGCATTGCATCGGTCCATTGGATACTTAACACAATGCAGGAAATGTGAAGTTTTAAAAATACTTGCAGTAAACAACACTAAGAAAGTTCTCTTCGTCTCGTATGTACAATGAGAAAGCTAACATTTTCTCTTTTTGTTAGAATTTTCCTTGGGTAATTAATTAACTTACCTAGTTAACTAAGTAAGTTGGTTCGACACGCACTGACAACAGGTGGTCGAAGGCAATTACGGAGTGGTGGCCAAGACTGGGTCGAACAACGGTGGGCAGACCACCGGCCCGTCGGTGGGATGACATCTGGCAGTCGGCTGGTAAACTGTGGATGAGACTGGCAAAGGACCGGGCAAAGTGGCGTGAAAATGATGAGGCCTTTATTCAGCAGTGGGTGAATGTGGGCTGATTTGATTGACCTAGTTAACAGCTAAGTAGTTTAATTTACTTCCTCTTACATAACTAACATTATTTACAATTAACTATCAATTAGTCAAGCTTGCTTACCATTTTGTTTCATAAATAGATAATTTGAACCTTGCCTCCGAAACTGAAACCGGATGCAAATAATTAGGTTTGAAACCCTTAGCGGAGTAGACGCTGGGCCGCCTTTTGTAGTTGATTAAACTGATGCCTCAATAAAGGTAATGAACAGATTTCAATAGATTCATTTCTGGAAGTTACATTTCATCGCCGTGAAATTTCTTTTTAATGTTTTACGGTTTCCCATTTGGAATTTTACTTTAATTGAAACTGAAACGAGAACACGTATACTCCGTTTAATTTAAGGTTTGAATTAACGGTCGAATTGTAACACACGATTCTCGGTATTTCGAACATAAATGGACTAAAAATACCTACTTGCACATTTTGTCACAGGGCAAGCCTCTCGAGGGGAGGTTTGTCCTGAAGGGAGGCCTAGTGGTTATTTTCTATGAGTGAAACAAGTAGACGTTTTAACAATTTTTAATTAAATACAAAATAAAAAATAACGACCTAGTTTTGACAAATAAAATATATAGATCTCAGGGTTGTGAGGTACAAGTGATTTTAATGAGTCGGTTCTGAATATAACGTTTCCCTGGCCTACACTTCCCTGGAGTCGGAGAGAAGAACCCGGAGCGAAGAGGCTGGCCACAGCAGGGGGGCCTGGTCCAGCAGAGCGGTCGTCGGTGCCGAGGACAAAAAGGGGCCTTAGGGCGGCACGACGAGCAGTCTGGAGGGAGTTCCACGCCGGAGCGCTCAGGGTCTTGGACGAGCCAGGAAATAGGGTGTAGTGCGATGATTAAGGCCGTCAGGGCTTGGTGTCGAGGCTTCAGTTCGTAGCCGTACAGAGCCGGGTAGATTCTTTAGCCGTACGGAGCTGCCCTGTAAATTAGGTGGTGTCAATAGTGGTCCAGTGCTAGATTGTTGCCAGTCACTCCTCTGCAGCGATACCCCAGCTCTCAGGGTGTGCTGAATTGCAGTGAGTGGCAGAGACAATCATACGGAGTTACAGGCAGGCAAAGGAAAGTGAATCTAATTTTATATAAATATTTAAAAAAAGCAAAAGAAAAAGAATTAGTGACTAAGTGACCGTTAAAATTTGAAATACAACGGTTCACTAAATAACCGTTGGATTATTTTTAAAAATATAATACGTTACAAGTTGAGTATGAATTTATTCTAACAATAGAGAGCATCCGTTGAAATAAAGTAATAAGCATTAAAATAAATAAATAACAACGGATGGGAGAAATTAGCTAGTGTTAAATTATTAAGCAATTGAAATAAAGGGTTCCCTGGCCAGGGGAAGCCTTTAGTTCAAATAGACAAAGTTAAAGTTACAAGGATAAATCAATTAAAATAAAATACACAGAAAAATCACAAGTTTATAGGACACAGTTAAATATCGGAGAACTTACCAAGTCTTGGGCTTATGGAGCTTTCAAGGGAGCTGTAGAGTGTAGGAGCCAGCTGCTGTATAATGTGATTTTACAGCTGTGCCTCAGCTTTTAAGGGCGAGAATAATTACCCCCGGACACAGCTGATTGTCAACGCCCATAGGGGCGGGTTTTTGTGTCAAGGGTGAGTCGGATGTAGTGATATTTAATGTGTAGTGAATTATGTGTTATAAAATACAACTTTTAATAAATAAATAAGTAAATAATAAATAAATATTAAATACATATTTTTACGTAAATTAAATAAGATTAAGTAAATTATTGATAGAAGGTAGAACTACGGTGGCGACCTCTAGCGTTCATCTGTCGATCTGCTCAGAGATCCCTAATTGACGAAAGCGCCATCTAGTTTACTACGAGCTAACTAAATTGTCAGCGATCGCCTTTGCGCATTGGGACAATTTATTAGCGGTTATTATTATGTTTTTATTAAAGAAGTTAACACAATTTTAAATCGTTTCGTTGTTTCGTTTAAAAACGTGTTCAAATTTTGCCGTAAAGTTTTAAATGTTAAAATAAATGGAGTAAAGAAAACAATTTAAAAAAAAGCCGGGTCTTAAGATCCAACTGGATCAGCATCATACTGCGACGCGAATTAAGTAATAAAAATTTAAAAAAGTCAAATTTTCTGAGTATATACCGGGTGTGGCCTGTAATATGAGTAAATAATTAAGACATAGGTCATACTGCTCAAACTGAAAAACATTAGTTCAGCGACTTTTAAAAATAATTTGTTTTTTTTTTTAATTTTTATTACACTTACAGTTTTTTCTATGAAGCAATGTAGGTAAAGCAAAATGCTTGATGTTTGTAGCGTGACAGCGACGACACTTTGTGCTCTTGGATGGCGTACATTGATAGCATTATTTAATTTATATGAAATAGGAAAAATCAAAGACTCCATTATTTTTAAAAGTCGTTGAACTAATGTTGTTTAGTTTGACGAGGACGATCTATGTTTTAACTTTTTTCTCGTATGACAGGCCACACCCGGTATTAATTATTTGGGATGGTACATTATGACGGTCAACACGCATCACGGAATGAGGGAAATGTGAACTCGAACCCCAATTCCCGTTTCATTTTTCTGTTCTTTTTGTATACACACAAAATCCTAGTCTCGATAGAAACTTCGAGAGTTACGTTGCGGCTTAAGGGACTTAGAAGTTCATGAAAATTCTATTTTTAAGTAGGCCTAGCGCCGGCGGGGTCTAAACGCTTCGATTTTCCTCTCAGAAACAAACTATAACTTGTTAATTACTCTTGACCGGTTTCCACTGGTTTTGCGTGGCGGAAGCGTGTTGGACCCATAACCTATAAGTAAACTCCGCTAGTTTCCAAAGCACACCACAATTAGATAATATAGTTTGTGCCAGAGAGCCGCCACTCTCTGCTCGTTGCGGGCGGATTCTTGGTGCCGGAGTTCGGAGGCGAGTTCGCTGCCAAATTAACGGATATGTACGAGGACTCCTCGTCTTCGACTGTAAATAGTTGCTACTCTCTTCCACAGTCACTTAGCACAGTTTTTTCTACTCTTAAAGTCTGTTCCATTTGTTTAGTAAAATCAAGTATTTTCAAGATGCGGTGTTTTGAAGTCGTACCTATCGTTTGTAGTCGTATCCTCGATGTGGCCTAAACGGCTGGACGGATTTTCAACATTATGAGGTAGACTTATTTTCTCCCTTTTCGTTTTTAAGGCAGTCCTTTTTTTTTAGAATAGTCATTTTCGGTAAATTATGCGTTACGATCCTAAGCCCCTCCTACATGTATGTATGTATTTCATGTAATGTAACAAGTGTCCTTTGCTAAATAAACAATTTTTAATTTTTTTTTTTTTTTTTTTTTTTTATGTACTATCAGAAATAGTAAATACCAATTAAATCGGTGAGTGCGGCTGTATCAACTTCAATATAAACTACGTGACTAATACCGCAACCAAAGAACAAGACAAACATTTGCTTTAATACAGTTACCACTTGTATTAAACTCGTTCCAGTAAAAACATAATCTCCAGTGAGGGAAAATATTTAGACACCCGCAACTCGCTTTAATGCCTCTTGACACAAGCGTCGGGCTGGACTAGTGAGTATTATAAAAAGAAATTCTGAGAAGCGCCGGCGCGGAAATTGAAAGCACGAGTGGCCCGTGCTCCGAGTGTCCTCTGCGAGACACGGCCATGATTAGTAGTAAAATTAGCGGCAGACAGACGGACACGCCCGAATCGGTTAATTGGTTTTTACGAGCGGCGACGGGAGCGATGCGTGATGTCAGCCCGTCGCGGCACCATTCTCTTGGTGCAGTCTGTTTACATCTCACGACACGTGTAAGTTTCCCGACTGTGAGATATTGAAGCTGGTAAAATTTTAATTCAAAATAATTTGTTTCTACCGACTGGGATCATATACACCAGTATCGACATAAAGGATAAATAGAAATCAAAATCTAAAAAATAAATTTCTATAAAGAAATAATAAATGCACGACATTCATAATGAATTCATTGTTGTATTTTTTTTTATTTATTTATTATGAAACTACTACAACTATTTTACAACTACTATTAATAAATACAGATTAATATGTCAAAATATTACCTACTATGAGTATGGTCAATTAAAAAGACATCAAGATAAAAAGCAGTAGATAATTTAGCAACGAAAGGTATTTTTCATGAATTCGGTAGTACGAGTAAGGTATATTGGCATAGTAGTTTTGAAAAGCGGGAGGTATCTGTCACAGGGGTAATATGTAACATGGAGTTATCACTAAAGGTTTTATTTATGAAAATCTTTATTAAACAAAATATTGTTTGGGATTTATTGTAACGGTGCTGTGTGTTGGCGCCTGGCGGTACAATTTGAATGTGTCAAAACTATATTCATTTCAATGTACGCGACGGGAAACTGATGACGATTTAATTTGAAACGCTAGTAAAACCCAAACAAGCATACATTTAAAATTACGACAGATTTTCTCACAAGTTTTACAACCAATTCCTCGCTCCCTTGCCATGGTGAAATTATTGAAGAGGAAATCAAACCCGGCTGAGTTTTGTGAATGGAACGTGAGAAGAATACCGATTAGTCCAATTTATTTCTTTCTTTTATAACATTGTAAATAATCCTACGTATAACAAAGCACGTCCATAAACTAAAACAATGTCGTACGTAATAATTCCGACGAAAACATCGACATGGAGGATCATAGCACATTAAACATTGAAGAAGTAATCCAGCTAAGTGCCGGCCGCTGACACGTCGTCACGAGACAGTCACCTCGCGGACGGCATCCAATACACTTATCGTCACTGCGAGGAGAATTCAAAATATACTGCCGATGAATTGGCTCAGCGGATGAACCGAAAACAGCTCATATTCTTTCATATCACCTGACTACCTGTGTGTTCATAAAACCAAATATCTATCAATATTGTTTCCAATAGCCTTTACCCGTGGTTTTACCCGTCCTGTTGTCTTTCTGTCTGTAATCAAATCTTGCAAGTTAAGTTTGACCAACTTTTCAGTAGTCAGATTGACTTGAAATTTGGAATTTTATGTCAATTGCGTGACAGTACAATAATCTAGTAATAACATCTTAATACTCCAACCACGATCGTCTCCGCAGGACGGAACTCTTCAACGGTTAATAGCATCGACTTGAGGTACGCAAATGTAGTTTGGGTAACAATGCAAGTACAGTTAACAAAAAGTACAGTCAGCAAAAAAAACTTGTATTAATAACTGATCTATTTATTAGGTGAAAGATCTATTATTTTGGTGATCGAATTTTGATGATCAAACTATAATTTAGGATACAAGTTTGCATTAATCTGATGACTCATATTTAGAGACAGATTTGATTAATTTGATGACATTATGTTTCTTAGGGATAGATATATTAATTAGGCTATCGCAGTTTAGAGACAAATCTAAATTTAAGTGACAGAAAATATAGTTCCCTTAATAAAATGAAACTCTCTCTCCCTGTCTCTACACAGCATATTTCATTAAAATGCCTCCAGTAAGTAAATACCTACTTTTACTTAGCGCGAAAGAAAAATAAACACACAATACATACACTTATGTCCAGCACATTTGCAGCTGTAAAACCATTACTTTAAAGTACTAAAAATCTCGACGTGAGTTTTCATCTCTACCTCATAAGCTTATTTACGATCTTATCTAGACATTACGAGCGCGATGATCATGCGAAGTGCGAGTTTCATAAAAGCTTAATGATTATCACCGACGTTTTGGAAAGCTCTATTCCCGCGTGAAGTATTTATTGCTCATTTCCATTATCCCGCGAACAAGCGAGGCGAGAACACTCGTCGGACAGTAAACCGGACAGCGTTCATGAGCGCACGCGTCATACTATGTTACACATACACGGCGCGTGCGTGACTCAGGGCCTTACTGCGAAGTGCAAAGTGCGAACTTCGGATCTTGCCGTCCCGCTGACGCTTATAATTATTTAACTAGCTTTTTCTCGCGGCTTGTCCCGCGTTATATCCCTCGGAAACTGTGCATTTTTCCGGGATATAAAGTTAAGTAGCCTATGTCACTCTTTGGCCCATAAACTATCTCCATGCCAAAAATCACGTCGATCCAAACACACACACTTTCGCATTTATAATGTTACTAGCTTTTGCCTGTGGCTTCGCCCGCGCGGAATTTAGCTATCGCGCGCTGTTCCCTCGGGAAGTGCACATTTTTCCGGGATAAAAAGTAGCCTATGTTACTGTCTGGCCTATAAGCTATCTCTATGCCAAAAATATGCCGTCGATCCGCTTCGACGTGTAAAACGTACAAACATATAAACACTTTTAAGCTGAAAGGTGCTATCTCAAAAGAAAATGCTTTTCTGTCATTTACAATGTAATGCAGAATGTTTTTAGCTACACAATAGTATTAATATCATCAGTGTATCATCCACGAAGACGCGTGACATTGTAATAAAAACAACGGCATGCGTCATTGTGAATGACTCTACATATAACTCAAGTATTTTTTTTGAGATAGCACCTTTTGGCTTAGGAGGGCAGTACAATAGTATAGTATACAGTATTGACAAGAGAGTGAGCGGGCCGGTATGAGACGAAATTCAATTTTCGAATTTCGTACTTTTCGTATTACTATTAGCCGCCCAGCGCGCTCGCCTCGCCGCCGGCGTCGCCGACGGACGAGAGAATAGTTTCCGCGGTGAGGAGCGCCGCATGCGCACTTAGACCTGGCGAGATTTGATCCACGCATCAACAGGAGAAATACAACAGTTTTCTAGTTCAACAGCTCGTTATAACATTCGTCACGTTATGATCAACGTAAACGAAGTCATCGGGGAAAGGGTATCGATAATATAATTTGGCCCGGCGGAAGACCAGTGCCGGTTTTCAACAAACGACAAGTGACAAACTCAGCCGAGACCTTTCAGGACCTGACGGGAGCATTATTTCTTTGTTGTTGTATGTACTAAATGAAACTAACGCATGAACAAGTAATAGTTTCGTAACTTTCACACCATTCTTTATTCTGGAGGAATAATACAGCGTATGATAGTGATGTTAGGAACCTCTTGGCAGTTACGTTAAAACTTAAAAGAAATCAGTAGAAGAAGTTTATAAATATTAAGTCTTCTCGTCTCAAAGCACTGTAACATAAAGAACTTTTCAAATGCAGGTTTGTAAAGATTTATAAAAGCGGAGGTTCATGTTGTCCAAAGTTTGATTACAACACAAATATTTTATGTGCATAGCTACGCGTAAGATTCTGTTCTATTTTAATCCTTACTGGCTTGACCAAACCACCACCAAAAACACAGGTATAGTATATTATAATATCGGAATTTTCAGCCCTAGTGCTTGAAACAAAATCACCTTCAATAATTAAAACATCGGTATTATTCCGGCGCCTCTATAAAAATACCAGTACTTTTAGTGCTAGCTTCAATCCCCAATTGTCACTTGAAAATTTTGCAATAGGTACAAATTTGATGCGTACGAGCTTTTCGGTGACGGAAAACATCGTGAGGAAAACTGCACAAATCTACAAAGCAATTCAATGGTGCGTGTGAAGTTCCCAATCCGCACTGGGCCCGCGTGGGAACTATGGCCCAAGCCCTCTCATTCTGAGTGGAGCCCTGTGCCCAGCAGTGGGACGTATATAGGCTGGGACGACGAGGTACAAATTTGTTGATTTAGAAATCATATTAGTTTTGCTTTTCATTTGTCATTCGGTCACCGCTTTCTTGGGACATCGGTCAGACTCAAAAGAGACGTTACGCCGCGGCCCCGGCGCTCCCGAGCGGACTCCAAAGGACAAGGGAAAACTCGGTATTACATGAATCGACATTTAGTCACTCGCATGAAGCAATTTCGGCGACATACTATGAAGTCCTCACGGCTGGCTGGCTGGTGACGCGACGCGTACTGCACGCGATAATGTTACCGTTTGAAGTTTCCTCGTACGACATGAGTTCTTTATTACGAGTTATTACGGTACCCTTACCTTCTCGAGATTGCGTATTATTTAGATATGTTTCGGCCAGCGGGAAAATGTTTCTGGCGTTGTGAAAAATGGTTGGAGTTTTGCAAGAGTCTTATGCCTAATATTAGACATTTTGCAACGCAATCGTTCAGGCAAGAACCTGGGGTAGTGCAGTGAGTTAAGCGCTGTCTTGTCGATGGTGTAAACACATCCTGCGGAATTTCATTTGAAATTTACCAAAAGCTTTGCAGTGAAGGAAAACATCGTGAGGAAACCTTCACAAACCTGCGAAGCAATTCAATGGTGTGTGTGAAGTTCCCAATCCACACTGCCCTCTCATCCTGAGAGGAGGCCAGTAGTGGGGTGTATATAGGCCGGGATGATTGATTTCACGTAGCTCAATTATTGAGCTTCGGGAAATTAAAACGAAATTCATGGAGAACGATTAGAAGTAGTTTAATTTTTTTCTGTCCGTCCATAAGCACGTAAGCCGAATTAAACTTCGTTGACCTGCGTGTCAGGCGGACTAAGCAGCAGTGTTGCCAACTTAGATATTTTTTTACCCTAACGCAATTACCCTAAATTAGGCACTATAATATTTTTTAGGTACCTTATTTATGTAAAATAAAAAAAACATAGCTAATAAAAGCATTTCATTAATAAACTAATAGCTAAAGTACTACACAGTTTCGAAACATTTTTGGAATGAATCCAATAGTCTTGGCTTTATGTCATCTGCAGTACTTAATTTTTTTCTTGAAATTGTACATTTCATTCAAAGTCAAAAGTCAAAGTCAAAATATCTTTAGGCTATAACAAGCACTTATGAACGTCAAAAATCTACCACCGTTTCGGAGAAACCTCTGTCGAGAAGTATCCGGCCAGAAACTCAACGAGGTATTTTTTTTAAACAGATTCACAATATTTATAAATGATATCTATATACTATACATTACAAGTATTCGAAAACTTTTACCCGAAAAATACCCTATACTTGTAAAAATACCCTTATTTTAGGGTAAAATAACCTAAGGTGGGGACACAACAGAAACAGCAGTGCTCGTACAAATTGTTGTTTCAAAAGGCATTCACACTACTAGGCAGTTACGCACTTATTGATTAATTTTACTCTACTTTTTACTGTAGTTTATCGGCATACGCATGCAAGACTATATTAATAGTAGTTTATGCAACTGTTACGTAACGAGGGTCCTTAAAACACGAGTATAACCACGCGGCGTAGACGATAGTTTCATAAAAGTATCAAACGAGTGTTTTAAGGGCTAATTACATACAGTTGCATACATTATTTTGTCTACATTCACATATCAAATCCTCTATCATGCGTTCTAGAACCATTGAGAATGACCTGCATTGCAACCTGCAAGCTCTTGTGCCCCTCCACCGCTCTAGTGCGGTAATGTTCATTAGGATATCGATTACGTTACTGCCGTGTTCATAATAGAATCCAATGTCGTAATGCTAGTCATTATCAACGGTTTTTGAATGTATAATGGAGGACTAATTATATGGGTATAGATGAAGTATAATACTATAATACCTATGTAAATATAATACGCAACCGAGAACATGTAATTCAAGTCAGTGTGTGAAACATTACTTTATTTAATAATGATAGATAGATAGATAGATAAAAACGTTTATTTGGTACTGCAAACACACACAATCAAGATTAGATACAGGGTTACAAAACATCAGTCCAGACTTAAAAAGTAAACATTTCATATTTTTTGTGTGCGCTGCAGTAGTGCAAAAGGGCCATGGCTCAGTGGTCGACATTGCTCGTAGGAGCAGAACACGATTTTACGCCAAAACCCAGAGGACCGGGAACAAATATTTCTTACTGCTCCAATAATAATTATACAATATAAACATGCTATTTCTACTTCCACTAGCGCTGTCCAAAACCACTCTTTCTAACAGGCCCCAACTGCCAGGATATAGTCTCGGCAGTACACCTGTAGTGCTATAATTGCGTCCATAACGAAGTCGTTTTGTTGCGGCGACGCGCGCCCAGTTATTCCCGGTACAAAACGACGCCGGCGACGCCGCGCCGCCCGCGCCGCTCACAGCAGCTAGACGTGTCACATAAGTATAAAGAATTAACTATATCCAGAATGGTACAGATAAAGAACCTTTTTTTTTTTCGACTGGATGGCAAACGAGCAAGTGGGTCTCTTGATGGTTAGAGATCACCACCGTCCATAAACATCTGCAACACCAGGGGTATTGGAGATGCGTTGCCAACCTAAGATGGCATGCACTGCTGCTTCACGGCAGGATGCGAGCAAGATGGTAGTAGCAATCCGGGCGGACCTTGCACAAGGTCCTACCACCTGCAAACCTGCCGTTAAATAAGCTGGTAGCACAGATTTTAACTGAAAACCTTATCCTTTAACACCCTTACTTTAGTGATCTTTTCACAACGCTTAATGTTATATTAGTAAACAAAGAAACTAGTCGTAGAATTGACCTACAAGGCAACTCAAGACTCTCAAGCATGTGCTTGATCCTGGGTTCAAATGTAACTTTCTCAAGAGCTTTTCGGTAAAGCCAAACATGGCATAGTAACCTGAACACGCGCGTGTAAAGCGTCTCATTCCCACCGGGGTTCACTGGGCTCGAGTAAATACTGGCAGTCCCCTGCTCCTTCTACATACCCATAGGCAGCAGTATAGCCTATATATGTCCCAACAGTGGGACATATATAGACCAGAGATGACGGCGAAAAACCATTCAAAGGCAGACAATCTTTAATAGTAGGTAATAGTAATCCATACTTAATATTATAAATGCAAAGTGTGTTTGTATGTTTGTGTGTTTCTCCATCTGTCACGCCGTAACGGAGCGAGGGATCGACGTGATTTTTGGCATAGAGATAGTTTATAAGCCCGAGAGTGCCATAGGCTACTTTTATCCCGGAAAAATGTACAGTTCCCGAAGAAACAGCGCGCGATAACCGATACTTCGCGGGCGGAGCCGCAGGCAAAAGCTAGTATACAAATAAACAGAAAAACATAATCGGCAACCATTGAATTACATGTACAAAGGCGAACTCATGTCTTTATGGGCTAAACTGCAAAACATTTTCAAATAGTGACCCGAGGTATAACCACTGCATCCCTCGGAGCCAGACCTGGTCAACAATCAGCGGAGCAAACAGCATGCTCCGCCCCCACCCCCGGCGGACCCGCACAAAAGAATCCTGCGCCAGAAACGTCAGCTTATTCCTACATAGAATCAAATATTAAATTTCCTGAGTTAAATCCCTCGCAAATTCTACATGTCAGGGATTTGCTGAAAGTCAGGGGTCAGCGCGGCGGGCGCTGGCCGGGACGTGCGCGGCAAGTGTATCCTTTTGTTGACCTTTCTAGATCAGCTTTCTGAAAAGAACCGGTCAGTTATCACGTAGCTTATGAATACGGTGACGCCAGTGTAGCGCGAGGTGTAAGTCGCGGGCGCTCGGCTTGACGATATAATTCGACGCCGGCGGGAGGCTGCGGACCGCGACCCACTTTCGGGCGACATTCACGCGTCGACAATCGATGCATGGCCAGCCTCGGCGCGTGGCAGGGCTTGCGGCAAACTTTGAGGACGCTAGGATTTTCACTGAAAGATACTTCACTGAACATAAATAAAACTTGTAGTTACCCTGTGCATAAATTTTCTGCTCTGTAACTTTAAAACTAACGAATAATCCATGTTCATACTTTCACTCCTTAAGTATGTACCTAATTCATTATTATTAATTTTTATACTAAAATCTTACAAACTTCCATCTTTCATACCTGAGCAAGATAAGCAATAAACGAACAAAGCATGTGTGAGCCTCTGTTAAAATTTCGTCAAAATTCAGTCTCTAGTTTTTGCGCAAAAATGTAAGTAACAGACATGCTTGTAAACTACATATATTTTGTACCAAAGTGGTCTTTCGACTGACAAGATGACAATCGTCTACCTTTCTTCATATACCTTTACTTTTCGTGTAGATTTTAGAGCTATGTTAACTGTCAGAGAGGACCTGTAACTGTAACAAATAAGTTATGTTGGATCTTCCTTTGCATCGCTGACTGCGTGCTCACTCAGGAAAGGTTCGTAAACAGCACGCGCCTTCTGCCACTGTTGTCGGTGTTCTTTATATTCTACCTAATCCGAATTCAGCTTGGACAAAAAATATTCATGCAGAAAAAAATTACCATCGCCATCGGGGTGGTGTAAGGTGAAGCCACGCGTCATATAGTGAGAACTCCAGGTTTGATTCCGGGCCTCAACTTATCTTTGCCGAATAAATAAATACATAATATGAGAGAGAGCGAGATAGAGAGAAACATTTATTTATACATATTTCATACAATAAAAATACATTAGATGGAAAGAATAAAAATAACATCGAATAGTATAATAATAATATGTTACGGCAATCCTCAACGCTGTTTTTCAGTGGGACCCTTATGGTGTTATTCCAAATTAATGTTTCTGTATCGTTGCTCTTTTTATCATTTCATCCTTGCCCCCTGCTGCCCCACGTTCGTCCCACAGCTGGGCACAGGTCTCTTTTCAAAATTAGAAAACTCTGGCTGTTGAATTGAAATTTTTGGGATTTCACTAAATTCCCATTGGAATATTGAGAAATCGAAAATGAAGACTTCAATGTTATGGCCATCATTTATATTAATAAAATACTTACTCGTGCAAGATTTCATAGGGTCATGTCTCTTGACAGCGGTCACCAATTCAATCAGCGATTGACATTTCGGAACGTAACTAAAACGTGAAATGCCGTGGGATTATCGACTATAAAAGCCAGCTACCTATATACCAATGCTTAATCAAATCCGTGAAGTAATTGTAAAGTGAAATTGTAGCAAACATAAATTGACAAACTTTCGCAATCATCATCATCATCACAGCCTATATACGTCCCACTGCTGGGCATAGGCTTCCTCTCAGAATGAAAGGGCTTGGGCCATAGTTCCCACGCGGGCCCAGTGCGTATCGGGAACTTCAGACGCACCATGGAATTGCTTCGCAGGCTTGTGCCGGTTTCCTCACGATGTTTTCCTTCACCGCAAAGCTTTCAAATTCCGCACATGAATTTCGAAAAACTCAGAGGTGCGCACCGGGGATTGAACCCACGATCCTCTTCTTGAAAAGCGATAGGTCAAACCACTAGGCCACCACGGCTTTTTGTTTCGCAATACCTAGAGTTAAATCGTATGATTTGCTTATGACCTTGGTTCTACTAACAGTAACAATATGTGGAACAGTCACAAACGCCAGTTATGATTGAGGAACTATAAAGTGGAAATAGTAAATCAATATTGCAAATCACGCGATCAAAGGGCGATCCGGTCTGTTGACGCGATGAGCGCGGATCAGCGGCGGCTGCCTGCGCGCCGCTCGCCTCAGCACTTCTGCGCCAACGAGCCTCCTGAGCGATCCAAGAACAGCGCGGGGCGTACATCTCTGGCTCCACAAAGCCCTTCGATGCGGCATTAGGTGTTAACAGCCAATGGATGATAAACGTGGGAATTCGTCGCCGTTCGCGCGCATCGTGGTAGCGGCGGGATTAAGCGGCTTGCTGACGTTACGTTGAGAAAATAAAATAGCTTTGTGTGAAAAAATTATGTTTATCCTACACTAAATACTTTCTCGAGCACTTTTAATACAATTTTTATCGCACAAATAAAACACAGGCGACACACGCGTTACGTCGAGCTGCTTGTACAAGGAAGAAAGGGAGGAGCAAGCAGTGTTGCCATAATAAAAAACATGAATAATACTCCTGTTGGGTCCCCAACAGTATATACGAACGTGTAGATACGCGCTTCCAAACACGAGCGTATAGCCATAAAACGTTAGTCTGAAACCGCTGCTAAGAAGCACAGAATCTTAGAACAGGATCAACTAACTTGAAGATTCAACCACAAATATCACTGGGAAGCCAACTTTACACGCAATGGATCATGCAACTCATATTCCTTCATCGTATGATATACGTAGAAAAGGTTTTGTGCAAGGTCCGCCCGGATTGCTACCACCATCTTGCTCGCTAATCCTGCCGTGGAGAAGCAATGCTTGCACTGTTGTGTTTCAGCGTGGAGAGTAAGAGAGCCGGTGAAATTAATGGCACTTGAGGTATCCCATCTTAGGCCTTTAGGTTGGCAACGTCTCTGCAATCCCCCTGGTGTTGCAGGTGTCTACGGGCAGTGGTGATCTCTTACCATCAGGAGATTCACTTGCTTGTCGAATAAAAAAAAAGAAAAAAAGTTTAACTGAATCGAACCACAAAGCACCATCTAAGAGAGCCAAAGTGGCTTCACTTCTAAACTGTAGTTGGAAGTACATTTCACGGCGACAGCGCCATTATTAAAATGAAAGAGCCGGTTACAAGGTGCGCAAGACCCGCGTTCGGGGAAACGCGCCCCGATAAAAACTTTTTTATTTTAGTTTAAGTCGCGGGGCGCGAAGTTGGGGACCGACGACTGCCGACGCTCTTTGTAATTGATTGAATCAGACTGTTGAGATCTGCAAGGTCAAGGCTCGGAACCGGTTTATAAAATAGCGGTAAATACCGGTTTGTTTCGGTTTAACTTCGAACTTTCATAAGAACGCGAACGTTTTTAAGAACTTAACTATAACCTAAATAAAATAAACCGGTTTATTCGACGAGTGACAGCTAGCCGGCCGGCGGCGGGCGGCGACGTTTATCCTGCGCCGGAATAAACCGGTTTTTATTATACTAAACTGGTTATTTTGACAAGAACTTTATGGAAATGGTCCCTTAAAATCGGCTTAAAAATAACGGTTTCGTGAACGAAACCAAAATGAAAAGGTTTAGCGCCAAGTACATGATAACGGTTTCGAAATTTAACCGGTATCCGAGCCTTGTGCAGGGTAGCTCATTTAGTGTGGGAAAGTAAACTATAAGACATACGAAGATCAGTTCTGTTCTTAGGAACCATGTCATCGATTTTAGTAACAAGAAAACCGGCTAAGAGCCTGTCGGACAAGATAAGGTTCCGTAGCCATTACGAAAAAATCCATACTTATATTATAAATGCGAAAGTGTGTTTTTTTTGTTTGACTGGAAGGCAAACGAGCAAGTGGGTCTCCTGGTGGTAAGAGATCACCACCGCCCATAAACATCTGCAACACCAGGGGTATTGCAGATGCGTTGCCAACCTAGAGGCCTAAGTTGGAATACCTCAAGTGCCAGTAATTTCACCGTGTTTTTTGTTTGTGTGTTTGTGTGTGTAACGGAGCGATAGATCGACGTGATTTTTGGCACATAGATAGTTTATGGACCCGAGAGTGAGTGACATAGGCTACTTTTTATCCCGGAAAAATGCACAATTCCTGAGGGATCAACGCGCGATAACCGAATACCACGCGGGCGGAGCAAAGCTAGTAAAAAAATATTTTTTATTGTACTATTTTGTCGGCATATGTAGTTGACATATGCATTCGTGCAAAATTACAGCTTTCTAGCATTGATAGTTCCTTAGCAAAGCCGCAAACGGACGGACAGACATACAGACAGATAGACAGACAGACATGGCGAAACTATAAGGGTTCCATTTTTGCCATTTTGGCTACGGAACCCTAAAAAGTGATACGGTTGGTTTTCATATAGGTGTTTGCGTTATCTAGTGTAATCTATATCTGTGTCATTACGATTATGAGCTATGCTAAGTCGTGAAAGAAAAAGTACAGAGGGATAAAAAGAGCTGTATAAAGTAGATACTCGTAAATAGATAACCTATATCCTACGTCAGGCATTGTAACAGCGTTATAAGCATGCGTACTGTGTCCTAAGTGTGTCCCGCGCAAAACCGATTTGTAAATAAATAAAATAAATAAATTAAATAAATTGTTACCTCAGTAAAAAAGTGTTTTTCGTACCAACACTTACTCCCACAGCCACAACATTGAGTGCAACACATACAGCTGCAGTTTTGTTTTATTCGAGCGTTGAACACTTCAAAGTTTTTTTGTCACTTCATACATACATACCTACATAGATAAAATCACGCCTCTTTCCCAACGGGGTAGGCAGAGACTACATCCTTCCACTTGCTACGATTCTGGCATACAACTCTCGCTTCCTCTACATTCAATTCAAAGTTCAATATCTCAAAAACAGCTGAACCGGTTTTGATAAGACATGACTGTCTCTAAGAACCATTGCTGGAAAAACTGCTTATCACATGAAAAAACCCGCATTCAAATCGATCCACCCGTTTACGGTGCTACAGACAGACAAACACACAGACACACATAACGGTCAAAGTTATAACTCCCTCCTTTTTGTGCCAGGGGTTAAAAACGACCGCATACGCCCAGAAAAAAACGTTGGCCTGAAAGTACTTGACAGTAAATAAAAAATAAGACGTCTTATTCTGCTCAAGCGCAATCAGCCTGATTGCTAATATTTGGGTGGCGATGAAGTCGTTTTTGTATATTGCAGAATATGAAAATTATGTGTGTGAAGTTCTCACTTAGCACCACGCCCTAGTGGGAACTACGGCCGAAACCTTCTCATTCAGAGAGGAAACCTATACCGGACGTATATTGATCGAGATGAACTAACTCTGCTAGGAATTATGCTTTTAATTTTCCCGAAACGAACTCAATGAAAAATAATCAACGTGTGAAACTAGCCCGGATGCCCGCGGTTAAGTCTCGTCTACACTAGCGGCGACTGTCAGCAGGGGTCATCGCCCGCGGGGTCCTGCCGCCGCGATCGATGCCTGCGCGCGCGCCTGTGACGCGCCGTCCTTATCATTATCATGGGCATGGCGCCACAGCTACATGAAATAGCAGATTGATTAACTCCTAAGACTTTTATGTAAATCAGCCAGACATTATTTGAAGTCGAAAAAAACCGGCCAAGAGCGTGTCGGACACGCCCAAAATAGGGTTCCGTAGCCATTACGAAAAAAGTATTTCGTATATAAGTTTAGTTTCCGTAGCCATTACGAAAGTAGTATTTAAGTTTAGGTATATTTGATACCCTACGCTGCTATTTACTCATAAACTACTAATAGTTCTCAAGCAAACTTAGCCGTTATAGTTTTCCTTGAAAGTTTGATATAGTGACTACCATTCTGAATTTTTTCAAATTTTTCGACCCACCGGTTAAGATTTTAGAGGGGGGGGGGACGCTCGATTTTTATGAAAATTTGAACTTTAAAGTTGAATATTTCGCAAACAAATGACTGAATCGAAAAATCGTTTGAGCAAACCCCTAATGGTTTTACAATACCTATCCAACGATACCCCACACCATAGGGTTGGATGAGAAAAAAAAAATCACCGCCACTTCACGTCTATGGGAGGTACCCTAAAAAAAAATGTTTTTTAATTTTTAATTATACTGTTTTGTCGGCATAATTTACCTATATATCCGTGCAAAATTACAGCTTTCTAGCATTGATAGTCTCTGAGAAAAGCCGCGGACGGACAGACAGACAGACAGACGGACAGACAGACAGACATGGCGAAACTATAAGGGTTCCGTTTTTGCCATTTTGGCTCTGGAACCCTAAAAAACGAAAAAAACCCGCTGCCAGAAAAGTAGGTCAGGTCAGAACTGCGACCCCAACAAAAATACATCGCTACCAGTCAGTTTAGAACTGCGACCTCAACAAAAATATATCGCTACCAACAAAGTAGGTTAGGTTAGGTTAGAACTGCAACTCCAACAAAAATAAATCGCTACTAGAAAAGTACATTACAACTGCGAATTCAAAAAAATCAATAGTTCACAACTAAGAATGATAAATATTAAAAGATGTAACATTTACAACATTAAAAAAAAGTATGAAATAATAAAACATGAAATGAACATCTGCCAAATAAAAAAAAATGTGTTAAATAATAATTGCCAGAATTTAAAAATAGGAGATTTAAAAATACTCATTCTAATCATTCCAGGTAGGTAATGAATATTCGACAAAATAAAAAAATATGAAACGTTGACTTTTAAATGATATTCGATTAAAAGTATGTCGACATTTCAAGGGTAAACCGAAAATTATAATTATTGATATTCAACCATTTTAGAAAATAACCTGTTATTGACAATCAATATCCCGGCTCGGTGCGTCATATATTTATAATCCCTACTAATATTATAAATGCAAAAGTAACTGTATGTCTGTCTGTCTGTCTGTTACGCTTTCACTTCGAAGCCGCTGAATCAATTTTGATGAAATTTGGTGTGGAGATAGTTTAAGCCCCAAGGATTAACATAGGCTACTTTTTATCCCGGTATAGGGCGCCACCGCGCGATAACCTAGGTCCACGCAGATGAAGTCGCGGGCATAAGCTAGTACGAGTATATTTCTGGCCATTACAAAGAAGCTGCGATTACCTAATGAGTATTAGAGCACACAACAGGGTGTTGTTACACTGCGAAATAAATTAGACAAATTAGTGTCGTGACTGAGCAGCAGCACGCGAACTCCGTGGATGTACTCGCCGAGAGCCATTAGTCCCGGGGGTATTATTAATTGTTTAAAATCACAGTTTCAAACAAGATTTACTAAGATAACTTCGTGCGTAAGTTATCAAGATATTGAGTTTAAGCACAGTGTATATATAAGCTAAAGCAGTATGGAAGCTAGGCATATTTTTTGGGTTAAATACCTACGCTCCAACGGAGCGTCAGAGTTGTCCACTTATTTGTTGTAAAATTAAAAAACAAAATGTTTAGTTCCTGCTGTATCTCGGTTGAAATTCTGAAAGATCCGTATTATAAATTATATTTATCTACCGCCGTCAAAAACGCGCGCTTTGAAAACGGCAAATATTCAATTCAATTCAATTTATTCCCATAACAATTGACACTGTGTTGTAAAATAAACTCTATTAAATATAGCCTCTTTTTAAATCTAAATAAAGTTAACAGATATAAGCAAAAAACAACAACTGAGAAACTGGTAGAACATATTTCTTACAGTTTTCACGGGATACCCGTAAAAGGAACAAAGGAGTTGAAATAAAAAATACAAAAAGACTCCAAAAACCAATCATATTCCTTACTACTAATTTGATCAATCATTAATAAAATCACTTACATCATAAAAAAATTCCTTAACACATAAAGCCTGGGTCGTCTTTTAAACAATTTAACACAATTTGGGTATGGACTTTAAGTCAATGGGCTATACCTACCTATCAACAAAATAACCAAACGTTTTATTTAAAAGAAAAACCATTTTATTTAGCAATAGGAAATCATTCTTAGCATTTAACATCAGCGTGGAGTTTAAAAAATGAAAGCCCCGGTTTTGAAGGATCTGTGTTCAAGCAGCTATACACTGCACAATATTTTCCAGGCATAGTTCTTAATACCGCAGTTTGCATGGGGCGCTTTGATGCAATTGAAACAACGTAAAGCGGCCACTCCTCGTCTCGACGCGTCACCCGCGACTACAGTACCGCGAGACCCCCTTCGGGGCCGTGTAGAGCGTGCGTCTGTGTGTGTTCGTTTCAATCGATTTGTTCGTAGCTTCCATACTGCTTTAGCTTATATATATATACTGTGGTTTAAGGGAGTAGGTGGTAATAGGATTACTCGCTTCAGCAGCAGGGGCTACCGTAAACGTAAATATTTTTTGTTAGAATGTCCTATTTTTATTTTAAAAAATCTGACTGTAGTTTTATTGCCTTTGTCGAGGTCAAAGATATGTTTTAAATTTACTACCTTGTAACTGTCACTTTGTTATTGAACTTTTGTATACAAATTTCCACGATCCGGAAGACGAAGCGTTGGCAGGCCTCCCACCAGGTCGACTGACGACATCGTGAGAGTTGCGGGAAACCGGTGGATGCAAGTGGCAAGTTGTCGGTCATTGTGGCGTTCTAGGCTTTTGTCCAGCAGTGGACGTCTTCCGGCTGATGATGATGATATGATAAAAATTTTATAAGGCGTACAGTGACAAGATCTGAAGTGTAAAGATATCAGACTTCAAGTGTACAAGCAAGGGCGCGGCGTACAGAGTCAAATAATTAGTGATAATAGAGGCAATGATAAGGCTTCCGGCGCCGGCAGGTGCCGCCGAGCACTCCGCACCCATCGCACTATCGCTATCATAAAATTGATGGCCGATTGCGAGGAAATACTATTTATTTGCCATTACCGTTATAAAATCATTTTGAGCTGTGTTTGCGTTGACTTGCCCCACTTGTCAGAGTTGATAAAGATACGTTTAAGTGTAAATATTACAAAAACTGGCCAAGAGCGTGTCGAACATGCCCAAGATAGGTTTTATGGCTACCAATTATGAAAAGATCAAGTAATATTTTTGTAAGGATTTCGTATTGTGTGCGAAATCTTCCAAGTGTAATACCTAAATTTTATGCCTTAGGCGGCTATATTTTCTCTTAAACAGCTAATAATTCTCAAGCAATCATAGCCGTTTATAATTTTCCTTGTAAATATGATACACTTATAACCATCCTGAATTTTTAAATTTTTTCTACTCAACAGTTTAGATTTCAGAGGGGGAGACGCTTGATTTTAATGAAAATTTGCACTTTAAAGTTGATATTTCGCAAACAGACCACTGTATCGAAAAGTCGTCTTAGCAAACCCCCAATGGTTTTAAAATACCTATCCATCGATACTCCACACTATAGGATTAGTCAAGAAAAAAAATACCCCCACTTTACGTCTATGGAAGGAGTACCTTACATTTTTTATTTTATTTTACCACCTTGGTCGGCGTGACTGATATATATTCTAAAGTATATTCATGCTAAATTACAGCTTTCTAGCACCTACTAAAGGGCTCTGAGCTTAGCCGCAGACAGACAGACAGACAGACGGACAGACATGGTGAAATTATAAGGGAAACTATAAGAGTTGACTATGGAACCCTAAAAATGGACTAAATCTATATATAATATTTATCTTTAGGCGAACAATTCTACGTACGAACACTATATACTTGTGTAAATAATTTATTTATGTATTTGTAGGATCTCGGAAAAAGTGTCGACGAAAATTTGATGAAATGTGCTACATGTGGAGGCTTTCAGGGGCAAACAAATGATTTGCTCGGTTTTGTCTCGGGGAAAACTCGTGTTTTTGACTTCTATTCTGAAAAACCGGCCAAGAGCGTGTCGGACACGCCCAAAATAGGGTTCCGGAGCCATTACGAAAAAATTAAGTATTATTTTTCTAAGGATTTCGTACTTTATACGGAATCTTCGAAGTATAGGTATATTTTATACCTTACGCTGCTATTTACTCATAAACTACTAATAATTCTCAAGCAAACTTAACCGCTATAGTTTTCCTTGGAAGTTTAATATACTAACTACCATCCTGAATTTTTTCAAATTTTTCCACCCACCGGTTTAGATTTTAGAGGGGGGGGGACGCTCGATTTTAATGAAAATTTGCACTTTAAAGTTGAATATTTCGCAAACAAATGACTGAATCGAAAAATCGGTATAGTAAACCCCTAATGGTTTTAAAATACCTATCCAACGATACCCCACACTATAGGGTTGGATGAGAAAAAAAAAATCACCGCCACTTTACGTCTATGGGAGGTACCCTAAAAAAAATTGTTTTTGAATTTTTAATTGTACTGTTTTGTCGGCATAGTTTACTTATATATTCGTGCAAAATTACAGCTTTCTAACATTGATAGTCTCTGAGCAAAGCCGCGGACGGACAGACAGACAGACAGACAGACAGACAGACAGACAGACAGACAGACGGACAGACAGACAGACAGACAGACAGACATGGCGAAACTATAAGGGTTCCGTTTTTGCCATTTTGGCTCCGGAACCCTAAAAAGGATTGGCCGCCCAGGTATTACAAATTATAACTGATATGCTACTTATTTTACTACATATAAAGGTTCCTAGAAGGAATGAAACAATTACGTGAGAGTTTTGGCGGAAAGGAACGATAATGGTCAGCAGTCCTTAGTCCTGAGCCTCAATCGGTGACAGGTCGTCGACCAACCCTTGTCAAAATGTGACGCTACAAAAGAGACAAAAGTTAAAGAACTGGAAGATTTCCATTTCTATTGAACTGTTACGAAAGCAATTTAGAACAAGGTTTTCATAAAATTCTGTAGATATGTGGTTTGGATTCAGTAAAGTAGGTACTAGTGAGTACATACATGTTCATAGTATTATGTATATGTATAAGTCGATTCACAAGAGCTGGTACGAAGAAATTGAACAACTTAATGTCACTTTATCGCGGTGTGAGTGTCGTTCTAAAATGGAGGCCTCTTAATATTATTAAAAAACAAGTACGTAATTTTGTACTTCTTATAACTAGATTAGCATTTAAACAAATAAATATCATGGGACACTTGACGCTAACTGACCTAGACTCAAACTAAGCAAAGCTGTAATATGGACAATAGGCAACGGATAAATATAATATTATACAGAATAGGATGGATGAGGTATTTATTTAATGTATTATTGTATTTAACATTCACTTCTTCAATTCATTTGTACCAAGTCTTGTGAATCAAATATATCTGAACACGACTCTATTGTTAACGGCGTAGGAGCGTGTTCAGATAATAATATTTGGTCAAATTTTTGCTCACAATTTTATGAACTCGACTGTACTTATGTTCTGTTAAAATCAACTCAACTAACCACGACCATAAAATATCCAGCATTTTTTTCTCACTAACTCAATGTCACCTCAAAACACTCACGATAAAAATAGAGCAATCTTCGCATCGTGTGGCTGCCCCTCGCTGCACTCCCTGCACTCGGCTGTCAGACGGCGTCAGAGGACGTCCCCACACACAGCTGCGAAATGTCATCCGTCTGTTATTTCTGAATCCAGTCCGTGTGATTCAAACACGTTATTTGCAGCCGACCTGCTTGCAACGAGGCTAAGGAAGTGCCAGGATCGATGTGCGCGATAACTCTTACGGCGGAAACTTTCGCTTATGACAAGGATGCGGCGTTACAATGATAAAGGTGCGCTTTTCTTTAAATCTGGAGAGTATTTTTGTTCTGCATCGTGCGTGATGTGTGTTTATCGTTCAATATTACCGTCAGGAGACGAGCGGTAATGGAGTGGCTCGGCATGGCCGTGCACTTTGGCCGTCGCGTGCAGCGCCGGTCAGCTGCCCAATTGACGACGCGCTCGAGGAATTCCAATTGACTCCCATTACGGCGACGCCGCGCGGCGCCGCGTCACGGCCATACACGAGACCCCGGCCCGCGCAATAAAACAACAGACTCCGGGAAGGGGAGCAGATTATCCAATTCCGCGGATCTCCAGGGGATCATAAAAACAATAAATTCTCCTCCGGAATAAAACTGTCGGTTGTTAGACGCTCCTCCACTCCGCCCTACTTATCCGGGATTGCGCGGGTAATTAGGTGCGAATCCGAATTTAAAGACGTGCCCGGTATTCAATCAACCCGCGCCGTATTTAAAGACGTGACAGGCAGCAGGCCTCAATTACACGAGGATCGGTCGGTCGCGCGTAATTGCTCGCTCGTGGCTGTTAACAATTATTGCTGTGATCCCATTCCGGGCCGGCTCCCGGGCGCGCCGCCGCCGCCCCGCGCGTTGCATGCGACCCGCGTGTTGTAGAGCGGCTCGTCTCTTCCGAAGCGGGCGACAGCGCCTCTTCTCATGCGACGCTAATGTTCTGCAGAGCAGCCACCACTCCGGCGGGCGCCGTCTCGCGTGTGGCGCTCACGTTTGCGATCACTCCCATATTTAGTCGGCGACTGTAATGGCGCAGCGACACACGCAACGCAACTACCTACTTAACCCGTTTCGTTTCGCCGAATGGCTTGTTTGTGTCATTGGAGACCGGCACTGAAACTGAACCGCACTATGTGCCTAAATTGATCTGTAGATAATGGGAATGTGACCTACTAAGCCAACGATGCTTTGCAGTAGTACCGATTGAACGAGCTTGTATTTGTAGAGTAGGGTCTGTAAAAGTCTGCAGCGAGGACGCGGGGTGACGTCACGCGAGGTGTTCCCGAACAGCGACTTTAATTAAAAGTGCTCTCGTTGTTTGTTTGCGCCGCCGTTCTTTGCGGCCGGCGAGCGGCGACCGTAATGAATTACAATTTATCTCAGCGAATGTTAGAACATCATCTCTGTTCCTAGGATCAACAAAGTCTGTTTACCTACTTAAAATTTACTAGTCGTAACAAAGTGGTTGGAATAGCAAAAAAATTAGAAACATTTTCGACATCTTCTAAGTTTTTTTTTTCTGTAAGAACGACTCGAAAAACGAACGACTTGACTGCGGATTTTTCGAGAATTGAAAGAACTGTATTGTTCAAATTATACGCAATTGGCGGAAGAGGGGACACAATTTTTACATCTTTCGAAATTAATATTTAAATTTATTAATGCATACCTATTGTAAACACAAATTCAAACCCGAAGTAAAGTTGCTTAGCTTGAATATTGTATTGCACAAGTCTGGTAAACTTGAAGTGCTTCCGCACGTGGAGGCCCCAGCCCCCGGGGCAGCCCGCGGCGCCGCTCGTGCCGCGTCCTCCGCCGCGCCGCGTCCTCCGCCGTGCCGCGCCACGCCGTGCCGCGCTGGCCAGGGGAGCGCGCACTTGTCTAATTCACTCGAGGGGTGTAAGCAACCCTCCTAAGCGCTGTTTCAAGGGCAAACTTAATCCATTATTGAGATCGGGGATAATACAATATGACGATGTTGATGCCTTGCTCGAAGGTTGTTTTGGTTATGGTCGCACCCTGAATTATTATAATACGAAACGTAAGCGAGAAAATTATCCTACTTTATTAATAATAATACTTATAATCCTCGCGAAGTTCATTACACAACACTTGACTTATTACACAAAGTTTCGACGAACAGAATTACAGACGCCTACTATGACTTTGTCGCTTTAAGAAAGTTGGGCCGTTCTCTACTTAGACGTCTGGTGGGTGCTGCCCACGTGTTTCCTCTTAACGTTCGTTGCGGGGATCGAGCCAGCTCGCTGAGAGGCTTCCACGCAAAGGTCACTCCGGGCCGCTGCAGCCGCGATGCAATTTGCCTTTCACAAAAGTGCATGAGGAACTCGACCCTCCCCGCGCCCGCACAGCCTACTCACGACTCGACGCGATATGAGAGCAGAAAGCAAGTTTATAGGGCAGCCGCGGAGAGAGCCGGCCCCGCCCCGCGCGCCCGCTCGCCCGCCAGTCCGCCGCCGGCCGCGCTTCGAGACGCACGTGTTGCGCCACCTCGCGTCCGCTACGTACTCGCGCGAAACTACAGGATACGCGAGTGATCACACCAGGAGTTCTGAGTGATAGTTTATGAATTACCTTGTGCTTGTGGTCGCTGGCGGCGACGAGTGTGACGAGTTGAGTGTGCGTGGAGCGAGCCGCCGGCCCTCGGGCCCAGTGCACCGGTCGGCCGTGGCACAGCCGTGCGCGTACATGACCCGCACATTACCATACCATTAGGATTACTCGCGGCAGCCCGGCAGGTGAGCGATCTGTACTGTAGCCGCTATCGCTTCTTAGTTCTCCTCCACTTGCTTTCTGTTCACAACTGCTTCTATTTGAGTAGTCAGCTGGTCCGCTCTTTCCTATCAAACTGTTCAGGTCGTGCTGCCGTCCCACCAGCAGTGTTCAAGCAATTTTCAAGAATGCAAGAACTTAAGCAAGATTGTTCAACTGTTAACAAATAAATATTGAATTAGCCTATTAACTCTACATGCGAGGGGCCCTCGCGGAACCCTTCGCGACGTCGCCCCGCTCCTCCCGGCTGGCGCTTCTCAGAATAGTCAATCCCGTTTCGGGAGTAAACTTGCGATACAAACCATCTGTCGTTTGATGCAAAGTCAGTTCGAAAAAGTCACCCCAAAAGGGCTCAATCGATCGAGTATTGTTTGTTACCTACTTAAACATTACAACTCTACAATTTTTACACAAAAACATTTCAATGACCATCCCAAGCCTTATCGCTTTCTTTAAATTAGTTGTTACATCAAAAAGAAGTAAAAAACAGTCCTATTTCTTTTTCAGAAAATTGACGGGCTTTTTTTGCTAAAACCGTTTTACCTACTATTGTCAGTGATCCTTTTCCTCAAAGTGGAATTATTTTGTTTCCGGTTTTTTATTGATAATAGATTGACAGTTATTATTTTCATCTTTTCTTATGTTTTCAATTCCCGCACGATGAGATTTATAAAATAAAACAGGAGAGGTAAAGAAATTGCGTCACGGCCGAGATAGAGCCAAATAAAAAGTTTTTATTCGAACGTGACCTCTGCCTTCATTTCCAATCTTTAACATGAATATGGTACCTATTTCTGAGAGCACAGAAAGTATTGGAATATTATTGTTAAGCCAGCATCTATCCTTTTATCCTACATACTATACTTAATCATTTCGGGAATTCATGTGCGGAATTGCATTACGAGTTTAACATTAAAGTAAAACATCATTATTTAAGAGACCTGCACACACCTGCGAAGCAATTCGTCAACGTAAAGTGTTCAATTCACGCACGTTCACTCCGAGTGGGAACTACAACCAAGCCAATCGTTCAGAGAGGGGGTCGTATACAGGGTGATTTAGGAGAAGAACCAGACCTACCAGATTCAATTGGTTCGGGCTACTGATATAGTAGAACCGTAGACTAGTATTAGTTAGATTAACATTAATGTTTTTAAATGTCGGAAAGAAACAGTATTACATTATTAACTGAGTAAATTACTCTACAGTGAGCAATTAAAAATACGGTGACTTCACTTAAATGATTGAGAACGATCTGTTCCTGCTCACGTTTTTTGAATCCCCAAGTATCCCGGACTCTGTAAGGAAATAACTGACAACTTTATGAAGGTATGTAAACAAAATAGCACAATACAGTGAAAGTACAGTCGGAGCAATCAAGGAAACGACCGTGGCAGGAGGCATCCTCCCTCGCGCTGCGCCGACGCGCACAGCTCAATGAAACAAAACGCTTTATTATGCAGCCCGATATTGGGCCGCGAGCGCAGCCTCAGCCCACTATCTCCCCGGGAATTTAAATTGCCGCTCCTTGACAACATTCCTTACTTTAACGGAGCAAAAGATAAAACACTGATACTATTGACAAATGCCCTCCAAAGATGAACGAATAAAATGTTAATTTAGTTCGCGCGAGGCGTGTACGGAACACTTGAATTTGATCATGCTGTAGATCTGGTGTTTTACATTTATGTTTTTCCCGTCTGTAACAACTTTTAGAACTCTGAATTCTTGATCTTGTAATCATTCTGCTAATTCGGAAACCACACCTACCTTTTTCACAATTCATATTAAAATTTCCTATCATACTAAAATTTATCCTAACTTACATCATTTAGATGATACTTCAAAAATCATGTAAAAACACAGTTTCTTATATATTTTATGACGAACTTTGTTGTTTATGCCAAATAAAATTATAGGAAACAAAACTAGGGACCTGAACCATTATAAAATAATCCTCGAAGTCATAATCCCCATTTCTGGGTTTATAAGCGAACCATAGTTAAGTATGTGCCTTGGCCGTGAAGTTTGACGGTCACCACGGCACAGCCACCGGCGCACGTCCCGGTCCTGCCCGGGAACGCTCCACGACCGACCCTCTCCCGAGACTTTGATGACCGCGAAGCACATTACTGTGTTCCATATTGGGTAAAAATATTTTGACAAGTAACTGACTGCATTTGAAATGTCTAAATACCTGATATGTAAGTACAGAAAGAGCTGGCCCGAATGGATTGAATGATTAAATGACAAATATCTATGTATTACTTATACTTACCTATTTGAATACGCTTTTTTTTATTCGACTGGATGGCAAACGAGCAAACAAGTGGATCTCCTGATGTTAAGAGATCACCACCGCCCATAAACATTTGCAACACCAGGGGTATTGCAGATGAGTTGCCAACCTAGAGGCCTAAGATGGGATACCTCATGTGCCAGTAATTTTACCGGCTGTCTTAGTCTCCACGCTGAAACACAACAGTGCAAGCACTGCTGCTTCATAGCAAGATTAGTGAGCAAGATGGTGGTAGTAATTCGGGCGGACCTCGCAAATATGATAATTACATGCATCAGGCAGTTTCCTACGAAAATTTCTAAGTCATGCCAGCTCTTTTGAATCGACTTTTACTGTCAAGGGAACTGAAACACGTGCCAGAGTGGAACCTTTGTGCTACTGATGTCATGTTGACATCCCAAACATGTGCCAAAGAAATCATAGCGAAATTGATTACCTACAAAAAGGTTCTACGTTGGTACGTGATAAGACGTGATTCAGTTTCCTTGAGTGCATTTATTCTACCTTAATAGCTTTAAAATCATAATCCACCATTAAGTATTTTGTTTTAAGCAAGGTATTTGAAACTCCGTCGGTAATTGTGTAAAATTTAATGAACACTCCATGTACACCTTGGGCCACTTATTGAGAAAATATCAGAAGTTGAGAGATAATAACTTTGAGGTGGATTCAGGTTCTGTGCAATATTGGGTTCCAAATGTACATCCTATCACGTATCTTGTGTGCAATAAGAAACCTGTCTATTATTCTCAATGCAAGACGACATCTAGATGACTTCCCAGTCTGCCTTCCCTTTAGCTGAATGCCTGTTGACAAATCAAATCAAAATATATTTATTTCATATTTCAAAACTAGACTTACTAAACGACTTTATAAAAGTTGTTTCTACAGTAATACCTACTGAGTATTTAACACAATAATAGAATATAATATTCACTTATATATCTATGTAAACTCTTTATTGTACATACAAAAGAAAAGAAACAAAACACAATTTACAAACTTTAAGATATTTGTACAAAGGCGAACTTAATTATGTAGTTTAAGGATGAATGCTATTATTTGCACACTTGCTTACAGGTTGAGTACGCATGCCCTAACATAATCTAAGACCTGTAACTAACCGTATTCTTGCAAATAAATTATTTCTATTTCAAAGCCTAACTCTAGTATTAGTGATGCTATACCTTAGTCAGCACATGAATCATGCTGCAATGATTCATGTAATGACAGTCGAACCTCTGCGTGAAAGTAGGATAGGTACTGTTGATGGGATGTGCAGTGTTTTCTCATGGTGGCATACTCATAAAAACAGTTATGCTTCTAATCTCCAAAACTGTCTTAATGACACAAGCAGAATAATGATGGCGATGGAAGGATCTTCACCCCTCACTTGCACAAGACTCCTAAGCTACCACTAACAAACAGAAAGTATCGCAAAAAGCCCGGTATACGCCTGTGTAAGGCAATCTTTATTATGCAGATGCCTTTTTCATGTTAAGAAGTGAACAATGTTATAGACGTAAGGCTGTAGGTAATGATGATTACCCTGACTATCTGAAGTTATAAAAGTCAACTTTCATGGACGTGTTTTCTAAACGTCCGTGTTAAACGACGGAACGTTTACTCTAGAGCTACTCGAGCCGCGCTCGCAGGGACTCCGGCGCGCATAAATCAGCAGAGTGCTGTCGTCGCTGGGGCCCGCGGCAGCGCGCCCGCTGTTTTGATAAGCAGCCAGCCAGGACTGCTGCCAAATCTCCCCGTAATTCCCCATAAACCAACATAAAACTGGTATCATGCAAATGGTACATGCCGTTAACTCTGCGCAACCTTAAATAGCACAGCGAAGCCAACAGCCTTATTCGATATTATCGTCCGACTGTAATTTGCGTAAATATGCGCGATATCGCACGGTAGGTATCTTTGGTAGCGTAGGCTTAAATAAACTCGTAAAACTATTATTCGACTAGGACGGCGAACTTTTATTGGTAAAAGAGGTATTTTTACTATGAAAACAATAATAACAGTTTGACCCATAAAAGATTCTCAACTCAGTCTTCATTCACGAAAATAAGACTATTAATGAAAGTACACATTCGATGATTAGTGAAATGCTAAAAAATTGTCACGTGCCATTCTTTCGCCACCCCTGGCCTTTTATTTACTTACCTTACAATATTTTGATTAGGTTAAATTCGGGACTACTTTTATCGAATATAATGTGTCCAATCGGCAATAATATACAGCGTGTTAGGTGTGAAGTGACGCGCGGCGCGGTCGCGACGGAGCTGTCGGCTCGCGTGATTCAGGTCTAATCCGACCCGGCTCCTTGGCAGATTCAATTTCGCACCTTTGCCCATTTCTTGTCAATTAAACTGAACCTCGCGCCTCACACCGGCCTCGGGCTACGTGTGTCGGGCGTCGAGATATGCCTTCAAACAATGTCGTTAATGTAACGTCTCTTGTAATTAATAGTAATGGGTTTGAATTGGTTAGAGTCGATTGCAAATGTGTTCCAATCAAACAGATTGAATTGCTTCGAACTTGGATTATTTAACGGTTAAAATTTGCAGGGCCGCATTTAGAGGTGTGGAGGCCTTGGGGCAACAAACGAGTGGAGACCAATGAGGGCCTTTTGATATTTTACTGATTGCCTTATTGAAGTGAAGAAAAATACAAATTGTTGTTTCCTAGTATTTACACGTCGGAATTTGAAGGTTTTTTTTTTCAGATGTCTATTGTGGGGGCCCCTATTTTGTGGAGGCCCCGGGCAGTTGCCCCCTTTGCCCTCCCCTAAATCCGGCCCTGAAAATTTGCAACAATGAAGGGTTTCATTTTTGTTTCATTTTACATTTTTGAGATGTTGAACTTTGAAGAGACAAAGTCAGGCGTTTTCCAACTTTTTGTTGGTTAGTTTATTGATTAATTCGATTAATTCATTTTCGTAACGGGACAATCACTTTTCTGAGTTGCTCAAATAACAAGTTTAGTGATACAACTCTAAGTACGGGGCAGCCAGGTAGCCCCCAGTTAGAAGGTTTGGAGATGTGTTATTGTCCCTACCTGCTCCCCCACTAAATTATTAAATGTATCCTTTGTAAACCTAATACAGTATACACATTTTTGTTAAAACCACAAACTTTAAAAGAAGTTAGGAGACTAATTCTCCTGTTAAGGAACGCAATTCCCCGCAGCGGCCTAGCAGTGCAGCTTCGTCTTATAAATCACAATGTGAGCATGATAATTGTGACACATTTACAATATTATTAATGTATCATTATTAACTAACTTAAATTTATCATTATTTTATAAGGCAAACACGTCGTCAAGTGATGTCGCTGGCATGGACCCTAGAACGCAGGCCGCATTACCTCTTTGAATAGCAATCCCTATTCTTTGCGCGAGGTAACCGCCAGCTCTAGAATCCCCCGAGGCCAAAACTAACCTCTTAGACAAGTCTTTCAAGACTTTTTTCGTGTCTGTTGACCACGGTCCCATCGTTTCAAAAGCAAGCGCCGCAAATTCATGGTAGTCAGTCAAACCAGAATATTTGCGGCGCTTGCTGATCTGAGCCTGTTCGGCAGCTGCTCCAGCTCTGAGCGCGGTGCCCTGGACGTGGGATGCGGCAAAAGTATCAACACAGGTAACGTCCCAAACTAAAGACCGTCCCAACGTCCACGGCACCAAAGTGACACCATCAGGCCTCTTTCCATCGTCCCTCAACAAACCACATGGTTCCAGTGTAGCTGGGATCGATGCAGTAGTGAGGGCCCGACGGATGAGGTCGTTAAGGGTACTATGACGAAATAGGCGGCCTGCACTCCTGATACAAGATAACCCGTGGCGGCCCAAGTGGTCAACTGTTTTCCCACACTGACATCGGTGAGGCTCACATGCCCTGATCCCCAGACGCAAACAGACAGCTATGCGTAGATGCATGGGCTCCAAAATTGTCCCTAAATTTAAGGAGGGTAACGCTCGAAGCCAGTGACCGGACTCCTTCTCGGTGACAGCAAGGAGTCTTGCTCTATCCGCAGCATCGGTCGATTGACGGATAAGATCGTCCTGGATTAATTTTAGTATTGGCATGTCCCACAAGCGCTGAACGGACGCATTAGGGCCCGTTGGAACGTGTTCTTCAGGGCATAAGGAGCGCCAGGCTTCCGTAGCCTCCGCCAAACATGGGACCACCACATCAGAAGAGCTAGAAACATTTAGTATCTCTCTAATGAGCGGTACCGAACTGTTGACAGAGGCCAAGAAAGCCGGTAGTGCTGTACTTGAGGTGGTTCTTATACCAAGCCCACCCAGTTTTACTGGGAGGGATGCCTGGATCCAACAGCGGTCTTCGAAAATAATATTTAAAATTTTTGATACCATCTCACGGAGCAAAGCGTCAACCCCTGCTGTCACCTGCGGATGTTTCCATAACGGACAACTACGAAGTAAAAACATAAATTTGGGCGTGAAAAGGCACATCCGCAGAATAAAAATAGCCACGTGAGGATGAATTTCCAAAAGCCGGTTTGAAGTTTGCCGAAAAGTTTCTAATTTTGAATTTACGCAAGTTGGGATGGCCTCTTCAAAAATGGGGACACCGAGAAGGCTGAGTGAATTTCGGGTTGTGATGATAATATTTGGTGTTAATGCACTGATACGAGATAAAATATCTAAACGAGAGGCGTTTGAAAGTGAATTTGGGAAATAAACCTCACACTTACTAAAGTTGAGTTCCAAACCGATCTTGTGAAATTCATCTATGATGGTCTGCAAGTCCTGAATGACTGAAGACGCCGACCCACCTAGCGTACCGTCATCCAGATACCATAGATTGAAATTAGAAATTAGTGAGGATATAATGGGATGGATGGCGAGACTAAACAACACTGGGCCTAATGGGTCTCCCTGCTGGCAACCCACACTTGAGGCAATTTCGTCAGCTCCAAAAAGCAATTTAGATGGGGTGCTGTAACATTGAAATAAATAGTCAAAAATTTCCGGCGTTTCTTTTTGAATTTCGGTTAGCAAAATACCCCTGTCGACTGAGTTGAAGGCATTCTTCACATCGATTTTGACCAATAAATCATAGTCACTGGAGTTGAGAAAATTGCGAGCCGCATGTACTGCTGCTTCGCAACCACCCTGTACACCGAACCCCAGCTGGCGCGGTTTAAATTTGTCTGTCAGCCGTACGCGAAGAGCTTGGCAACATAACTTAGATACCAGACGACGTATTGTGCTACCGACGGCAATCGGACGTATACCCCCATCTTTTTTCGATAGGGCCACAAGATTAGCGCCATAAATAATCGGTACTATCTCCCCAGGGACCCTACCCGCCAACATAAGATTGACTAAAGAAGTTAAGTCACTCACAAGTGATTTACCAGCATCTCCTACGGTATGGCCGATAAGATCCTTTAAATGTTGTGGGGTCAAACCATCCAGGCCGCCAGCAGATCCGTTTGGAAAAGAGTGAATCGCGTTCCGCACTGCCTCTTCGTTAACTATAAGATGCTGATTGGTCTCTGAAGTTGGACCAGGAAGTCGTGTAGTATCAGAGGGAGCAGGGTGTTTGTCACGCAGGGCCGAGAGAGTTTCAGAGGTATTTGTGGCCAAAGAGTCACTAGAGAACAAAAGCTTCGCGGCTCCCCTCACGTTTCCATCTGCGAGTTAGTATAAATGAGAAGTTAGTATAAATCTTAATAAACATATTTACCTACTTTAATGTCTTATTAACAAATTACTGTTAAAATTTTGATACAAGCTTTCTTGCTGCCTTTACTTTTTTATGACTGTACTTGTATTGTTTTCCAACTTATGTAAAGGTTCCACACCCTGGGTCATGACTCAATTTACAAAGATAGGTATACAATGTAATTAAAGGTATACAGTAAAAGTGGACCCTGCGGCATGGTACCAAAGATGCTGGCAGCATTTCCCCATTGGATCGCAAGACTGATGCGTTGAGGGAGTAAACTGCCAGCTCTTCGGTCTCCTGTGGTTTCTCTGAGTCTCTTTGATAGCTATACTAAATATCAAGTAAATCCGACCACTGGAAGTAGGTCAAAATGAATTTGCAAGATTTGACCCAACAACAACCAACAAACAGGGTAAGTTCAATAAGAATAAGAAGCTTATAAAAATATTGTTTTTTTTTTCTTAAAACATGAATTTTATTAGCACGCAATGTATCGCTTTGTTTTTATCTTACTGACATGACAACTGTCACAGATAAGATCCGAATTTCTATTATATCAAATTGCTCCTCGAGTTAATGCTAAACCTAAAACTTATTGCATTGTTGCTGCACAGCAGTAAAACCAACGTCTGATTACTTTTTATTTGTAACAAGCATTACAAAGCTTCTTTAAGGTTCATCTCTGGACTTATTATTTATACATATTCTACTGCTAGAACAAGCCCCCTCTATTGGAAGAGAGCTTAGGCTGTAGATTCCGCGCGTGCCCGGTGCGGATTAGGAACTTTATACATAATTTGAAAAACTTCAAGTAACATGTAAGGTAAATAAGTTACTGGTGAAAAAATCATTTATGATCCAAGCTCTTCTGCTGAGTGTACTTTTTGTTGACTGTACTTGCATTGTCATCCAAAACTACGTTTGTATACCAAATTTCAAGTCGATGCCATTAAACTTTGCTCTACAAAGGCAGGGATCCTGTGGAGCCGATCCTGGCCGGACTACCAGAATGTTGCTACTCGATTATTGTATCGTCACGCAATTTACACAAGTATGATAAATTTCAAGACAATCTGACTACTGAAACTTACAAGATTTGATAACAGATTTGACAACGTTAATAAAATTAAAATAATAAAATTTCAAATCTAATTCTGCACTCAAAACTCAGGAATAATAGTCGGGGTTTGAACCCATGACCTTCTGGTTTAAAGGGCACCAGAGCAATAGAAGAACTTTCAATAGCCACTGCGTTACTGATTAAATCGGGCGTTACTTTATGTAGGTTCATAGTCTACGTGTATATTCTGTTATTATTCTGAAATAAAAAAAAAATCTAATTCGCCGAACGAGATTCGAACCCACAACTCTTGGCTAAACACGCCAAGTAGGTATACTACAAACTGCACCCCGTCGCCCCAACCAACTTATCCGAAAATATAAAAAATATATAGATTTAGTGGTTCTAGCATTCTGCTACACAAATGTGGTTTTCAAGATTTTTACGTATAAAAAATCTATTGACGTTAATGGGAATGAATGACATCAAAGAGAGTGATCGTATTGAAAGAGAGTTCTTAAGTATCAATCAACTCAAACGTCTATAAAAGCATTGCAATCAATCGTCGTGTACTCTGCGGCGCCCCTGAGTGAGAGAGCGCGCTCTACATCTTGAACAGATCCTTCATAAAGCGCTAACTTAGAATAAAAGTGATAATAATATTCGCCGACGCACGCGACGCTCTGAATCCTGAATTCGAAATCCCGAGCGCAAATAATAAAGGTTAAAGGCTTCCCGAGTCATCTTCGTCTCCGCAAAAACAGAACCGTCGAGTAAATAGTATTTGACACTTGAAGGATCGAGCTCGCTGACGACGGCTGCGAGGGCAAATAGGCATTTTAAGCCCAATTTATTTGGCGCAGCGAACAGAAGGGCGAGCGCGTCCGCCGCCGCCGCCGGCCCCGCGCTAAATAACTAATGAGCCTCACCCCCTCCCCTGGCACCTGCCGCTCCTCCCCTCTACCGAAACCAGTACAGTGCAGCTGATACACGTTACAGCATTTTATTGCGAATATACAAAACTATAAACAACTGGCACAAGCGATTGAAGTTCGTACTGACACTTCGGGCTTTGATCAGGTCCTGGTCAGGTTGGTATTTCGATTAGTTTGCGCTTTGATGTGATCCGACATGGAACTTAATTCTCCGTTGAATTAACAAGATGTTCATTATTTAATAGGTAAGCATACTGAAAACCTCTGATACCCAAATAGTGTTTTTTTTATTTTCATTTGGCTTATAGTACAATACACTTACTTTACTCTACCTTAAGGATTTCAAAAAATATTCATTTTCTTTACTAAGTTAGAAATGCTACTCGATTTCTAACTCTACGCTCATAATTTGTACTTGTCAGTTGCGTTTATTAATAGCCATTTTTAGAAGAAAATCAAAGTGGCAGAAAATTGGCCCGTTTTAAATTATCTAAGTAAATACGAAACCTCGCTAAAACATTAATTTGCGTATCATCATACCATGACACATCAGAAAAGGAATTAAAAGGCACAGACACACCATGTACTGCAAGTAAAGTGTAATCGATACTACTCATGATTCTGAGTCAATTACTGTCAGGTTTACAGTTATTTAATTAAAAGTTTGTATTCGCAGAAATAAGAATACCGCTCCCTATCAACCCAAATTACATAATTAAAAAAAAGTAAACCCTGAGTACGATAAAATTTGCTTCCTGAAAAGTGCAAAGAATAATAATACAGCTTATAATTATGTTGTTGCTCCAATATTGACTTGCTTAGAAACCTTTACTATCTATGGATGTGTGAGGTCACACAGCGATATAGTTACTAGTTGTTGCACGCGCTACGTCTGCGAAGAATAATTTTCCGGGATAAAAACTATTCTATGTCCTTCTCAAGGTCTCAAACTATCTCTGGATTATACCGAAAATTGCTAAAATTATAACCTCTCTATTATGACTGCGGCAGTCGGGTAAAAAATAAATAAAAGGGACTACTAGTGGAAAACTATTAACTTTTAACTGTTATACGGACCTCCGTACCACAGTAAAAACCCCTAGGAGAGGTGACATAATGTGTCGTGCGAGAGCTTCGACATGACAACTTTTAATACCTGCCCGGGGATAATTATAACGTAAGTGAGGATAGTGTTAACGACGCCAGCCCGCGACGCTAATGGCGGCCCGCGGGCGGCGGCCGCCGGTCACTCATTAAACATTATTTCAGAGATTTCAAAGGATAACACGGCCATTGTGACGCGTAGAGACGTTTGAGCCGCAAGCGTTGACCAATGAGGTTCTAGACTTAGCCCTTATCGAAATTCCTCCGTCGATCTCATTATTATCCCGGACCTTCTCGACCCCAGTATAGAGCCGGAGAGGACTCGAACTAACTGCGCCACTAGGCTAAATTAATGGCACTTTAATCCCGGCGTCGCATTCACAACTGTCTGTTGTGAGCTGCTCGGAGCCCTGCAATTACGCCATCTGTTCGACTTTCTACTCCGTCCCGAACCGGCAATTTTCGAGTCTTGTTCGCCGCATCAAGCTCCAATGGAGGTCTTCGTGGCGCAATAATGTTTCAAGAGCTTCGAAGCACTCGTAGCTGTACCTACAAATAAAAGATCCGCATAGATGAGCCTCCGCCGTCATCAAACAACTCCAACCTTCCATACACAGTATTTTATTACTGAATCTTCTAGACTTACTGTTAACGTTGAACGGCAGCTCGTCTTCATTAAACTCTCTTTGAAGCACCGGTCTTGAGCAGGCGGCACTTCTTTACATCGTAACAATAATGAAGCGACTCAAATGAAATCAGGGCTTGCAAGTAGGTTTACGGCGGCGAACTACATTCCGCTGAGTGTAAAGGACATAATAATGTCGGGCGAGCGCGCCGTGCGCTCGTACCGTGCATTATGGAGTGGGTACACGCGGTAGTGAAGTAAACGTTTGAATTATTCATTGACGGGCGGCGGGCTGTTTCTTACACAAGTTGAGCCTAAATATAGACGAGACCGAAGCTGCCCCGCGACCCCGTGCGGCGGGATTACACCGCGCCGGGGTTGAGGCTTAGCGCGCGTTGCTGCAAGCACGGCGCGATGCGGATTGTAACTCGACCTCCGATTTAACGGCAAGCCGAAGCTTTGTAAGTGTCTGTGTCTAACCCTAAACACGCCGCGGCGTATAATGTTTCCGGCGTAGCAAGTAATGCCGGGCGAGCACTTTTGCTGATGCGAGCAGCGATACAAAGCAAATCGCTGACTCACCGTTTTTTCGGGTACTCGGATAATAACTCCGTTATTAATACTCGCGGCGAGCTAGGCTAATACACCTAACGTTTCCCGTTATAGGTACCGCGACTGCTTCAATGTCTACAATGTGCTTCGCAACGCGAGCGCTGTCTATAAAAGCATTTATGATGGCGCGGCTAATTCCGCTAAACGAAACTGGAAGCAAATTATTTACAAAGAAATTCAAGCCGGCTCAATGTTTATCGATCCGGTCGATCGCGCTATTAGCATCTGTTAGCATTTCCGGAGCCGAGACCTTTGTTAAATAAAAAACTCACAAACTAAAAGCATGGGAAAAAAATAAGTTTAGCGTAGGTTGACTTGACGCAGTCGCAGGGGTACTCGTCGAGAGACTAAGAGTGCATTCTGAGCAGATACCTACTTCCGGAAAGGGCCATATCTCACCACCTACGACACGGCTGAGGTTGGAGGTGCCGGGCGGCGGTTGGGCAACGCCGGCTGTCGCAAGCCGCCTACGTCGCGGGCGCCGCGTCACGAGCCTTATTTAGCGAAAGCGTTCACTCCAGTTCCCGATATGGAAACTAAATATTAGTCAAGCTTTGGACGTCTGATAAAACACGTTTCGAACCCGCATGCTAAAAGTCCTGGTGGATTGAAATTGATTTTCAACTCTATCCCCACGTGACAGGGCGCGTAAACAATAACGCGAACGCTGCGTGCGCGCAGCTGCCGGCGGGCGACGTGGGGGGGGGGGGGCGCATACCTGCGCTCGCCCTTCACCGGCGCAGCGCACTTGTAAACACAAACAAAAGAGCCGCGCACGGCAGCCGGTACAGGCACACATTGCGAAATTGAAACGGCCTAGAATAACTATCCATTGATTTGTTATTTCCATATGTGACTCATTCATCATCTGTATCGTTGCCGCGAAGGCAACCTGAATACAATCGCTTCTCGTTTCCGTTTCACAACTTTAAAGTATGTTAATCTTCAAATATTTAAATTTGTTTTTCCTTTACTTTTACAGAATATCCTAAATTTGGACAAAATTTAGTTGTAAACTCTTATTGTAAGTTATTTAGATGGCGTTAATTAGTAAGTGAACAACATAGTAAGTAAGTATAAAAAAACTAGATGAAAGATTAGATAACATAAAATAGTGATAGAATGTAGCTAGGTAGATAGGACAATGTATTTATGATAAGGCAGACTCCGTCGTCCAGGTTAATACTGATGCTAGTGTACCACACATCAGATGCCGCGGCGACGCTGGCGCCGGGTCAACAGCCGCTGACATCATCTCCGTGACTAACTGCCCCGCGCAGATAAACTTTTATTTATCCTAACACTAAACACCCATGTCTAACTTATCAACGAACCAATCTGATAGGATATCTATAAATTCAAAAACTCTAAGAATTCGAATGAGGATAACTTTGCATGATAGATGAATAATGTAACCCAGGTATAGCTTCTCGGTATCCGAGTTATACTCGTATCAATTCAAAGAAATCAACACGCTTTAAAGCAAACGCGTGTAAATATTCTAAAAGTGTACTAAATGATGAATGAAAGTTGATCGAAAAACTGTTTGGTGGCGATGTGCAAAGCAATACACATCGGAAACTTACAGTATAAACTCTGTGAAAACTAGCACACCACACTATTTATTAATGAAGTGATACGTACGTAGTGTTTAAATCTGGTGGCTGTTTTGCAAGTTTGTTTATTCGACCAAGGTGGAGTCCGCCGCAGAGCAGATCTCTACAGCTCGTTTGCGCACATCTGCGAGCACGGCCACTCGCGCCTGATTTACACAGCTAATAATTACGTGACGAAAGACCTCGCTCCGATTTCTGTTACATCAACTTTATGCGTATGTTTTTCATAACTTGAAATTGGACTCGACGTTTTTCAACTTGGCAGCTTTGAAGGTTCTCCGGGATTTGGGTACGGATGAAAATTAGAAACGCAACCCTTTAGGGCGCGGGGTGAGAGCGCGAGCCCTGCGGTGTCCGCCTTTGTTCTCGCGCCGGCTCGCGGCAGGTGCTCCACGCGAGTGCTGCGGGTTCCTTGTTGTTTGTTGTTTTCACAGCTTGCCATTGTGCGCCGCGGGCTCGGGAGACGCCGTGATAAGATACACGGCATTGTCTGGGATACGTGTAGTGCCGCGTCATTAGGATCGCTATTTATAATGGGGTGGAAGTACGATTGACATCTAGCAGTAAGCATCCGTTAATGGTCTGCTCTAGTTTTCAGTTCAAGTTTTGAAAGTCTGTAAACAAATGCACATACAGTAGTGAGTGGGCAGGTAATAATCTCTAGTATCTAACTATAACACCCATTTGTAACTCACTCCAAGCAAATAAATACGAGTAGGTAAATAAAGTGATGAGATTTTCTAATTTTTTTGACGCATGACACGTGTTAATATTTAAAAACAAACTGCTCCGTCGTTCAAGAAAGAACATTCATGTTAAAGTTATAAAACATTTGGCTTATTTCAACACGTTGAAAAATGGTTGACTGTTTCGTCGGAAACTGCCGTGGGTGGCGCCGGCGCTCCGAGGCTGGGTATTAAACCTCGGATGACAAGGCCTTCTACTACAAAGTACAAAACTTGAACTTCACGTCATGCCGTCCCACTCCCACTAATAGTGTGTAATAGATGAGTGAGAGTGATAGTATGAAACGAACTTCTGAGTTCGGATATCGTAGTAAGGCCGAGTCGGAGCCCGCACTCGATATTCATTGATTGTTTTCAAGAAACTGGCACAGAGATAAGACAATAATCGTTGTCGCGCCGAGTGATATCGAAATAGTTTTACGATGTAATGACGCCTCCGATAACAAGCGGAGATATGAGTCGCGGAATCAATGCTTTGTTTGTGACGAACACACAAACAGATGAAAGTGAGATAAGCGCGGCGCTGCCCGGCCGCGGCCCGCGAGGCAAGCTTGAACACCGCTTTGTACTAATACTTGTTGATAAACTAGTCGACTACGAAACCCTGATAAAAAAAACGTAGGTAAGGCATAATATTTAATGATCACAAAAAAAGGCCAAGCGGTTCGACGATAATAGGTACTGACAAGTTTGAACAAGTTTCGTCTCAGAAAACCTATGCTACTTTACCAACGCTGGTCATATAGCTAGTGCGTGCTTGTACTCCGCCTTTATGCCCGGTTCACATAATTCCATCCAGTAAAACCGTGCCAGTAGCGATACATTGCGGGGTCACAATCCAAACGAGTTACTCAAGATCGATCGAGCACCGCAGTGTCAGCTACTGGCACGGTTTTACAGGATTAATGTTAGCCGGGCATGACTCATCTGTCGCCAGCCTCCCGTCGTAAAGCAAGCGTCGCCGCGCTCACGCGCCCCGCAAACTTAATAAAGAAAACCTGCTAATAAGGCTCAGGTTACCTTTAATTAAATTAAAAGTCTCGGCATAATTGCCGGGAGCTGATCTAATTAAAATAATGGAGAATGAGATGAAATTCAATTATTATTCATTTTGTTCAGTGGAACAATTTGTTCAGCGGTCGGCCCCGGCGTGCTGGAGTGCCGCCCGATCTCAGAAACACCGTCTTCATTATTATGTATAATTCATTGGTATTGTGTGCAGTAGCTTTTTTTATAAACATGCTGGTACATGACACTCTACAATATGCGAGAACTATAGGCAAACCGCGTAACTGAGTCCTCGCCTGCGCGGTAAAGGGGCGCGGGGGTAGGACGACAAAGGGGACTGAAGGAGGTGCGGGCGGCAGGCGCTTCTTAGCACAGCTCATTCCGCTCGCCGCCCGCACCTCCTTCAGTCCCCTTTGTCGTCCTACCCCCGCGCCCCTGTACCGCGCAGGCGAGGACTCAGTTACGCGGTTTGCCTATAGAGGTACGTCGTCGTGTTTGTAATAAGTAAGTAATTTTATATGAAGGTAGTCTATTGCTCATAATTACCTGTGAATAAAGGGCTGTGTTGAGCCGATTACTCATTAAGTATTAGAGACGTGGAGCTTCAATCAGCTGATAATAAGTACTTATCTAGGTAACCATTCGTGAGTTTTCTAGGAAAAATACTCTACCTGTGTACATTACCATGAGAAATCTTATATATAAAATTCTCGTGTCACAATGTTCGTTCCCGTACTCCTCCGAAACGGCTTGACCGATTCTCATGAAATTTTGTGAGCATATTGAGTAGGTCTGAGAATCGGCCAACATCTATTTTTCATACTACTACGCGGACGGAGTCGCGGGCAACAGCTAGTAATTACATAATATGCTACAATGGATCAATTAAAAAGTAATAATTATAGAACGTGGTCACAAGTTACAAACACGACATTATATATTTTTTTTCGAAGTTATTATTTACAATTTTTTGCCTTCAGAGTATTACAAATCTAAGTTTATCCGGATTGGTAGAGTCAATTCCCACATTCATGATAGGTAAAATTTTTGACTTGATAATGCGGCATGACTAAAATAATATTTGAACAAAGTTACATTTTGTGCAAGTAAGTAGCGCACATTTGATTAAGTAGTTGTTATTATTTATGTAACTTATAATCTTTTATTTGACTTCGCTCGCTTTTTGTGTGATCTCGTGAATTTACATGCAGACTTCCGGACTTCGCGGAAATATGGTAATAAAAAGTACCTATCCAGTGTGTTTTTACTAAGATTCATCGATCCACGTACCAAATTGCACCCACAACAGCCATTTTTATGTAATCAACAAATGCACACAAACTTTACAATTTATAATATTTTAGTAGAATTGTTTTCATGCTATTTTTGGAACGTTTTGCATCTGTCAATAAATCACAATGTATAAATCTTTGATAATAAAGTACATTTTCTCAGCCATCAACACAGAAGAGTTTCGTTTCTTTAACCCCCTAACACCTAGAGTCCTTTTTGAACATGAAACTACCGTGAGACTTACTCATATGAAATGATATTATAACGGATAACTCACGTCTTAAATCGAGTTCAGCTTGAAGACGTGAGATATCCGTTTTAATATCATTTAGCCTAGTCTTTTAAAAAGGACTGATTGTCATTTGAACAACAAACTTTATCATAAATTACATAAAGTTTGATATTCTTATAAAATTTGACTTGGGTGTTAATGCAGCTTGTCGCGACGACTGCGTTTGATATAAGAGCCGTATTTGAGTTTTTGCGTCATGAACGCCCCTCTCTTGAGACCCCACTCCCCCCCCTGCTCGCCGGCACTCCTCGCTGCAGCAGGAAGCTATTATACACGTGCCTTTATTGCTTCCCCGTTCGAATAGCTTAGCGATTAATATCGCGTTAGAGAGCCAGCCGAGTCACTCACTGTGATGGCAAAAGGACAATAAATATCTTCTTAGATTGGATTTGAAATGGACGCAGCAATCATTATCAGTAACGTACTATTGTTATTCTTGCTGGCATCGAAAGACATCTAAAGATACATTTTCCGCAGTTATTAGAAAGGAAAGAATAGTTTCTTTGCTTGTGAAATCATTGAGATAGCAAAAAGACTGTCTGTCCAGCGCGTATCCGCGATATCCATCCTATAAGTTTAAGTACTCAATAAATTATAGCTGTTGGTTCTCCGAAAATAAGCAACTAAAGAAAATGAATAAAGCGTCAGATTTTGTTATGATAATAGTTTTGTACCTACATAATTATTCCCTGATTGTTTTGAGTACTAATTTGCAAACAATTTAGAGACGAGCGCACCTTTTGTTTTGGGGAATTTTAGTCGCCACCAATGTGGTGTTTCATCAATACCTATTTAATTATTTTTTGTAAGAGTCCAAACTATGGTTGCATCTAGCTGCTGCCGCATCAGACCGCGACGCCGCGCGACCGCAGGCGGCTCCGTTGATCTCAGACAATTATAGTTGCGGTTTCAATTAATCCCACCGGGCGCGGCCAATTAAAATGATGCGTAAAGTGCTAAACATAGCAGTGACGTTTTTAATTTTCATTAGAAAAGCTGAAGCAAAAAAGAACTTATTCAAAGCAGAGAGTGAGGAAGGGAATAGTGCGAGTGAGAGAAGTGCGAGTTAGGTAGGTCTTTGGATGCAAAAAAGCCGTGGCAGTCCAGTAGTTTCGCAAAGAATCGTGGGTTCAAGCCCGAGATCGAAATCCTGACTTTTAAAATTCATGAATGAATTTTCATTCGAAATTTACCCGTAGCTTTTGAAAGAGATCATTGCGATAAAACCTGTACACACCTGCGTAGCAATTCAATCGTCTGTTTGAAGTTCCCAATCCGCACTAGGCTAAACACGATTGAGTCAAACATCCTAATTAGGTAATAGCGTGTCAAGTAAAGTTCAAGTCAACAGAACTGGCGAGCAGCACCGTGTGTAATTACCCGAACGATTTGGACCCACTTTTGACCCCCTCATAACTCGAAAACTATTTCACATTGACATGTCAAATTTGGCTCATTTATTGAGACTTGTGAGATACGGCTGTGCTTTAAAATTCATAAATACAACTCAAACGGTTATTGAGATAATTAACATCCAAAAATCGACATTTTTATCACTGACTCACCTGTAGGATCAAAATTCTCTAACCCAGTTCCGCAGATGGTCTCTAGAAAGTTTAAATTTGCCACCCAGACGGGTAGTTGGGTTGGGAGTACTATTATAATTTAAAAAAAAAATCTATACACAAAGTAATAATATCCCATCAAAACATAAATGTGAAATGAGAAGTTAGTGTCGAGAAAAGAGAAGTTCAATATGATATGTATATGCCTTAATTGTTGACTTTAACGACAAAAGAAGTGAGATCGAAACGGGTGCCAAGTGCCAAGGTGTCGTTATTCAATATTCCGGATGAATTGTATGATACAGTGTATTCCATCATGCTGAATCATCCCAAACGGCTCGAAGAAAAGTAGGTGCCGTGCAGCGCCAGGCAGGGCTACTCCGAAACACGAAACTCGAAGTTCGTGTCGTGCAGTCCCTCTAACACTTTTACTATTTAATACGAGAGCGAGAGAGACCGCACGACACAAACTTTGAGTTTCGGAGTAGCCCAGCTGGTGTGGTCACGGGCCGGTGCAGCCGCACAATAGGCCGGGAGCTGCCGGTGACGTCACGCGCCGCTTCGTGGCGCGTCACACTCCCGCGCTCACACCCAGCATCCTCAATCACGACGCTAATCGCGCAAGACGAAAAGCCCGGTTTAGACCTGCAAGAAAAAAAATGCAAGGAGCATTACATTGCGAGGCTGTAAAGTCAACTTGTTTGCAGTGATCAATTAAGCGCCGCAATGTAATGCAACTTGCATGATTTTTCTTGCAGGAGTGCTAAAAGATATTAAGTACATACTTCCATAAATTATACAAACAGCTTGGTTATTTCACTCATCAAAACCATTATGCATTGTCTAGGCTTTTTCAACTGTATGTAACATAACGCACACCGTACCTACAAATAATTTACTCCTACCATTATTTATCGTTATATTCAGTTCTTCAGAAAACATCAATTTCATTTCAAATACCTCAGTTAAAATAAAATAGGTTCAGTGTAAAGTTGTTTGTTTGTGAATTGTTGTGTGATCCCAGCCAAGTCGAGCGAGAGCAAGACACGGCCATACCATCCTTTGCTCATGCTCACGCCATTCAAACTATTTTCAACCTTCTGTAATGTGATGATGATGATGATCCTTCCCCGGGCTTGAACTATATGGATACTGAATTCCATCTCAATCGGTTCAGCGGCTTAGACGTAATGAATTAACAAACAAACAAACTTATATACTTTCGCTTTTATAATATTACCCAGTGGGATTCCTCAATTTTGTCACTGACATCAAATCTTTCATGGATGATTTTACCAGGCGAGCAATCGTAAATAGCTGAACAGCTCGTGACAAAACTTCGTCATTGTAACGAAAACGGAATTACGAGGGACTTCATTCAAAACGTCAGTCAACTGGTCAACCCCTCGTCGCGTTGTCGGCTGACGAGGGCGCTGGACACCCGGCCATTCCTGATTTTAGTTTTACTACGAAATTGATTTTGTGGTCGTCCCGTGTCGTCTGCGGACAGCTCCGGACGTCCGGACACGCAGCGCGCCGGCTAGCCCGGCCGGACCCAGCGAACCTAGCGTATTGTATATTCTCAGATCAGGCTGCTTCAACCGCTTTCAATCGATGGATTTCTTCGTCTGTGACTCCAAGATCAACACTCCCGCCAAACCAAACCATTTAAATTATAACTAAACATAGGTCAATCTTATGATTGTATAACTCTAAGACCTTGATTGAAACCCACTATAAACAAATAAAATATTTCATTTCATTTCATCTCTAACCAGCTTGAGAGCGCTCAATCGATGTAGATAGCCATCATTTTACGTCGTTGCGGCGCTTTCGGGCTTAGTGAGAGTTTGTCTTAAATGATCTAAGGATGTTTGTTAGGTTTTATCATCAACTAGCTTTTCGGCTCTGCACGCGTAAACCGTTAGATCTAGCAATTGCATTGAAATTCCGCGATTTTACAAAAAGTTCCTAAAAAAATCTTAATGTTGAAATTCTAAAAAATAAACGCGACCCCGTAGGAATTTTGGCATAAAAGTGGCAATAATGTATTGTGTTCTATGCCGTGTTTTGGTGCATACCAAATTCATGAAGTTCCGTCCAGTCGGTTTAGCATGAAGAAGTAACAGACACAAGCACGCACACACAAACCTACAAACATTCGCAGTTATAATATTAGTAGGGTTAGTTATCTAATTGACATAATTTATAATTGCATGGTCGGATATTCATTTGTTTATATTTATGTTCTGCAGTATCACTGGGAATATAAATAGGTAGAGACCTGATTTAATATTGTAACAGTAGATAGTGTTGACTCTAGCAGCGCCGCTAGGCAAACACGGGGACCGCGGTTCGATGAACTATTTCGCTTGCATTCAGTCTCCCAAGGCTGCCCACTTCGCAAGTGAGAAACACGTCATTCTCAGCCGGCCGAAAGCCATTTTCTATAAATATAAATCACAAGACCCCAGTCGTTGAAACTTCTGGACCGATAGCGGCGCTGGCACGCCCCGACCCACTCGGAAATTACGAACTTTGAAAAAACCACATCGAAGTCGACTTCTAACGGGCTCTGTCTCCATATCTACTGAGCTCTTAAGGACGTCTTGTATAATTTATGATGATAAATGAATACTATCTGAACTTAAATGTGTCGTGATTACTTTAGTGTCACTCAGAGATTACCAATTGTTTAGGAAATATATTGTAAATTTAGTCTGGCGACATCGGCCAATCTCTCATACAGTAACTTACTCTTACATTAATTTTGTTCCATTCATTCGGAAAAAGGTTCAGTTAAAACCGACGTTTACTCTCTCTTCCTGAACTGAAGTACCTCCTAGCACGTCGTGTTAAGTTTTCCAAATTATTATTTTCTCTCTATCTTGTTTTATGCAAACTGCAGAAATCGTAGAATCTTAATATTTTGCAACAGATAATTTTTCAGTATTAAGTTCTTTAAGTTTTACGTAAATTATCTCGCCAGTACAGACAAAAGACTAAGTTTAAATTACGAATGCAATCAATGCAGAAGGTTTGAAATAATAACGCTTTCTATGTTAAGCATTAAACGAATTTCAAATGAAGAAAATATTTTCGACCTCTCTTGAAAATCGTTTAAGGAGAATTCTAGTGGCGGTGAACTGTGAAGGAAATGGTGTCTGCTTGGAGTGTTTGCGCGGAACGGACGAGCCGAGATCGAGCGCGCGCGGCGCCCCGAGCAAAACGACAAAAACGCTGCGGCCGTCGCGCGGCGCCCGCGGCTAACAAAGCGCTGCCGCTTATTGGTCACTATTGATACCCGACTCGGCTCTGTTTGATCACTTCACTTGCTTTTTACCAATTTAACTGAAGTCTGCATCAGCCGTGTGAGCGGAATGAACTCGTTTATCTACATTCCGCACTCGGCGCCCGTGAACCCAACATAAGGTCACGAAAGGGCTTCTCTCGGCGACTTAACTTGCGAAATACCCGAATGAGTGCAACTGAGCGTTAAATTCCTCACGAGTGAGCATGGTGCAAGTGTGAGGTCCAAGGTAAACGACGTCAGTCAGGTGCCTTCATGTCCCGTCGAGTGTGGTCCGCTGCTCTGAGGTCTGTCTCTGTGCATGCCCTTGCTATGGCTGCATACTCGTATTTACTCGTTTTATGGTCACTCGAATAGCTGTTCTGACAACTGTGCTGTAACGTTAGAAGAAGGCTCATACTAATGTTGTGTAAGACCGTAAATGTTTGTGGAATTTAGATGATAGCGTTTACTCATAACATTACAATGTAAGGAATGTCTTGAGAGAGCAAGGCCGCTCGGTGTTGACCCAGGGAGGTTTGTTCATCTCTGAGCCCATTCTAGTGCAGAGCAAAGCTATCTCCTCATCGATTGTATATTATGTAAAGGTTCCAAGAAGAGAACCAAATGAATAAGTAAGCATACTCGTACGTGTTCTGTCTTCCCTCTGTATTACTTACCGGGTTCTTTCTGTCTGTTACACCGTAAATAAGTGGTAGGTGCAAGCGTGATTTTCTTACAGAATATTTTGTTCATAATGTGGCCACAAGCGATAAATTTGAGTCTGATTAATTCACACCAGGAAATATGACACGTTTTAATGATTTTTATAATACTAATCAAAAAAATGTAATTTTAATAATTATTTACAGTACGTGATCTATAAAGCGTAAAGAGGCACGAGTCGTTGGCAGATAAGGTTTAGATATTAAACACTAGGACTGGTCTCTTTTGTTCTTAGCCGTGGATGTGGGGCGCAGCGCGAGCAGTGAGCGCGCAATCGCGACACACGTGTGCGCTGTTTGTTTACGTTATCGCGGCGCCGCTCCGCGCCCGCGCCGCCGCCCGGCGACGCTGTCTCATCTCAACTTGTATGAACTTAACATATAGCGCTGTCTACCCTAGAATTGACCCAATGCCTACTTCTATGTCTACACCTATGCGCCTGGCGTCTGTAACACGGGTATTACAGACAAAACATTGAAGCTACAGTCTTAAAATTTTACAGTCTAAGCATTTGTTAACCCAAAGCAAGGTACGGCTTGTCATAGAGTAACGTTATTTAGAACACCAAGTTTGGCATAAAATTTGGTAACAGTTTTCTATATTATTGTTTCAATGTATGTTACAGTCGCGGAATGAAAAGGTTAGACCACCGAAGGTCTGTTTTGCTTGCTCAGTACAACTGCTTTGTCGATCGAGCATGACATGTTTCCGTCATAATGTCATTCAAAAATGGAAGATGTTCTTAGTTTTTGCAACGTGTAAACAAATTTGTTTGAAAACTGTTCAATCTTTTCATTCCGCCACTGTATTATACTTATTGCATCGGTCTTCGTTGTGTCAGCCTGCATTAGACAATCGCGAGCTTAACAGGCAACAAACATGGCATGTCTGAATAAGTAAGCGTCGCGTGCCCGGCCCGGGCCGCGCGGCTCCCTGACGGGCATTACATCCTCCAGCTCCCCTGGACCGGGATCGATACGTCACGCGGAACTGGTTCAAAGTCAGGGGAGGTAATTAATGATGCACGCGGCCGCGCTGCATCGGGCCTGTACAACACACAAACGGTCCTAATTACCTCAAATTCCTATGTCGATGCTCGTGAACCATTCGAACATTCCAATGTTAGAACAGAAATGTTTAAATGGAGAACAAAATCACCGTTTATGGCTTTTATTCATTTTCTCAAGAAGGCGAAAACTTAATTTGCTATTTAAGTTATCAAACTGAAACGCTTCCATAGCATTGTACTTCTTTTGTTGAAGTTAACTTTACTAACCGTGACGGCCTGCGAAAATTCGTTTATCAATGAACTGAAACAATTATTTTGCTCACCCGCGGTCTTATGATAGCTAACTTTTTACCTATGCATGAAATAATTGCGTTCATGCAGTTCCTCCACCTCCACGCTATAAGAAACAGAAATCATACAAACCCTACTATCATTACTTTCACCACAACCACACTACGCTGACGCGTTTCGTACTCAACCAGAGCCCATCTTCAGGGCAACACTAACCATTGGCCATGCTAACAGGTATGAGACATCTAACTTACTAGTCTCTTAGATTGTTCTTGCATAAACCTAGCTATCATAAGATCGCGGGTAAGCAAAGTAATTGTTACAGTTCATTGATATGGACCTCCGCAAAGTAGGTAGGTAACTCCTTATTCAATGAATTCGTTTTCCGCTACCCCGCGTCCCCGAGGGAACAGAACTATGACATGTTCATCACTAAAAACTACGTTTTATCCTCCGCTGCGATCTCAAATTATCTCCATACCAAATTTCATTTAGGTAAATCGGATAATCGGTTTAACATAAAATTACTGTTAATTGGAAATTAATCTGGTTTACTGGTTAAAATTTAATGTTTCTTTATTACAGTCAAATGCGCTACTCAAAATTATATTTTTGTAGCCATAATTACCGACACAGATTTTTACCCAAATCGAAATGGTATGTTGACGACATGATGTTATAACCTGTACACGTATTTCTATTAAATTGTTTACTGAAGGAGGCGGTTCAATAACCCTTATTAGTATAATATCTTCAACTTTCTAGAGCTTTAAATTCCGGTTTTATACTAGATTATTAGATTTATTAGATTCTTGGTTGCCCTAAGAACCAGCGCCATGACTGAAGAAATTCATCGGCATTTACTGAGTGGCATCTATTTTGGTACTTCGTTAACTTCTGTTATATTTAGATTAAGATTTTATGTACAAACTTTAAACTTTTTTCATGTACGAACACCAAATAAATCAATTCTATTCTATTCTATTATTTTTTTTAATGAGGCCCGCGGTGACAAATTAAATATTCAATATTACAGTAGGTAACTAATTGGACAGGCTCGTTACAAACTCGTATGAAGGTCAAGAGATTCGATTAGGAAAAAACTTTATTGTTTCAAGAGTAAGGCGGGCACTCGTAAGTGAACGATGAGCTTTTTATAGCGTTGTTAGCTGGCGCGCTGGTGCGGGTAAACAGGCCGCGTTTTTGTTGGTAGCCTGCGATGACGCCACCGGCGCTACTCTCGCTGCTCGTGTGTGTGTTTGTGTCTGTGTGTGTGCTAGACGAGCAGCGAGCGACGACCGCGCCGGCGATAACGCTCCACAATCCACTTACTGCTTATGATACGGGTGCTCATCATAAGAACTCATAAAATAAACGTCGCAAGACACCACGCCCTAAGCGATGTTTAGGACGCGAAGTAAATTATTACAAAAATTCACGGACAGTTGATACTATCCCAACGCAACACAAATATACTGTAAATCATTCCTTATTCAGTTTGTCAGTTGATCCGTCTCAGTCGGTATCCAATTTGCTAAATTTTGCAACCCTATAACTTCTACTCAAATCCATCCACATTTATACATGAAATAAAACGTGTTTTTTTATTACCATTATAGTATATCGAGAGGTATATCAAATAAGCAGAATTTAAACCTTCTAGTTTATCACATTTCCAGACAGTCGTGAATATACTCCGAAATGCTTCAATACTCGGACGGCACGGCAGTTTCCCTTGTGGCCGGGGGGGGGGGGGGGGGGGGGGCACTGTCTTTCCCTCAATTGATCAACATAATTTTATGTCATGACTTATTTGATTTATTATATAGAATTAATTTTACTGCTTGCAGCTTCGAGCCGTACTCAACGAGACTTCTATTAATCATGACTAGTTCACGCTCGCCGCCGCAGTCGCCACCAATTAACTAATTAATAGTTTCTTATAGAACTGCATTATGCCCCGTTGTAAACCTCCAATCCCGTAAGAACTTCACGAATTACGTCTTTACACTATTAGGGGAACAATGTAAAGTTTCAGCATTGTAAAACGACTGTTTCATTGTGGTAGAGTCATTTTACGATTAACTTTAATGCAACCGTAATGATAGCTCTATATTGTAGTGTAACACCAAAATTCTGATGATTTGGGTTTTGGGAAGGTAAGGAAAAAGGTTTTTGGAAATTATGGGCTACTTTTGGCATAGGTAAATCTATTATAATATAAGTATGTTGAGTATAAAAATAATACGTCTCTACCATTATACATACATGCGGCATACAACACAAAAACTACCTGCTCGTGCAATGGCATTTATCATACCATTTTATGGTAATTCATACTCATACCATTTGATTCTATTTAAAGGTATGATGGACATATTTTTTGGAAGCAATTATAAGTAAGTAGTATGATACAATAAGCATAAAATCGAGTCAAGTTTAGTAAGATGTCATGTCATTCAGACAACCTGAGTTGGGGTAAACTGTTATAGACTATTGAGTTGTTTTTATGAGTTGCACCAAATTATTATAACTTTAATTTTATCGAACCAGCAGTCGAATCAAAGGGAGCAGACAGCTGGTTTGATATGGGATGGGGTTAGAGTAATTTGCTACAACTTATTCTATTTTTATTATTTTTCCCTCCAGGGATCTTGCCGGACATTTTTGTAACATTCTGTAGAAAGGACTTAGGTACTACCTATATATTAGTGTGGCTCTTGTGGTTTTAAGCTTGAACATTGTTTGTTAATTAATAGATAGACTGAGGCTATCAACTGCGTGGAACAAGAGCAGGATTATCCGCTATAGGCGCGCGGCGCGGCCGGGCGCGGGAAAAAATGTGTTTTGTAGGTTTAAGCCTACTGCGGCTTGTTTACAAGGGATTAAAACTTTTGGCGTTTTGTATTTTATTTGTCAGTTTACCTAGCCCACAAAATATTAGAAGATATTTAATAATAATAATAATAAGATATTTATTCAATAGTTTGCTTACAATTTCTACATACATAACAAATAATAACAACAAATAATTAGTATTATAAGTATTTTAAGTATATTTAAGCCACTCAAGGTACTCGTAATATCACATTGCTCACCCCTCTGTTCTGTTGCCCCCCGTCGCCCTTCCGGAAAGCCTCAGTGTGGTATTCTGGAATGAACTGTGTTTAGTTCTGTTAATTAAGGGCTATTTAGAGGGTGCGAGATTTGTTTTGCAAGTTTCGCTAAACAGCGCAATGGGGCCCGCGTCTATAGTTTTTGAAGCGATTGATAGGTACAGTTAGTCTACGTTAATCCATACTAAGTAATAACTAAATGCGAAAGTGTGTGTGTTTGTATGTTTATTTTTTTTTATTTGATTGGATGGCAAACGAGCAAGTGGGTCTCCTGATGGTGAGAGATGACCACCGCCCATAGACCTGCAACACCCGGGGGATTGCAGATGCGTTGTTAATCTAGAGCCCTAAGATGGGATACCTCACGTCCCTTTGTGTGTTTGTCCGCTTACACTCCGTAACGGAGCGACGGATCGACGTGATTTTTGGCATAGAGATAGTCTATGGGCCCGAGAGTGACATAGGCTACTTTTTATCCCGAAAAAATGCACAGTTTCCGAAGGAACAGCGCGCGATAACCGAATAACACGCGGGGAAATCCGCGGGCAAAAGCTAGTTTGCGATAATTCAAATTCTTATGGCAGATACATGAGGATTTGAAATATTAGATAGTATTTTATTTTACATTATCCGAAAAGCTTTATTATCTAACGCACTCTAAAACACTAAATCACAGTCGCCTGCTTACTGTTTTGGTGTGTAATATAGAGTTATCGTATTGTATTGTAGAACGGCTCAGGTCGACAATTACAGATCGTATTTTAACCGCATGCGACTTGAACTAACGAATGAGCTGTAAGTACTAACGGTGTTTTGTTTTGTTTCAGGAATACATGTTCCTGCACAGATGAGCTCCCCGCCCCGCCGCGCGCTACACTTGCCTGCTTTATGAGGTAAAGTATCTATTTATATATTATTTAAAATCCAGTTTGCACAACTAATTTATCTGTTTGCTTGTCTAGTAACCTACAACTTTTCAAGATCTTAAAAAATCTGTGTTTCATTCTTTGCTAAATAAACAAACCTATAGGTACTTACTCCGTTTTACGTTTTTACAAAGTTTAATATCTCAAACCAATACACCAATTTTGACGAAACAGTCTCAAAACCATCGCTAGGAAACCTCATTTCAAATATTAAAAACCGCATTCAAATCGATCCACCCGTTTAAGAGCTACGGTACCACAGATAGACACACACACAGACAAATAGCGGTCAAATTTATAACACCCCTTTTTGCGTCGGGGGTTAAGACTTAGATGGAACGGAACGGAAACGGAACTAAAATAATATCAGCCGCCTTCCCACTGTCAGACATACAGATGTGTCCAGGATCAGAATAACTGTACGCAACGAATAGGTGTTAGTGTTTCAATTGTTTGGTGATCGTCAATAGATTACAAATAATTTAGTTGTGCTAAACCAAAGAGAATGAACTGGGATAATACAAAGTCTTCAAAGTCAAAAGTCAAAGTCAAAATCTCTTTATTCAATTTAGGCTATAACAAGCACTTATGAACGTCAAAAAAATCTACCACCGGTTCGGAAAAACCTCTGTTAGGAAGAATCCGGCAAGAAACTCAACGAGATATTTTATTTTTCTATAGAATTTTTCTTATCTATAGAATTGGTATTCGGAAAGTGTGTGTGTGTGTTACATGACCGCAGGTTCGTTACGAAAGTTCAAAAGCTAACTGCAACAACGTCGCCTGCAACAGAAGCACGAGCTATTGTCGTGATTTCAATTGTTTCTTGTCGCAGCGTTGCGTGTCGTTTTAAGATGAATAAGTAAAGTTGTAGGGAGCCGGAGCCGGGGCATTGTCTCCGGCTGTCGCGGCTGGTAATGAGCGCGACGGAAGACCCTCCCCGCCCCCACCGCCGCACAATAGCCTCCAACCCCTCACGCACTATGCACTGAAAAGGCTTCTGAGCTACACTACACCCTCTGCATAAATTATCTTCAGGTATGAGGGACGCGACTTGCGGGAAGTTGTAGAATTACTCTGCTAAATGTAAAAGTACCGAGATTATATATTTTGAAAATAGACGCATCAAGACTCCTTGTTAACAATTTATAATTAATAACAATTGCAAAACAATTAATAACCCTTTACCAGGCCCCGAAGAACCAGCGTGTTTTAATACGTACATTATATGCTGTTGCAACCGTATTGAACGCCTTGTAAAAAATGTATTTATGAAAGTCGGAGATCTTCCTTTAAACCAGAAATAAAAATGTGGTTTACGGTTATCCCATCGCCTGTCTAAGTAATGAACTGTCATACTAGATTTTGTCTTATTATATTCTTGATCAGGCCAAGGGATATATTCCACCCACATCTTATATCGGTTATAAAAGTCAAGGTTTAACTCCAAATTTCCTACGAAACATTATATCAATCGCTGAAAACATTATTTTATGATTTTCATTCATGACACGCTTTTAAATCCAATAATATATCTTTAGCAGCCGTTTAAATCCACTTGACCAGTGATGTTAGTGGTCTGTTTACAAATTCGACCACTTTTTACTGAATTTAAGAAAAACACAAGCAGATATATCGAACCATTTTTTGCTATTTCATGATTTTAATGATTGTAAGGTAATATAATCATAACAAGACAATTTACCGGGCCATGGGAAAAATAGCTCCCACACAGTTAAACTCTAATAAGGCCATGGGATAATGTCAACCCACATCCTAATTCTGGTTATACACAATAATGCATGAATATTTAGCAATGTTTACGATTACATTAGCTTTCAATACTCAAAATCTACAAAATATCAAAAAATTGTTCGACCTATGTATTTCTGTTTCATAGAAATGAAACGTATACTAAATTCAGATGTATTTTCAAGAAACAATGATTTATAACTTTATTGATAAGAATTAGCCTAGCTATTCAAAGAGGAAACGCTGCCAGCATCTTTGGGACCTTGCCTAAGGGGTACTCTTTGGACAATTTGTTTTAGTTTTAGGTTAATTTATTATTTTATTTTAAGTAAGGTATGTTTAGTATGTATGTATATTATTCATAGAAATTATGGAAAGTGTGCGAATTTCTCCGCAGTTTACTGAAATTAGCGTTCAAGTGAATTTAAATGGCTGCCAAGGATATATTACGCAATTTAGAAGCGTGCTGTGAATGAAGATCATAAAATAATATTTTCAGGGATTGACAAAATATTTTGTAGGTGGTTCGGAGTTAAAACCTGACTACGGTAACCGATATAAGATGTGGGTGGAATATATCCCTAGGCCTGGTAAAGGGATAACTAGCAGTTACCCAAGACTTCGTCCACGTAGGATTCTGTTTTCTCTATCGCGCAGGAACTATGCAATTTTCCGGGATAATGACTATCCTGTCTTTCCCCGGAAATTAAACTATCTGTATATTAAAGTCCATCTAAATTAGTTCAGCGATTTAGATGTGATGAAGTAACAAACAAACAAATAAACAAACAAACGACTTACAAGCTTTCGCATTTATAATTATTATTATAGTTAGTTACTCCCGCTAGCGGTCGGTCTCGTTATTGTTGCCCCATTGCTTAGTGATATTTCGGAACGACAGATTAGTCACTCTAAAGAGTAAAATAGTCTCGATTATTTATTTATTTGCAGTGGGCTAAAAGTGCCACTGAATGGATGCCACAAGACGGATGGCGAAGGCGGGGTAGGCCCAAACGGGGGTGGCGGGACGACCTGGACATATTTCTCGACGACTGGCCTCAGGCTGCTTTGGATCATATGTTTATAAGTGCTGTAACCACATGTACATCTAGTCATATGCCTCATGGGCAAAAAACCCAGCCGCGCCACTCCGACCCGTACTTGGCTGTTTTCTTATTCTAATAGCGTGAATGGGTGCGGCTCGGAAGCGTATTATCGAACGATTATGACCTCATTAGTGCCTGATAAGTAATCGAAGGTGAGTGTGCGACCACCACTCTTGGCGCGGCCGCGCTGGAGACACCGTCACCGATACTAAAGCCTTATTCAATTATGAAAAAGATTCGACGCCGGCGCTGCAGCGGTACTGGGCTCGCATCTGTACAGCTCACGTGGTCCTCGTGGATGTTCGTACAGTCCCAGAAACTGAATCGCATAGCTTCTCATTTGATCACCATTATTTTGTTGGTATCGGTTTATAATAAGCTTATAATAATAACTAATTGATTCCACAGTAACCAATGTACTTTGTTGTTGCGCAGAGTGTGCGAGGGCGCGCCATGTGGGGAGCGCGCGCGTGGCTCGTGCTCGCGGCCGTCGCGTGGAGCGCGCGCGCCGGGCCCGGGCCTCCCGCCGAGGGGCCTCCCCCAGAGGGGCCTCCCCCCGAGGGGCCCGCGCTGGCCTTCGCGCACGCGCTGTACAACCTCAGCATCGCGGAGAACAGCGCGGCGCGCGTGGCGGCCGCGGCCCCGCCCGCCGCGCCGCCGCTGGGCGTGCCGCTGCCCGCGCCGCGCGCGCACGTGCGCTTCCGCATCCGGCACGGCGACAAGGACAAGTTCTTCAAGGCCGAGGAGCGCACCGTCGGAGACTTCTGCTTCTGCTTTATCCGCACGCGCACCGGACACGCCGACGTGCTCAACAGGGAACGAAAAGATTTTTATAAACTCGAAGTGAGTTCCACTATGGTGTCCTTTCATCGGGTCGCGATATCGTCGCGAACAGCTTCCGGGGTATGAATTGATATGAATCTCTCACTCGTTCCAGATCCGAGCGACCGCTCAGCTGCCTTCGGGCGAGCAGCTGGAAGCGGACACGGCGGTGGCGATCACCATCACCGACGTGAACGACCTCAGCCCGCTGTTCTACCCCACGGAGTACGACGTGCTGGTGCCCGAGGACGCGCCCGCGCACTCCAGCGTGGCGCGCGTCGCCGCGGAGGACGCCGACCTCGGCCTCAACGGGGAGATCTACTACAGCCTCGAGGAGCCCACCGACCGCTTCGCCGTGCACCCCACCAGCGGCGTCGTCAGCACCACGCGGCCGCTGAGCGCCGCCGAGCCGCGCCACGAGCTGACCGTGCTGGCGCGCGACCGCCAGTCGCTGCTGGAGCACGGCGAGGACGCGACGGCCGCGCGCGCGCGCCTGACCGTGCGCGTGGCGCCCGCCAACCTGCACGCGCCCGAGCTGCGCGCGCGCCGCCTGCCCGAGCGCGGCGACCCCGCCGTGCCCGAGCTCTACGCCATCGTGGCCGCCAGCGACCGCGACGAGGGCGAGCACGGCCGCATCGCCTCCGTCGAGATCGTGGGCGGCGACCCCGACGGGCACTTCCGCGTGCGGCCGTCCGCGGCCGGCGTGCCCGGCGAGTGGGACGTGCTGGCGCACCCGCTGCGCGAGGCGGGCGCGCCGCGCGGCTACAACCTGACGCTGCGCGCGCGCGACGCGGGCCGGCCGCCGCGCGCCGCGTACCTGGCGCTGCCCGTGGCGCCGCCCGCCGCGCCGCGCGCCGCGCCCGTCTTCAGCCGCGAGCTGTACGAGGCCGCCGTCAGCGAGAGCGCGCCGCCCGACACGCCCGTGATCCGCCTCAAGGTGGCCGCACGCGACGAGCCGCGCGACGCGCGCGTCTACTTCGAGATCGTCGGCGGCAACGAGGGCGGCGAGTTCCGCGTCAACCCCGACAGCGGCGTGCTGTACACGGCGCGCGAGCTGGACGCGGAGCAGCGCGCGCTGCACGCGCTGACCGTGGCCTGCGTGGGGCCCGGCGCGGCCGGCGCGCGCCGCCAGTCCTCCGCCAAGGTGCAGGTGGCCGTGCTGGACGCCAACGACAACGACCCCGTGTTCGAACAGTCCGAGATGGACATAGCCGTGCCCGAGAACGGGCCGGCGGGCGCCGTGCTGGCGCGCGTGGCGGCGCGCGACGCCGACTCGGGCGAGAACGCGTACATCTCGTACAGCCTGGCCAACCTGCGGCCGGTGCCGTTCGACGTGGACCACTTCTCGGGCGCCGTGCGCGCCGCGCGCGTGCTGGACTACGAGAGCATGCGGCGCGAGCACGTGCTGCGCGTGCGCGCCAGCGACTGGGGGCTGCCCTACCGGCGCCAGGCCGAGCTGCGCCTGCGCGTGCGCCTGCTGGACGTCAACGACAACCGGCCGCAGTTCGAGCGCGTCGACTGCGTCGGCTACCTGCCGCGCCGCCTGCCCGCCGGCGCCGAGATCGTCACGCTCTCCGCGATCGACTTCGACGCCGGGGACGTCGTCTCGTACCGGATCGTCGGCGGCAACGACGACAACTGCTTCGCGCTCGACGCGAGCACCGGCGTGCTCGGGCTCGCCTGCGACCTCGCGTCGGTGCGCGCCGACAGCCGCGTGCTCAACGTGACGGCGACGGACGGCACGCACTTCGCGGACCCGACGTCGCTCGTGCTGCACCTGACGGGCGCGGGCCCGGCGGCCGCGCTGGAGTGCCGCGACACGGGCGCGGCGCGGCGCCTGGCCGAGCTGCTGGCCGCCGCCGAGCGCAGCAACGCGCCGCTGGACGCGGACGAGTTCCCGTCGGCGCCGTCGCGCTACGGCGAGAACCTGCACGCGCCCGAGTTCGTCGACTTCCCGGTCGAGGTGAAGGTGAACGAGTCCGTCGCGCTGGGCACGACGCTGGTGCGGCTGGCGGCGCGCGACCGCGACCTCGGCTACAACGGGCTGCTGTCGTTCGCCATCTCGGGCGGCGACCCCGACTCCGCCTTCCGCGTGGACCCCGACACGGGCGAGCTGCAGGTGATCGGCTACCTGGACCGCGAGCGCGAGGCCGAGTACTTCCTGAACGTGACCGTGTGGGACGGCGGCCGGCCGCGCCGCGCCGCCGCGCGCCTGCTGCCCGTCACCGTGCTCGACGTCAACGACAACGCGCCGCGCTTCCAGAAGGCGCTCGCCTCCTTCCGCGTCACCGAGAACGCGCTCAACGGGACCGCCATCTTCCGCGCCAACGCGACCGACCGCGACGCCGGCGAGTTCGCGCGCGTCACGTACGGCCTGGCGGGCGGCGCCGACGGCGAGTTCTGCGTCGAGCGCGACACGGGCGTCCTGCTGGTCTGCGCGCCGCTGGACCGCGAGCGCCGCGCGCTGTACGAGCTGACGCTGCGCGCGACGGACGGCGGCGGGCTGACGGCGGACGCGCTGGTGCGCGTGGCCGTGGACGACGTCAACGACTGCCCGCCGCGCTTCCCGCTGGCCGCCTACAGCGCGCGCGTGCCCGAGGACGTGCCGCGCGGCACGCTCGTGGCCGTCGTGGACGCCTTCGACCCCGATCTGGACGCGGGCGGCCGCATCACCTACTCGCTGCTGGACCAGGCGCCCGACGACGTGGTCTTCACCGTCGACGAGCTGTCCGGGGTCCTGCGCACCGCCAAGCGACTCGACTTCGAGGAGAGACAGGTAGGAGTCGACCGTCGCGACCTCGTTATTGACCTTGGTTATCGACAGCGGTCTGACCGTGAGCGTCTCTGTCTCCCGCAGGTGTACGGCGTGACGGTGCGCGCGACGGACGGCGGGCAGCCGGCGCTGTGGGCCGAGGCCACGCTCATCGTGGAGGTGCTGGACGTGGACGAGAACCAGCACGCGCCGGCCTTCGCGGAGCGCGTGCTGACGGGCGCCGTGCGCGAGGACGCGGCGCCCGGCGCGCGCGTCCTGACCGCAGCCGCGGAGGACGCCGACCCGCCCGGCCGCGACTCCCGCCTCGCCTACTACATCGTCGGGGGCTCCGGCATGGCGCACTTCTCCATAGACGACACGGGTATGCGCTCCTCGCGCGAGTGCGATGACGCGATCTGTCTCAGCCTCGGCGCTCTAATATTATGTAACGATGTATCTGTCCGTACTCGCAGGGGTGATCCGGACGCTCTCTCCGCTGGACCGCGAGACCACGCCGTACTACTGGCTGACGGTGTGCGCGCAGGATCACGGCCTCGTGCCGCGGCACACGTGCGTCGAGGTAAGGAGCGGGGAGAGGGGGGGGGGGGCGTCGCGGGGACTGGACGGCTGCTACATGCGTGCTCGTCGTGTGCAGGTGTACATCGAGGTGGAGGACGTGAACGACATGGCGCCGTGGCCGGAGCGCGCGGCGTACGCGGCCGCCGTGCCGGAGCACTGCGCGGGCGGCACGCGCGTGGCCGTCGTGAGGGCCGAGGACGGCGACGCCTCACCCGTGCCCGCCAACATCACATACTCGATCGTGGCCGGCAATCCCGACGGATTGTTCTCCATCGATGAGCATACCGGTAACAGCTAGATTCATATTGTCAGCTTGAAGTTTTCCCGGTGCACCCCGGTCAGGGAGATCTTGTCGATGTTACGTTTTTTGTGTTCGCAGGCGAAATAGTGACAACGGGTCGCACGCTGGATCGCGAGGCGACGCCGCGACACGCGTTGGAGGTGTCGTGCTCGGATGGCGAGCTGTCCAGCACGGCCCGCGTGCTCGTCCAGCTGCTGGACATCAACGACCACGCGCCGTCGTTCCCGCAGCGCTTCTACGAGCTGCGCGTGCCGGCCGCGCCCGCGCCGCCCGCGCCGCTGCAGGCCGACCAGCCGGCCGGCGCGCCCGACAGCGCCGAGTGGGACAGCGACGACGAGGACGACGGCTCCGGCGCGCGCCCCGCCTGGGACGAGTGGCCCGGCGACGAGCCCGCCGGCATCTACATCGCCACGGTGAGGCCCGCTCGCCCGTCGCTACGAGTGAACACCGCACATCATACGTTATCGCATTAACTTTATTTTATTACAGCCTTATTCATAAAAAGTTAGAGCCTCCTTGAAGACCCGATGCTAAAAAACATGATTCATAAACGTCTGTTAGCGCTAATCAGTCGATCAAGACTCTGCTAAAGTCAGAGGACCGTAGACCCTCCTTTATCTCCCTGCAAAGTCACAAAATGACCGCCACATATTTGAACAGCTGACTTTGACAAGAGCAAAAACTATACCGAAGATATTTTTAGTGAAGTATAGTAGTGAAGTTTAGTGTAGTAGAGGGTTACGCAAAAATTTAAAAAAAATCAGGAAAATTTATTCTCAGAAATTTTTATTTATTTATTTATTCAACAACATTGATACAGTTAGTATTCCACTAATATTAAGACTTATTGTGATATTGATCCAGATAAGCGTTTAGAGACAAGTGTGCAGTAACAGCCCAAAAAGACCAAGGCCTGTGTTAGGGCTAGTTACATAAGCCGCGTATCCACTAGAGGCAGCCTCGGGCCGAGCGGCTGCCTCGCTCCGAGGCCGCGCAAGTGGAAACGCTGCCTCTACCTGAGGCGCGCCTCGACACTAGGCAAATTCGGCGCCGCGAGCCGAGCCATATTTTGTCGATTTTTTGGCCGTGCTCAAAGGAGCCTCAGTCTGAGCCGTGCCTTTGATGGAGACGTGCGTGTTGCCTCGGGTCGCAATGGACAACGAATCAGCAATTAAATTAATAAAATTTTACGAGTGTTACCGTGTTCTCTGGGATCCGTTAAATAAAAAGTATTACGACAAAAATGTGAAACAGGATCATCGCGTGTTTGCTTTAAACTGGCTCGCGGATCACGATGAGGCGTGTCGCCTCAGCTTGATCCGCAACGTGCCTCGGGCCTATGCCTCAGGCCGAGCAGCCTCAAGTCGAGGCTGCTCGGCCTGAGGCTGCTCTAATGGATACGCGGCTATAGAAGCGTCATCATTCTGAGAGAGCAATCGATCGCCGCTTTTAGCTTTGGTTAGTTTTAAAAAAAAAATTTTTTGTTGAAGACAAAAAAAAAAAAATATTTATTACATTATGTATATCTCTGTGGAGTGTGGTATGCGTGTATTGAAGCGTGATAAGATGATGTACGTTTGAATTTGAACGGAGAATGAATACTGAGTTTGAGTGAAGAACAAATGAGATGTTATGGCAGTTGACGACGTATGACGAAAGCGAACGGGTGTGTGTTTATTGTGGTGTTTTTTCTAAATTCTTACGATTGTTTTGTTATTTTTTATCGCCGCTAGCCAATAAAGGCAACTAATAAGGACTGTGCCGTTTCATTCCACGAGCTGGTTCCCACATTTTTGGGGGCTCGTCGTCGGGAATTTCATTAGTTTCCGCAAGGAACCAGTACGTTCGAGTGAAAGTTTACGAATCAGTCAGTAGCCACTGACTTGGCTAAGCAGCGGACAACGACGACTACAACGGATTTCAACGACGAAGGTAACGCATTATTTTTTGACTGTAACGACGAGACGATGCCCAGAACTAGAAGCGACGACGAAGCACCTTCCACCCCGACCATGACTAACACATTTCACTATGCACAAGATCTGATTAGAAAATTCGATGGAAAAGACAAGACATACACCATATCAAAATTCATACAAGACATAGACGAAAACGCCGAAATTTTTGAATGGACAGCCATACAGCAACTGATCATCGCGCGAAGAAGTTTGACGGGCTCAGCAGCCTTATGGTTGAATTCTGAGAAACCGTTCAGGACGTGGACTGCTTTAAAATCTGCCTTATTAGAAGAATACCCTGACAAAATTGATAGCAAAACGGTACATGAAATGATGTCAGCAAGGAAAAAGAAACAGGACGAGGACTGCATGGATTATATTCACGTCATGCGAGAGCTAGGAAAGCGAGGTGGATTATCAGATAATGTAGCAATCAAATATATAATCGACGGCATCGAAGATGCGCCAATGAACAAAGTCATGCTTTACGGAATAACTCAATTCAAAGATCTTAAGGAAAAGATAAAAATCTACGAAGAAATCAAAGAAAAAACGAGACCAAACGACTATCAATTCAAAACCAACGGTTCTACATCGAAGAACGATCGAAATACATTTAAAAAATGCTACAACTGCGGCAGAGGAAACCATGTTTCCGCCGAGTGTCCCAATAAATCACTGGGAAGAAAATGTTTTAATTGCAACGAATTTGGACACTTGTCTGCAGAATGCAGAAAAACGCCAGTTTCAGCACAACAGACATCACGACCTCAGATGGAGACGGTCAACACCGGAACAGGAAGTAAATTTTTTCCCGGCAACGCAAGAAACCCTCAAGATACGAAGAAAGTTCTTTTAAATTCCGCCGAGGGCAGCACTTCCTACGCTGAAACGAAAACCGGAACATTATTACACGCGGGCAGCACTAGTTGCGCGAACGAATCGACGGAATCGCCCATCCCTAACGACATTCCATTTGACAGCCGTCAACAAACAAATGAATTTGACGTTTCACCAAAACAAACGATCGAGTCGCCGGCTAAATGTTTTCAAAACGCGAAAAAACCAATTAAATCGTTGTTTTTTAACAATATAAGCGTCTCAGCTTTAATAGATTCGGGCAGCGATATTAATATAATGACGAGTGAGTGTTGTAACGAATTGAACTTACGTAGTAATTTGAACGAATGCAAGAACATTTCGATGTTAGGATTTGGACAATCCAGAGTTAGTTCTTTGGGATGTATTACGACAGATTTTTATATAGACAATGTATTTTATAATAATATTGTTTTTTATGTTGTCCCTTCGCATTGTATGCCGTTCAAGATTATTTTAGGCACTGAATTTTTGAAAAACGTTGTCATGATTTTAAAAGGAGGTTCGGTTTTTATCAAGCCTATCGGCACTGAATGGTTGTATGATGTGAGTTGTTTTTCTTGTTCTAAGGATTGTCTAGATTACGTGAACGACGAGGCAATCAAAACGGAGGTAACGAATTTGGTTCAAGAATATACGCCGCAACAAACGACGGAGGCTCCCATTCAGCTTAAGATTGTTTTAAAGGACGACATACCAATAACTCAACGACCACGACGTCTTGCGCTGAAGGAACAAGAAGAAGTTGATCGACAGATCAGTGAATGGTTAGATGCGGGAATAATTCGGGTGAGTTTCTCAGAATATTCCAGTCCATTAGTACTAGTAAAGAAAAAAGATGGTTCTACTAGGATATGTGTAGACTACAGAAAAATAAACAGCAAAATGGTTAAGGACGAATATCCTCTTCCAAATATCGATGATCATATTGACAGGTTGTCTACGGCAAGAATATTTAGTGCATTGGATCTGAAAAATGGTTTCTTTCACCTACGAGTACATGAAGATTCCATCAAGTATACATCTTTTGTTACAATGACAGGGCAGTATGAATTTTTACGAGCACCATTTGGTCTATCAACTTGCCCAAAAGTTTTTACAAGATTTATTACAATCATTTTCAGAGATTTGATTGCACGAGGAATTGTTATTGTTTTTATTGACGATATTTTAATTCCAGCTCAAGATGAGTACCAGGCTGTCGAACGCCTGAGAGAAGTTCTTAAAGTATCATCAGAATATGGATTATGCATCAACTGGAAGAAATGCCAGGTGTTAACGAGAAAAGTGGAATATTTAGGACATGTCATCGAAGGCGGTGTAGTAATGCCATCGCCAGGGAAGACAGAAGCTGTCATTAAGTTCCCTGAGCCCCAGAATCTGAAGCAACTATACAGCTTCGTTGGACTTTGCTCATACTTTCGAAAGTTTATACAAAACTATGCATTTATAGCAAGACCGCTAACTGATTTATTAAAGAAAGATCAAAAATTTGTGTTTAACGAAGAGCATAGAGCTGTATTCAATGACTTGAAGATGAAAATGGCTACAAAACCAGTATTAAAAATTTTTGATCCGAGAGCAGAAACAGAATTGCATACTGATGCGTCATCTGTTGCCTATTCAGCAATTTTGATGCAAAAGAGTGATGATAAAGAATTACACCCAATCTATTATATGAGTCGACGGACATCAGATGCAGAAAGCAGATATACAAGTTACGAGTTGGAGGCTTTGGCTGTTGTTGAAGCTGTCAAGAAATTTAGACACTATCTCTATGGGAGAAAGTTCAAGATAGTCACGGATTGCAAAGCGTTTCAAATGACACTTAATAAAAAAGATTTGGCAATGTTTACAAGAGTCGTACGATGGGTTCTACTTTTGCAAGATAACGATTCTACGATCGAACACCGTGAGGGTTCGAAAATGAGACATGTAGATGCGTTAAGCAGATGTCCATATATAGCAGCAATCACATCTAAATTACATGATGACATACAACGGGCACAAGAGAGTGATGAAGGACTCAGTGCAATAATGAACATCTTGAAAGAAGGAAAACCTTTTAAAGATTATAGTCTACAGCAAAGATTGCTTTATAAAGGATTAGACCAGAAACTTGTCATATCTACAAGAATGAAAAGACAAGATGACGTTATATATGATTTATTACAGCAAAAAGAAAGAGAAACGTACATGCAAGATAGAGAAGAGCTGCGAAAAAGGGCAAAATGGAAAATAAGAAAAACTATGATAGTAGAAGAGAGCACAAAATATCAAGAAGGAGATATTGTTGTTATAAAACGTACTCGGTTTGGAACAGCAATGAAGTTGAGGCCTAAGTTCCTAGAGCCATATCGAATAACAAAGGTCAAAGGATTGGATAGATACGACATTGAAAAAGCAGACTCCACTCAAGATGGATAAGGGTGAGTCAATTTATGAAATTTGTATGAAAGAGATGAATGTATTGTTTAATTTGAATTTTTTTTTTGTTTTATTTATGGTATCAGTGCATAAGATATACTTTTACGGCACGCAATGTAAAACGATGTCGCACGATCGATTTTGTTTTTCTTTTACGTTTTCACGTCTTCATTTCTTTTAATTGCTTTACGTTAATTTACGATTTATGGTAATACGAAAATTGATTTAATTTAGTTTTATTTTATGACGTTGAATGACCTAGGTACAGTCATACTACATTACGATACGACGAGTGATATTACGTTACGATATTTTGTTTTGTTTTACGATGTTAAAGTTCTATTATGTTTTAATTAAGATATTCAATTTATTTTAAGTATTGTTTTTTTAAGTTTTTACGTTTTTTTGTTGATGTTATGGATGATGCTGACTACGAGATAATGCGGGTACGATATGATGATGTGTGTTAGTATATGCATGTGTACGAATGTCTGAGGGCAGACATTGAGCAGGATGGCCGAGTGTGGAGTGTGGTATGCGTGTATTGAAGCGTGATAAGATGATGTACGTTTGAATTTGAACGGAGAATGAATACTGAGTTTGAGTGAAGAACAAATGAGATGTTATGGCAGTTGACGACGTATGACGAAAGCGAACGGGTGTGTGTTTATTGTGGTGTTTTTTCTAAATTCTTACGATTGTTTTGTTATTTTTTATCGCCGCTAGCCAATAAAGGCAACTAATAAGGACTGTGCCGTTTCATTCCACGAGCTGGTTCCCACATCTCTTCGTAAAGAAAAAATTACCTAAATTATAAACTATTTGTAAATTTAAATTATATGTTAGTTGTTACCAAATTTAGAGAAAAGCCAAATGCAGTTAGGGAAAATACTCTTAATAACATGAAAAAAAAAAATTAGGATGATTAACTTATTTACGACTTTTTGCACTTAGGTACAACATAAACATGCGGATCGGAAATGGCGGTAAAACAAACATCTCTGCTGTCACTGCTGGCAAATTTTTTTTAATTCTTGATAAAGCCATTTTTTGTCTTTGATTTGTTAAAATTGCCAACATAACGCGTCTAATCAGTCTATCAGCAGCTCAACAACTAGCACACTGCTAGCAAACGTTTATGAATCATACTTCTTGACAACCGTCAAAGAAACTTAATCAGTCTGCTAAGTAACATACCGATCCAAACCTAAATGAAGGATTTTTTATGAATAAGGCTGTTAGTCTGTAGACGCAGGCGAGGCGATCGCGTGTTATTAAACTCGACTTTTTAGACCTAGCCAAGGCTCCCATCTTGCTTAGAAAATTGGACCTTGTTGGTGGCAGAGGCAACGCTTTGCAATGGTTTCAGATTTAATTGACGGTTCGTTCTCGTGCGTTAAAATTTACGGGTGCAAAAGTAATCCTATGCATATACATTTCGGAGTACCGCAGGGCAGTATACAGGGACCTACGCTAATTATCCTCTATAATTAAATGCATTGAGCTGGGAAACGTCGAGGTGATTTGCTACGCAGACGACACGGCTATATGCTTTTATGGAAATTCCTGGGATCAGGTGGTTGGCGTTTTGGAACAGGAAATGAGGACCATAGCAGCTTGCCTTCAACATAACCTATTTATCTATTGAAAAGGAACTTCATGTGTTTTCATAAAACTAAAACTCCGGCGCTTCTTTGATAATAATATACGTACACACCCTTTTGTCTAAACACATTCTTGTTCCTGTAATTGTATCTGCAGAACTTCATCGATCAGATGTCTAGGAGTAGTTCTGTTGAACATTAATTTAATTTATTAATTTAACATCTATAAACAGCAGCTACGGCTGCGGCTAAACGCGCTAGTACATTTAAATACGCGTTTCAATGCAAATGCAATGAGATACCAGAGGCTCATGTACCTATTCCGTTTACATGTATTTTCGCGTTTTGTCGCTGTTTTGTCGCTCGCACATGATTCGCATGCTTGTCGACAAAGGTTTATTGCGTTCAGTATGTATGCGAGAGTTGTGGCAAGCGGACGTATTTAAAAAGCAAATGTAGCGGAATAATTAGACCGAGTCGTGTTCCCTCAGCTGGTGGCGCTGGACGACGACCTGGGCGCCAACGGGTCGCTGCGCTACAGCTGGCGCGCGCGCGGCCCCGCGCGGCCCGTGCTGCGCCTGCACGCCCGCAGCGCGCGCCTGTACGCCGCGCGCGCGCTGCGCCCCAGGGACGTCTTCGATATCACGGTGAGCGCAATCGAACCCGCTCCTCAAATAATGCATTCAAATAATGTCGTTCAGTTTGATGAGTACGATTACGTACGTACGTACGTTTTAGTACTTAACTAGCTTTTACCCGCGGCTTCGCACGCGTAAACTAATCGGTCTGGTAGTTGCACTTGAAATTTTCAGGATTTTAAAAAATTCCCCTGGCAATTTCCAAAATTTATATCGTGGTCTTCCTTCATTGAGGTTGTGTTGTGAATAGCTGTACAAAATTCAAGACTCTAAACCCAGTGCTGAAATTTCAAAAATGTTGCCTATCCAAATTCAAATCATTTATTCAGTAAATAGGCCGCAATGGGCACTTTTATACGTCATTTTTTAAACTACCAGCGCTTTCGGAAAGACCATCATTGCCAAGAAGAATGCGCCGCATGATAGGTACTTGGCAGAAAGTCATTTGTTTTCAAAATAGTTCAAAACTATCCCGTGAGAATATCCGGATAAAAAGTAGCGTATGTGTTATTCTAGACATCGAGTTACCTTCATACCAAATTTCATGACTCTTAGCCCAGCGGTTATTATTTCAAGATTTTGTCCCTATCCCGTGGGAATATCGAGATAAAAAGTAGCCTATCTATTATTCCAGAGGTCCAGCTACCTACATACTAAATTTCATGGCTCTAAGCACAGCGGTTGTTATTTCTAGATTTTATCCCTAGGTATCCCGTGGGAATATTGGGCCAAAAAGTGGCCTATGTGTTATTCTAGACGGCCAACTACCTATATACCAAATTTCATGACGCTAAGGGTAGCGGTTATTATTTCAAGATTTTATCCCTATCCCGTGGGAATATCGGGTTAAAAAATAGCATATGTATTATTTCATTGGTCGAGCTACCTACATACCGAATTTCATGGCTCTAGTCCCAGTGGTTGTTATTTCGAGATTTCATCCCTAGGTATCCCGTGGGAATATCGGGTCAAAAAGTCGCCTATGAGTAATTCCAGACGTCCACCTACCTACATACCAAATTTAATGACTCCAAGCCCAGCGGTTGTTATTTCAAGATTTTATCCCTATCCCGTGGGAATATCGGGATAAAAAGTATCCTATGTCCGTCTCCTGGCTCTAAGCTACCTCCCTACCAATTTTCAGCCAAATCTGTTCTGCCGTTCTTGAGTTATAAGTGGTGTAACTAACACGACTTTCTTTTATATATATAGATTGTGTTCCTGTGACGGGTCATATTTTGTATTTATTTGTGAATTTACATCATACACGTGTAGGGGCCGCTACTAAGTTTTAGTAGAGCGCCTTGTTAAGGTTGAAGTTGGTAATTATAAGATGACTGGTTAAGTTAAAGACTCTTTTAATATAGTAAGTATAATGATTACAACTAGTATAGCGAGACCCAGTACTATTCACGGTAAATTTAAGAGTGAGAGTAAGCGTTAATATTAGTGCAGTCTTAGGTAAAAGTGCTGTTGTCGGCGCTGCGACGTATAACTAAAGTAGGGCGCGAGTTAAGGTAAATTAGTGTGCGGTGTTAAACCGTACATGCTCCCAAGGGCAGAAAAGAAAGAAAGAGAAGAAGCTATGACGTGAAAGGTACAAGGGCCTGTACAAGTTAAAAGTAAAAATAATAATTTATCTAGTTTTTATCGAAGTTAAATAATCGTCCGGGGCGCTGTGCTTCCTGGTCGGTGGGGCTGCCTTGCTCCATCCATTGACGAATTTCTTCTTGAGACCGGATAGCTGGGTTTCTCTTCGGTTTTTCCGGCGGCAACGTTGGCACCTGAGGTTTCGTTCGTTCAGCAACCCTTTTCTTACAATTTTTGAACAGGACGTAGATCGCTGCCACACAGAAAGCTGCCACCAATACGTACAAGACCGAATACTGGTGGATGTCATGTGGGCTTATCTCAGCAGATGGAAGCCTTTCATTACGTTTTTGAAGTTGCAGGTCTTTTTCCAGTTGCCTGTGCTGTTCTGATTGGTTGAATGTGATCGATGGTATGGGTATGCTGCTGAGATTGAAGTTGAAATCTTCATTAAGATGAAAGTTCACGTCTGGAATGTCTGGTACGTCCGGTTCTAGCTCCACCGTGCTCCCGAAGTGACTGTAGGCAAAAAGGGTCGTATCCTTTTTTTGCAGTATACAGCCGTCGTATAGGTCGATAGTTCCGATATTTGATATCTTTACTGATGTTATTCGATCATCGCATAGTAAGCGTGCGTGGCACGTGCTACAACATAAATACAGCCACCTGTTTCGTTTATGTAATTTGATCCAGCCGTCACTGCACTTGACCTTAGTCAAATGACAATGCTTACTCGGTTGCTGGCTGAGTATTTCTGCTTCACACGGCGCATTCTCGTTACGTAAGTTGTAAACAGGGTAATTAGTGTTACAAATAAGGTTGTTCTCTTTTAACTTAGTGCATTGACTGAGATCTTTTTCGTCGACCATGATATAAGTTTCTTTTCCAAAATTGACTGCTATATGAGTGTTCGTCGGTATGACTGATACGGCTTCCTTGTTTGGGGCAGACATCACGAGCGGCAGGATTTTATAAATGTTGTACTCGTCTTCACTCATGAGCGGGATATGCACTTCAAGAAGCAGGTACGATGACGTCACCCGAGCTCTGACGTAAAGAAGCTTGTACACGTCTTTGATGTTATCTTCTATATTCTTTACGGGCAGAGTTAGACGTTTCGATATTTTAGCGGCTATCATGTTTAATTGATGTTCCAGTTGTTGAGGCGTCAGCAGGTGAATATCCAGATGCCCATTATGTATGCTTGTGAGGGTATCCAGCAAGGTCTCTTGAGTCTGTTTTAAATTCCATAAAATCAAGCTTGCCGTGAGGGATGCTGCGTTTAAGTCATTCATAGTTGACATTGTTTCGACCTTGTATATTATTTTTCCCATAGTGTTGTTTGTCATTTGTATGTAGCTGTGTATGCTTTCCAACTGGCTTTTCATGAAGTTTTCATTGCGTTTTATTATATTATTTTCTGTTTCGATGATACTCGTTTGGTTTTTTACTAACTGCAACAAGTAATTTTCATTTACTTGAATTCTTGCGATGTCTTCTTGATATTTCGCTGCGAAGTTTTCGTCTAGTACACCGAAGAGAGAGCTGGCTAGGTTTCCGACTCCGTTGAAGTATCCCCTTTTTTTTCGATTCAGATGTTGGCTTTGTAGCAAAGAATTATAATCTGTTATCTGTTGTAGCTCATGTTGCAGTTGCTCTACAGCTGGTTTACATGGTTGATTTTCTAATCGTTCGCAGATGATTTCTAGGTTGTTGATGTACTTCCGAATTTTTTCCGTTGCTTGCCAGTATGTAGTTAAGTTGTAGTAAACAAGCAGCGTCCATTCGTCATGAATAAGTTGGAGATTTCCAATTTTATCGAAGTACATAGGTTTATTGTTTTCGATGGGCGTAATGTTAAAATGCTGGGTTGGGAATGCGGTTGCAAAGCTAAATAGGGTCATCAGTGACAGTAACATTGTGAACACGTGACTACCCAGTTTGCTTCGGCGTGATCTAGTTTCACGTTTTTGTTTATTCGAGCTTGTGTTTATGTTTGTTTCAGGACTTTGATTCTGAACTTCGATTTGCTCTCTGATTGGTGTTATTTCTTCTTTTGGGAGTGGGACTAACTTCACGATAGGGCGCTTGAAGTTGCCGGTTTGTGTCTTGAGTGTTACGACACGAACGTATCCATCTTCCCCTGGATGCAATTTCAACACGCGGCCCCTAGCCCATTTTCCGGGGGGCACGTTATCTTCTTTAACAAGGACTAAATCTCCCTGTTGAATGTTTTCTGTCGGGTTGCGCCATTTGCTTTTGGTTTGTAGTCGATGTAGATACTCTCTAGACCAACGGTTCCAAATATGTTGGTGCATGAGCTCGACACGTTTCCATTTGTTTCGAAGATCTAAGTTTTGTTCGGTGTGATCTTTTTGTGGCAATGACATCATCGGGCTTCCTGTAAGGAAGTGTCCTGGGGTCAGGTAGTCCAGGTCTTCAACGTCTTCAGTCAACGGGCACAGCGGTCGGCTGTTCATGCAAGCTTCGACTTGTGCTAACAAGGTCGTATATTGCTCGAACGTCAATTTCTCATTTCTCGTGACTCTCATTAGGTGCTGTTTCATGGATTTTATGGCCGCTTCCCAAATTCCCGCTGCTGAAGGCCATCTAGGGCACAGGAAGTGCCACTGTATCTGCATATCGTTAACTTCTTTGAAGAACTCGGATGATGTTAAAGTTTCATAGGCCTTAAAATCATCCTGTAATAGTTTGGCGGCTCCTTTGAAGTTTGACCCATTATCTGTATAGATATGTGCCGGTGTGCCTCTTCTAGCACAAAAGCGTTTAAGGGCCGCTAGAAATGACTGGGAGGTTAGGTCCGACACCAGCTCGATGTAGACGGCCTTCGTGGCTAAGCATATAAACAATGCTATGTAGCCTTTGCAGAGTGTTACGCCTCGTCCTTTGTTCAATTTAACTTCAACATGGCCCGTGAAGTCGATACCGGTATGGCTGAAGGGACGTGATGGGGTCACTCTTGCGCTGGGTAAGTTTCCCATTATTTGCTCGTTTTTCATTGTTTTGTACCGAAGACATTCAACGCAACGCCTTAACACTCCTTTTACGGCGCGATTTCCTCCTATGATCCAGTATTGCTGCCTTGTTTGCCCGAGTGTTAAGCGCGCTCCTCCGTGTAAAACCTGTTTGTGAGCTAGGTTTATGACCAGCTGAGTAAGGTGGCTGCTATGTGGCAGTATGGCGGGATATTTTGATTGCTCCGGAAGAGCCGAGTTTCGCAGTCTTCCTTTTACTCGCAGGACTCCGTTTTCATCCAGAAAGGGTGTTAAATCCTGGATTTTGCTCTTATTGCACACGGGTTGTCCTTTTTCTAGTCGTTCTATTTCCATGAAGAAGGTTTCCCGTTGAATTGTTTTAATAATACGTTGAGTGGCTTCTTTCAATTCTTCGATCGTTAAATGAGTAATACTGGCGGCTTGTTTCTTGTTCCGTACGTTTGTTATGAAACGTAACACCCACGCGACACACCTAGTCGCGCGTGTCATAGTACTGCATCGTTCTAATATTTCTTTTATTACGTTATTATCGCTTTGTTTTTGCGTGACGTGACATTCAAATGTTTTTCCGGTATCGGTTGAGAATTCTTCATTTTTCTCAGTATGATTCTCCGTCCATGTTTTCAGCCACTGGGGCCCCTCCCACCATAATTTAAAGTTCAAAAGCTGCGCTGGTAGGAGTCCTCTCGATGCACAGTCTGCCGAATTTTCTTTACTCTTGACGTGCCTCCACTGCGTTGCAGGAATTATGTTTTTTATGATCGTTGTGCGGTTGGATATATATGATTCCCACTTAGTGACGCTACCCTGCAGCCATGCGAGTACCACTTGTGAGTCTGTCCAGCAGTACACGCGCAGTTGGTTCTTGGCGAGAGCGTCTTTCACCTTCATCATCAGCTTGGCTAATAAAAGGGCGCTGCAAAGTTCTAAGCGGGGTAAAGTAGGCTTTTTCTGGAGTGGAGCCACCTTTGTCTTGGCCGTGAGTAATGTAGTTACAAAATTGCCTTGCTTGTCTTTAGTTCGAGTATAGATGACGCACGCGAATGCTTTTTCGCTTGCGTCGCAAAAACCGTGTAGTTCAATGACATTGTCGATACAATGTATCCATCTCGGTATTGTTATGTTTTTAATAAGTTGTAGTTGCGATCGAATTTTATCCCATTCTGTGGCTATATCCTCCGGGATCGGATCGTCCCATGAAATGTTGCTGCTCCACACCTTTTGAAACAGTAGTTTACTGCCAACCGTTATGGGTGCTAACCAACCGATAGGGTCAAAAATTCGGCTAATATCTGCAAGCATCGTTCGCTTCGTGTAGTATGATTTGTTAATCGTAGTGGGTTCCCAGTTGAAGCAAAACAAGTCTTCTATTTTGTTCCACCCTAGACCCAGTGTTTTAATGGGTTCGTCAGGACTAAAGTTGAAAATATTTTGTTGACTTTTATGTTCATCAGCTAGGTCCTCTAACACGGCTGGTACGTTGCTCGCCCACTTGCGCAGAGTAAAACCGCCTTTCTTTAGTAAGTCATAGAGTTGTTTTTGTAATTCCTTTGCGCCTTCAAATGTGTTGTGGCCGGTTATGACGTCGTCCATGTAGAATTGGTGTCTTAATGCTTCTGCAGCCGCAGGATAAGCGCGCCCTTCGTCCTTTTCTAATTGTTGCAAGGTACGCATCGCTAAGAAGGGCGCTGCTTTGGTTCCGTATGTCACGGTGCACAGCTGCATTTCTTGCAGCTGCTCTCGCGGTGATGATCTCCAAATAATCTTTTGAAGGGGCTGCTGATCTTCGTTCAGGTAAATAGCTCTGAACATTTTTTCGATATCTGCGGTCAATGCGTACTTATAGCTTCGCCACGTGAGGATTAATGTAACGATGTCCTTTTGTAGATTAGGTCCCTTTTCCATTAAATCGTTTAGACTGTAATTGGTGTCAGATTTCTGGGAAGCGTTGAATACTACGCGTAGTTTTGTTGTGGTAGATCCTTCACGTATAACTCCGTGATGGGGTAGGTAGACCTCAAGATCCGGGGTTGCTGACCGTGTTGCTGGCTTCATATGACCCAATTCTTGATACTCGTCGATAAACTGTTTGTATCGCTCCGCAAAATGTTTTTGTCTAGCCATTTTCTTTTCCAATTGCAGAAATTGTGAAACCGCGTGAGGTCTAGTTTGACCTAGTTTCGTTATTATGTCGCTTTTCAGAGGCATTTTCACGACATATTGACCGGTGCTTAATCTTGTTGTAGTTTCTTTGTAATATTTTTCGCAATATTCTTCGCTGTTAGTGATTTGTTCTTCGTAGTTAACTTCTTCAGTTTCCCAGAATCTGTTAAGGTTTTCTAGTTCGTTGAGCGTAACCAAGCAGTTGAGTGTCTTGACATTGCCGCATAAAATCCATCCCAGTTTGGTCTGTTGCGCGACAGGAGAGGTTACGTCGTGCCTTAGCACCCCATCGTTGATGATTCTAGAATAGATGTCTGCCCCTAAGAGGATGTCTACTGGTCCCGATACGTGGAAATCGGGATCCGCCAGTTTCAAGTTCTCTAAGTACTCCCATTTATCCTTGTTTAAGGTTGAGCTTGGGAGGTCATTAATTAGTTTCTTCATGACAAGGACGTCTGTTGTAAACGTAAAGTCAGAGTGTATGGATTTACACTCTATAGTTATGCAACCCTTACTGTTCCCTTGGGATGTTCCGACTCCTGATACCACAGCGCTCTGTTTGCGCCGAGGAAGTCTGAGTCGTTGAGCTGCATTCTCAGTTACTAGGGACACCTGTGATCCCTGGTCGAGTAGTGCTCGTAGGGCTATGTAGTTACCCTCTATGTTTTTTACCATCAGTTTGACAGTTGTCAACAGGACTTCTTGATCATCACAGTTGACATGATTTGTTGATCGATTATTTGAAGTTGAGGGTTGCTGATGCGGGCGCGATTGACCTCTATAATTTTCCAACTCGTTGCTATGTAGAAGTGTGTGATGAGTCTTATTACACACTTTGCAATTTCTGTTTGATGTACATTCCTTTCCGTTGTGGCTGAATAAACAATTTCGACATATTTGCAATTTAGCGACGTTCTCGTTTCTTGCCGCTGTGTCCATGCTTAGAAACGCTGCACAATGCATGAGCACGTGACCTTTTTTGCAGAGCGGGCAATTTCGGCTCGTAGCGTGGTATGATTTCGTAAAATTTTCTGGCTTCTTATAGTACGATGACCCCTGATCGTTGTATTTGTTATAAATATTTAAGTTTTTCTGTGCCGATCTTGGCTGTACAAATGCCGGTTTTTTCGATATGACTTCTTGCTTGTAGCTACTTTGGTTTTGTTCTAGAGTTTCGTAAGCCATAAATTTGGCTTCCAGGAAATCAGTCAATTCTCCCAAACTGGGTAGGTCTCTTGGCTTCTCTACGGTTTGGGTATATTCGTTGTATGTCGCTGCGTCCAGTTTAGGTAGCAACAAGTGAACAATAATAGGGTCCCATGTCGATACATCGAGTCCCAGGTTAATTATTCCGTTAATACATTCCTTGATTGTATCGTGCATCCTTCTCACGTTAAAAGCAGACGGATGCTGCATAGTTGGTAGCTTCAGCATTGTATTAACGTAAGATGAAAATAACAACCTCTTGTTCTCGTATCTGTGTTGAATTATATCCCAGCAGGAGTTGTAGTTTTCTGCACTTATCGTAAGATGCTGTACTAATTTTTCCGCATCCCCGACAAGCTTTGACTTTAGATGCTGCATTTTCTGGGATTTCGATAAAAGCGGGTTGGTATGCACCGTTTCTATGAATAAATCCCTAAAGGACACCCATCTGCTGTATTTTCCATCGAACTCAGGGATATCCATCTTCGGCGTAGTTTTTTGGTAATGTGCATTCGCCCATATCTTTTTACCGATGTTTTTCTTCAGAGCATCATATCTGTTCTCCCACTTGAGGTATTCATTGTCGTAGGCAGCAAGTGACCCGTTTAGAATGAAGTTCAGTTCCCAGTGATGCTTGTCTATAGCGTCCCATCTTGCCTTCAGTATAGCGAGACAATCTTCAAGCTCCCACTTCTCGTCCATGCTATTCAAGTCAATCTTCTCGATCGCTCTCTCTAACGCGTTAAAGTTGAGAAACTGAAGACGAAGCATATCCTTTTTTTTCTTTGCCTGCGAGTCCTCAGCAGTATCAGCTGTTTGCTCCAGCACTACCTTTTCAAACGAAAGCGCTCTTTCATCTCCCGGAGCCTGCTGCGGTATGTCCAGAGATAATTTTAATTGCAAAGCTTTGATATCTTGTTTGAGTTCCTCATAAATGACTTTCGTTTTGGCATAGATATTTTCCACAAAGTACTCATTTCTCTTGTCCGTCATTCGTTCGAGAATTTGGTTATTCCCGTCAAATTCTTCCCATTGAGCCTCCAAAGTTTCCAGGCGGCGGTTAAGGTATTCCACCGTCTTCCGCGAAGGGCCATCCTTCTTAAAGTTGATTTGAATGCTCTTGATGGTGTCAAAACTCCGCTTCTGATTTTGAAGAACCCTTACCCAATCCTGCTCCTCTGCCGGAGAAGGCTTAGCATTTGCGTCGAAGAACATGTTTTTTGGTATAGGCAGGTAGTTTACCTTCTTCCTGTTGTCAAATACGGAAGCAGTTTGCCTCCCTTAATCGCTGATCAGCGCCACCGAACTCTATCACTCACCTCCGGTGCAATGTACAAAAGCAGTTTGCTTCGCTCAGTTTACCAGGTTCGCAGTACACCTAGTTCGTTGAACTAGTTAACTGACAGTTTGCCGTAGTTGTTTAGGTGCAGAGACCGTTGATCCGCTGCCGTTGGTTCACAGCACGAAGACAATCGAAGTTTCCGCTGTCTTGGCTGTCGAGCGTGTTTAGTGCAGCTGCACTCTATACACGATAAATGCGCCTTCTCAATTCACTGGTGAGACCCGCTTGTGGGAAGCCAGTAAACCGATTCGCTTCCGTGCTAGACTTACAACCGACACTTAAACACACAAAGGTTCGAAGGACCAAAATATGTAGGGGCCGCTACTAAGTTTTAGTAGAGCGCCTTGTTAAGGTTGAAGTTGGTAATTATAAGATGACTGGTTAAGTTAAAGACTCTTTTAATATAGTAAGTATAATGATTACAACTAGTATAGCGAGACCCAGTACTATTCACGGTAAATTTAAGAGTGAGAGTAAGCGTTAATATTAGTGCAGTCTTAGGTAAAAGTGCTGTTGTCGGCGCTGCGACGTATAACTAAAGTAGGGCGCGAGTTAAGGTAAATTAGTGTGCGGTGTTAAACCGTACAACACGAACAAATGCTGTGTAAACGTCACGTTTTTAGAAAAGTGTAAGAGTGTCTCGGTTTCCGTTGTTGATGCCGCGGCTCTGTGTGGGCAGGTGCGCGCGTGCGACGGCGGCGCGCCGGCGCGCTGCGGCGTGGCGCGGGTGAGCGTGCGCGGCGCGGCGCGGGGCGGCGGCGGCGCGCCGCTGCTGGCCGCGCCCGCGCCGCTGCAGGTGGCCGAGCTGGACGCGCCCGGCTTCCTGCTGGCCGTGCTGCAGGCCGTAGACCCCGACGGCGACGCCGTCTACTACGACATCATCGGTCAGTGCCCGGCCCGTTCGTGCCCGTTCGTCCGATGAGTCGACGCGGCGCTAAAGCGATATCCTTTGCAGACGGCGACGAGTTCGGCGAGTTCAGCATCGGCCGCTCGGACGGGTCGCTGGTGCTGGCGCGGCGGCTGCTGCACGAGCGCCGCGCGCGCTACGCGCTCACCGTGTCCGCCAGCGACGGGACCAACACCGCCACCGCCGTGGTGAGGCTCACAACTAATTCTCGATCGAGACCAACTATGACAACTTTTTTAAGATTGTATAGCGATTCGCGAGAGAGAAGTTATGCGGATTGTCTACTGACAATCCGTCCCCGTCGATTATTTAATAATTTTGATTGTTATATTTTTCAGGTTAACATAACGGTGATCAACGATATGAACGAGGAAGGCGTGTCCTTCTCGCGCTCCGAGTACACCGTGGACGTGTCGGAGGAGGCGCGCGTCGGCGAGGCGCTGGCCGTGCTGCGCGCGGGGGTGGGGACGGGGGTGGGGGAAGGAGAGGGGACGGGGGAGGGCGAGGGGGAGGGCGCGGGTGGCGAGCGGCTACTGTACGGGCTGCACGCGGCGCGCGCACCGGCCTCGCTGCCACTGTTCCGGCTGCACGAGCTGACCGGCGTGCTCGAGCTCGCGCAACCGCTTGACAGGTTGGATTGTGGGTCTTATTTATAAGATTGATTGATTTGGAATTAAAATTCTTTTTATTAAAGACTCGATAGGTTTTACAATATTTTTTGTAACTGTTTTATGAAATAATGTTGACCGTCCACCGCGCAGGGAGAGCGCTCGCGTGCACGAGCTGACGGTGTGGGCGCGCGACCAGGCGCCGCGCGCGTCCCGCGCCTTCGCGCGCGTGGCGGTGCGCGTGCACGACGCGGACGAGCACGCGCCCGAGTGGCGGCGCCGCCTGGCCGAGGCGCGCCTGCCGCGCGGCGCCGCGCCCGGCGCGCTCGTGTGCGCGCTGCGCGCCGTGGACCGCGACGCCGGCGACGCGGCGCGCCTGTCCTACGAGCTGGCGGGCGACGCGGGCGGGCTGTTCGCGGTCGACCCGCTGCTGGGCGACGTGCGCCTGGCCGCGCCGCTGCCCGCCGCGCCCGGCGCGCCCCGCGAGTACGCGCTGGCCGTGCGCGCCGCCAACCCGCCGCCGCACGCCAGACACGCCACGCTGCCGCTGCACGTCACCATCGTCGAGCCCGACGACGCGCCGCCTACGTTAGTAGCGATGACGCCTTTGTAATTTTTTTTATCATTAATTTCAAATTTGACGTTCGATTGACTTCTGTGTCGCGCAGGTTGATGTCGGACTCGCTGGTGTTCGAGGTGCCGGAGGACGCCGTGGTGGGCACCCCGGTGGGCGCGGTGGAGGCGCGCGGCGCGGCGCTGCGCTGGGCGCTGGCGGGCGGCGCGGGCCGCTTCGGGCTCAACCCGGCCGCCGGCCTGCTGGCGCTCGCCGCGCCGCTCGACTACGAGTCGACCAGCCAGTACAACCTCACCGTCACCGTGCTCGCCATGGTGAGTGACATTTAAACTTGCGGCCTTCAGTGCGGTCACGTCACGACTGGCCAATATCTCTGTTACCTACTGCATTCTGTTCAATATTTAAAAAGATGATAGATCACTTTAGAAAACAAGTAACGTCGATGATCGACAATCACCCCTCAGAACGGCACGACCTCACTGCTGGTGTTCCTCGGAGTGACGTGTTATCTTCTCTTCTTTATTACCACACGGGGAAGAAAGTAGTAACACGCACCGCCGCCGGTGCTACCGTCCTCGGATTTCTGCATAAAAGTTGATTTTTCTCGCAGGGCGGCGGCGAGGCTGTCGCGCAGGTGACGGTGAACGTACTGGATTGCAACGAGTTCCCGCCAGTGCTGACGCAACGACTGTACCGCGGGCGCGTGTCGGAGGCGGCGGCGCCGGGCGCGCTGGTGCAGCGGGCCGACGCGCGCGGCGCGCCGCTCGTGCTGGAGACCACGGACGGCGACGGGCCGGCCGCCCGCGCGCGCGCCTTCGAGCTGCCGCCCGCCGCCGCGCGCCTGTTCGCCGTGCACCCCACCACCGGCGCGCTGCTGCTGGCCGCGCAGCTCGACTACGAGACCGCCGCCCGCCACGAGTTCACCGTCAAGGTACCGCTGACTATACCTACTGCTGACGATCACATTTTAGGTATTCATTGTGGAGTTCATTTTGCTTGTCAGAAACTCGACTCGATGTTAAAAATGAAGCTACATATGATCGCTCTGTCACAGTCTGTAGCATCAGCGGTCTCTCGCCCGCCACCGTATACTGACATGAGTGGTTCTATCTTTTAATAAGAAATCGAGTCAGTTTTCGTCCTCGTTATTATTTGGAGCGACCCACGAAAGCCAGGACATAGTTTGACCCAAAAAATACTATTTCAGGTGGTCGACATGGGCACGCCGCGCCTTCCCTCGGAGAGCACGGCCACGGTGATAGTGGAGGTGGAGGACGTGAACGACTGCGCGCCGGTGTTCTCTCAGGCGAGCTACGAGGCCACCGTGCTGCTGCCGACGGCGGCCGGCGTGCTCGTGGCGGCGCTCAACGCGACCGACCGCGACCTGCCGCCCGGCGCCGCGCTCAAGTACGACGTCATCGAGGGCGACGCGGCCGGCGCGTTCGCCGTGTCGGGCGCCGGCGCCGTGACGGTGGCGCGGCCGGAGCTGCTGCGGGCCCGCCACGCGCTGCGCGTGCGCGCGTCGGACGGCCGCTGGGCGGGCACGGCGCGCCTCGCGGTGGCCGTGCGCGCGCCCGAGCCGGCGGGGCTGGCCTTCGCGCAGCCCGAGTACTTCGGCGCCGTGCCCGAGAACTCCACGCGCCCCGCCACGATCGCCGTGCTCTCTGTGCTCGGCGCCGCGCTCAACGAACACGTCACCTTCTCTATACTTAACCCCACCGAAGGATTCGAGGTGAGTTCTCTTTCTGCTCGATTTGATCGGCCTTCCTCTGTCTTTGAATGAGTACCGAGTGAAATGTTGACTGTCCGCAGGTGGGCCTCACGTCGGGGGCGATCCGCAGCACGGGGCTGGCGCTGGACCGCGAGCAGCGGGACTCGTACACGCTGCTGCTGGAGGCGCGCAGCGGGGGCGCGGGGGGCGCGGGGGACGGGGGGGACGCGCCCCGCGTGGCCCACGCGCGGCTCACCATCAGCGTCACCGACGTCAACGACAACTGTCCCATTTTCGTGGGGCAGCCGTACGTGGCCGCGCTGCCCGCCGGCGCCGAGCCCGGCACGCCCGTCATCACCGTGCGCGCCGACGACGCCGACGCCAACGACAACGGCGAGGTGAGCGCCGGGCCCGAGAGTCCCCTCCCTTGTCGTGTCCGATGAATGACGTTCGCCTGTCCGCAGGTGCGGTACGAGATGAAGCGCGGGCACGGCGAGCTGTTCCGCGTGGACCGGCGCAGCGGGCAGGTGTCGCTGAAGCAGACGCTGGACGCGCACGCGCAGCTGCACTCGCTGGTGATCGCGGCGTTCGACGGCGGCGCGCCCGCGTGCGGCGCGGAGGCGGCCGTGAGCGTGCGCGTGTGGGCGGGCGGCGCGGCGCCGCGCTGGGCGCACGCGCACTACGCGCGCGCCGCGCCCGAGGACGCGCCGCCCGGCGCCCCGCTGCCCGCCCCGCTGGCCGCGCGCTCGCCGCTGCAGCGCCCGCTCATCTACGAGCTGGTCGACCCGCCGCGCGACCCCGCCTCCGGCGCGCCGCTCTTCGAGATACACTTCGACACCGGTGAGTGCGCGAGGGCCGACTAGAGGGGACCGGCCCCTTTGATGAACCCGATGGAGATGCATGACTTGATAATGACAATGGTTTTGATGGTGGTCTCATATATAAAATTAGAATTTAACCTCGTAACACCGGGTGAATAGAAATGGTTTAGTAAAAATCGCATGTCACACGTAGTTAGAGGCGAAGGTGATTTTATTGATTGATTAAGTAAGGGATATGAATATGAGTGACGACGCCGCGACTCACAGCTGTTCAAAATTTTAAAGATCATAACAGTTCATTACAAACATTTGCAGGAACCATTACTAAAATAGTACATTGAGTCTTAAGAGCGGTAAATAAGGAATTACGAACGAGAGTCTATTAGAAGCCCGAAGTCGAAGACGAGGGCTTTAATGAGTCGATGTTCGTAATTCTAGTACCTCCCGTGCGACATAAAATGTTTTTCATCACATTTGCGAGTAAAATTGTATAAAAGAAAAAAAATGTAATTTTCAAAAATTGCCGATACCGCTTACTGCGCTCTTGAAAGAAAGAAATGACTCTTTTACCGACCCTGGGGTTTATGACAAGATAATTAGCACGGACAATGACTCGGTAGACCACGTGTTTCAGGACAAGCACATTAAGGTCGGGGGTTTTATTTGGGGGGTTGCAACCTAGGTAGCCCGCATGTCACGACACTGTTTACGAGCAAGTGTGATGAAAATATTTTTGGAACTTTCATGTGAAGTCGCAACGAGCTAAAAATTTCTTAAGATGATAAAAAAGCTAGAGCAGCATGCGTCAGTTCGGCGGCTGCCGTAGCAGTGAGTGGCACTAACCGTTGTTTTCCCCCGCAGCGCCCGGCAGCGGCAATAACCCATGTGAGTACCGCGCCCGCGCCGCCCCCGCCCCCGCTGCTTCTCACCCTCTAACACTAGCAGACCGCTTCAGCATGCTTATGTCTTGTCACGGTGTTTGTTTCATGTTTCATAGACAGTGTCTTCATGCCAAAATATTATCTTCCTATTTTAATACTCGTACTATCTTCAGTTTTGTGTTACATTTCGACTAGCGCCCTTTATTCTTGTCACGGGAATGGATACTGCACCAGCAATCAACCTCCGTTGTGTCTGTCAACCCCCTGGCTGCGGGCACGGCGGCGCGACGCGACGTGTACCGTCGTAATTACACATATGTCGGCGGCCGATCGTAAAATCCGCCAGATCACGAAATCCCTAGGCGAATTCCTATTCCAATAGCGCCATTTCATGATATACCTAAAACTTGGCCATATCACACAATAAGGTAGATCGATTAGAACAACGGGTCTATATCGGCTCGCGAGCATACTTATTGGAAGTCCGAATGTGATGTTTATCAGAATGATCGTTTGTCATAACTTCTTCTCTGTGTGTGTTTCTTTGTGCCCAAGTGGACTCTGTGAGGGCATTCTGCTTTTGTTTGTACCTACACTGCTATTACCGGCGAGAACCTGTAATTAGCTTTCTGTATCTATTGCTTTTTTTTTTATCTGTATGTTTAAGCTGTTGGTTCTCCAAAATAAATAAATACTCTTTTATTTTATTATAAAACAAATCTAACCTAACCTATAGTTTTCTATAGGGTGATCATTTAAAAATTTTCAGAAAACTGTAAGATTTCATTGAGAAAAAATTATGACAAACGATGATTCTGACAAAAATTACTGTATGACTAGCGAAGAGAATGCGAACCCTGGCTCTCTTTAGAACAACGCTTTCGTTCGTCATATTCCTAGCTCTGTAAATACCGGGCTCTATACTAATTTTGCTTGAAATTTCCAAGTCCAAAATCCGATATGGCGGCGCTTCATGATATACCTTAAAAATTTCATGATCTGTCTAAACTGGCCAAATCATGAAATGTCGGCATTTCATGATATTATATACAGGAATTTTACGGTCTGCCTAAACGTCTAGTACAAATCATTAAACGGTGAGTTTTGAACGATATGGCAAATGTCTCTTAGCCAATTCATGAAATGGCACCATTCACGATATGCCTAGGAATTTCGTGATCTGGCGAATTTTACGATCGGTCACCGACATACATAAAACAAATCGTCGCGGTCACCTTAGGAGAACGGCCTCAATAACTTGTGACGGTTTCCATCTTGCTGATCATGCTGCTTACGTACGGAATGCTTTATATTCATGTAATTCATATAATTCGGATTTTTTTTCCACCACTTTATCTTGTTGTACGCGGAGTTCTGTTCTGACGAGGTGTCGTGTCGCAGGCGCGCTGGTGCCGGCGCTGCCGCTGGACTACGAGAGCGTCCGCTCGTACTCGCTGGTGGTGCGCGCCGTGGACGGGGTGACGGGCGCCGCCGCCGACGCGCTCGTCACGCTCAGCGTCACCGACGTCAACGACTGCGCGCCCGAGTTCTCGCGCGACCTGTACGAGGCCGACGTCAGCGAGGCGGCCGCGCCCGGCGACCTGCTGCTGCGGCTGCGCGCCACCGACAACGACACCGGTGAGCCCTCGCATCGACCACACAGTTTTCGCGCGACTTGTACGAGGCCGACGTCAGCGAATTTCCCGTGATTGGCTATTCACAGAAATAACCTGTTTAGGTTGACTCGTCTGGAAATCAATTTCCGAAAAATAACAAATTAAATATAATGTATGCGGTGGTTTTAACTGCTCTATGTAAATGAATCAAAACATAACGAGTGGACTCTTCGAATGATGGATTGCTACCGAGTTGAAAGACAATCGTCATTTTCTACTAACGAATCCTTCCGATTTCCCCCGAAACCCGAAGGTTTTTCTCAGAGCTCACGGATTGTACACGCTCAACCCGCGCCCTCCGGCAGGTGTCAACGGCGAGATAACGTACTCGCTGTCGGGCGACAACGAGTCGCTGGCGCTGTTCGCGCTGGACGCGGGCACGGGCGAGCTGCGGCTGGCGGCCCCGCTGGACGCCGAGACGCGCGCCGCGCACCGCCTGCTGGCCACGGCGGCGGACGGCGGCCGGCCGGCGCTGCGCTCGTCCGCGCACGTGCTGCTGCGCGTGCTGGACGTCAACGACTCGCCGCCGCGCGTGGAGCGCGCCGTGCTGGGCGCGCGCGTGGCCGAGGACGCGGCGCGCGGCACGGTGCTGGCGCGCGTGGCCGCCTGGGACCCCGACGCGACGGACGCGGCGCGCCTGCGGTACGCGGCCGTGGACGGCGCGGGCGCGCTGGCCGTGGACGCGCGCTCGGGGCTGGTGACGCTGGCGGCGCGCGGCTGGCCGGCCGGCGCGGCGCGCGCGCTCAACGTGTCGGTGTCGGACGGCGCGCACGCCGCCTTCGCGCGCGTCAAGCTGTCGGTGGCGCCCGCCAACCGCCACGCGCCGCGCTTCCCGCACCTCGTGTACGAGGCGCGCGTCCTGGAGAACCTGCCGCCGCCCGCGCTGCTCACCACGGTGCGTCCTGGTCGATTACTTTAGCTTCCGACTCCGTTTATTATTATTATTTTATTTGGTCTACATACTACACTTATTTATTATTATTATTATAGTTCAGGTTATTTGCTATTTTTTCATCTTTGGACCTCGAGTCCTAAGAGTCACGGTTTCAGAAATATGATTTTTTATATCTTCAACATCGGTGCACAGGTAAAAGCTTACGATGAGGACGGCGGCGAGTACGGCACGATAACTTACTCGATCGAGTCGGCGCTGCTGCGCGAGACGTTCGCCATCGACGCGGCGACGGGCGCGCTGAGCACGCGCGCGGCGCTGGACCGCGAGGCGCGCGCCGACTGGGCGCTGCCGGTGGCGGCGCGCGACGGCGGCGGCCGCGCCGGACACACCACCGTGCGCGTGCGCGTGCTGGACGCCAACGACCACGCGCCCGCCTTCCCGCTGCGCGAGTACCGCGCCAGCGCGCGCCACGACCTGCCGCCCGGCGCGCCCTTCCTCGCGCTGGCGGCCGCCGACAAAGACGCCGGCGACCACGCCGCGCTGCGCTACGAGCTGTACGAGCCCGCGCCGCGCGCCGCCAGCGCCGGCCTCTTCCGCGTCGACGCCGCCACCGGCGCGCTCTCCTTCGCGAGGAACGCCTCCGAGTTCGGTAAGACCCGGCGCCCGCGGCGAACGACCTCGCGTCGCCGACGGACCAGCTGACCGCGCGCTCTGTGTCCGCAGCGTCGCAGACGGTACAGGTGTGGGTGCGCGCGCGCGACGGCGGCGGGCGCGCGGGCGAGGCGGGCGTGGCCGTGCGCGTGCTGGGCCCGGGCGAGCGCGCGCCGCGCGTGGCGCCGCTGCCGCCCGCGCTGTTCCTGCGCGAGGACGCGCCGCCCGGCACGCTGCTGGCCGAGCTGCGGCCGGCCGGCGCGCCGCCCGCGTGCCGCCTGGTGTCGCGCGCGCCGCAGGTGGCGCTGGACGGCGCGCGGCTGGTGCTGGCCGGCGCGCTGGACCGCGAGGCGGCGCCCGCGCTGGCGCTGGCCGCGCTGTGCGAGGCGGACGGCGCGCCGCTGCTGCTGCAGACCACGCTGCACGTGCTGGACGTCAACGAGCACGCGCCCGTCTTCCACTCGCAGCCCTACGTCGTGCACCTCGCCGAGAACACGCCGCCGCACTCCAGCGTCGTCCAGCGTGAGGCTCTCCTCCTTTCATTAAAAAATTTCCACCAGTGTTGTTATCGTATAAATGTTAAGTGTCGTGTCGTCCGAAAGTCGAAAAATTTACCTAAAGAGGCCTAGTCAATAGTCAAAATGTCCCGAATCACTAATTTATATATGAACATGATTAGTACCCTAGAACTGATTCCTTGTACAATTTTGCTTAAAAAAAAACTACAACACAATGGAGAACGTCATTTCCACTAACGCTATGTTGCGATGCGGCGCAGTGATGGCGGAGGACCTGGACGCGGGCTCGAACGGCGAGGTGCGGTTCTCTCTGGGAACGGGCGGCGACGCCGAGCTGTTCGCGGTGGACGCGCAATCAGGCTGGGTGACGACGCGCGCGCCGCTGGACCGCGAGGCGCGCGCCGAGCTGCGCGTGCCGCTGCTGGCCGCCGACGGCGCGCCGCCGCCCGCGCGGCGCGAGGCGCGCGGCACGCTGGTCGTGCGGCTGGTCGACTACAACGACTGCCCGCCGCGCTTCGAGCCGGCCGCCTACTCGGCCGCCGTGCCCGAGGACGCGGCGCCGGGCACGGTGGTGGCGCGCCTGCGCGTGGCCGACGCGGACGCGGCCGCCGCGCCGCTCGCCTTCCTGGTGGCGGGCGGCGACCCGCGCGCGCGCTTCCAGCTGCGCGCGTCCGGCGACCTGCTGGTGGCGCGCGCGCTCGACCGCGAGCTCGAGCCGCGCTACGACCTCAGCGTGATCGCCACCGACGGCAAGTTCAACGCGCACGCCACCGTCACCGTCACCGTCACGGATGTCAACGGTGAGCATCCCGCCTCGCTCTCGACCCTCACGCGAGCTGCGCTTCGAGCATTACATGACGGCCGTCCCCTTGCAGACAACCCGCCGTACTGCGTGCGGCACCGCTACCGCACGCGGCTGCGCGAGGACGCGGCGCCGGGCGCGCGCGTGGCCGCGCTCGAGACCACGGACGCCGACCTGCCGCCGCACGACCAGCTGCGGTACTTCCTGGAGGGCGACGGACACGAGGACTTCACCATCGACAAGGTACCGGGACGTCGCGCGTCGACCGAACACAATTCCGGGACAATTCTTTCTGAGCATTTCAGCATCCAGCTTTTCGACCGATCCGACCTTGTAGTATTTATTCATGTGTTTCCACAATTTATGGTATGGTTGTATTTATCTACAGTACATACGAGTACTTACACTGTATACCTAAATCACCTTGAACCGAGCGAAATTTTTATTCTAATCCTACCGACTGCGCCATGTCGTGATGTGGAAACACATGAACAATACTACAAGGTCGGATCAAGACTGGTGCTTTATTTCATAAGCTCACCTACCCGCAATCACAATAATGTAAATTAACTACAGAATCTGCATTAAAAGTAGAAATTTTTAAACTAATAGATACTGTGGTCACACTTTTTTTTTACATGACAGGACTTCAAACTTCAAGGAAAAACTGTGTTCGGTCCAAAATTTCAACCTTGGTACCTTTTTGACGAAAAACTGTTAACATTTCTGAAAAACTTTGATACAAATCTCGTGAGACATTTAATTCCATACAAATAAAAAAACCGGCCAAGAGCGTGTCGGACACGCCCAAAACAGGGTTCCGTAGCCATTACGAAAAAATTAAGTAATTTTTTTCTAAGGATTTCGTATTTTATACGGAATCTTCCAAGTTTAGGTATATTTTATACCTTACGCTGCTATTTACTCATAAACTACTAATAATTCTCAAGAAAACTTAGCCGTTATAGTTTTCCTTGAAAGTTTGATATACTGACTACCATCCTGAATTTTTTCAATTTTTTCCACCCACCGATCTAGATTTTAGAGGGGGGGGGACGCTCGATTTTAATGAAAATTTGCACTTTAAAGTCGAATATTTCGCAAACAAATTACTGAATCGAAAAATGGTTTTAGCAAACCCCTAATGGTTTTAAAATACCTATCCAACGATACCCCACACTATAGAGTTGGATGAGAAAAAAAAAATCACCCCCACTTAACGTCTATGGGAGGTACCCTAAAAAAAATTGTTTTTGAATTTTTAATTGTACTGTTTTGTCGGCATAGTTTACCTATATATCCGTGCAAAATTACAGCTTTCTAGCATAGATAGTCTCTGAGCAAAGCCGCGGACGGACAGACAGACAGACAGACAGACGGACAGACAGACAGACAGACAGACAGACAGACAGACATGGCGAAACTATAAGGGTTCCGGTTTTGCCATTTTGGCTCCGGAACCCTAAAAACCTGTATTGCAGAAAATTGGGCGAAAAAAATAACAAAAGGTGAAAAAATTTAAAAAACTGAAAAATCCAAATTATCTCGAAAACCGTGAGACTTTTACGAAACCTATGTTGGGTTATTATTTATTTTTTAAGATAGGAAATTATCTTATCTATCGATAGTTTTCGTTTGGGATTGGAGAATTCGGGATTCTTTCTCAATATTCTATGTCATTATTACCACTACTTACTATAGGAAGTTTCGATTAATATTGTCTCGTAAAATGATTGTAATGAGCAACATTGGTGCGCAGGAGACGGGTGTGGTGACGGTGGCTGTGGCGCTGGACCGCGAGGCGCGCGCCGCGTACGGCCTGCTGCTGTGGGCGCAGGACCGCGCGCGGCCCGCCTGGCGCTGCTCCGCGCAGCTGCAGCTCGCGCTCGACGACGTCAACGACAACGCGCCCGCCTTCTCCGCGCCGCTCTACTCCGTCACGCTGCCCGAGGACGCCGAGCTGGGCACGCTCGTCGCTAAGGTATGTGACACCCGCCGCCTGCCAGCTCAGAGACCGTCGGGTCAAATGTAATGTAATGTAACGTACGTCCGGCGTCACAGGTGCACGCGACGGATCCCGACCTCGGCGAGAACCGCCTGATCACGTACTCGTTCGTGGAGGAGGAGGACGGCGGCACCGGCGACGGCGGCGTGTTCGCGCTGGACGCGGACAGCGGCGTGCTGACGCTGCGCGCGCCGCTGGACCGCGAGGCGGCGCCCGAGCACCGCGTGACGCTGCGCGCGCGCGACGCCGGCCGCCCGCCGCGCGCCGCCACCGCCACGCTGCGGCTCACCGTCGCCGACGTCAACGACAACCCGCCCGAGTTCGAGTTCCGCGAGTACAGCGCGGCCGTGCCCGAGCTGGACGCGCCCGGCGCCGAGCTGCTGCGCGTGCGCGCCACCTCGCGCGACGACGGCGTCAACGCCGAGGTGCGCTACTCGCTCGTCGCCGGCGACGGCCGCGAGGACTTCGCGGTCGACCCCGTCAGCGGCGTCGTCAGCGTCGCGCGCCCGCTCGACTACGAGCGCCGCCGCGCCTACCTGCTGACCGTGCAGGCCATCGACGGGGGCGCGCCGCCGCTCAGCGACCGCGCCACGCTCAACGTGTCCGTCGTGGACGCCAACGACAACGCGCCCGTGTTCGCGCAGGCGGCGTACGCGGCGCGCGTGCGCGAGGACGCGGCGCCCGGCGCGCGCGTGCTGCAAGTGGTCGCGGACGACGCCGACGAGGGCGCCAACGGGCGCGTCGCGTACAGCATCGCGCGCGGCGACCCCGACGGCCGCTTCGCGCTGGACCCCGACACGGGCTACCTGACGGTGGCGGCGCCGCTGGACCGCGAGGCGGTGGCCGGCTACGCGCTGGAGGTGCGCGCGCGCGACCGCGGCCGGCCCGCGCTGGAGGCGGCGGCGCGCGTGCGCGTGGACGTGCTGGACGCCAACGACAACCCGCCGCTGTGCGAGCGCGCCAACTACTCGGTCGTGGTGCCCGAGGACCGGCCGCTGGGCCACGCGCTGCTGCGGCTGGCCGCCAGCGACGCCGACGCGCCGCCCAACGGCGCGCCCTTCACGTTCGACTTCCAGGCCGGCAACGAGGCGGGCGCCTTCCGCCTGGAGCAGGACGGCTGGCTGCGCACGGCGGCGCGCTTCAACCACCGCGTGCGCGAGCGGTACGCGCTGCAGGTGCGCGTGTTCGACAACGGCGCGCCGCCGCTGTACAGCGACTGCTGGGTGCGCGTGCGCGTCATCCGCGAGTCGCAGTACCCGCCCGTGGTGACGCCGCTCGAGGTGCAGGTCAACTCGTACCTGGACGAGTTCCCGGGCGGCGTGCTCGGCCGCGTGGTGGCCACCGACCGCGACCCGTACGACGTGCTGACGTACGCGCTGGCGCCGGCCGCCGGCGCGCCGCGCCCGCCGCCCGGCCTGTTCGAGCTGGACGCGAGCGACGGCACGCTGCGCGCGGCGCCGCGGCTCGACGCCGGCGAGTACCGGCTCAACGTGACCGTGGCCGACGGCAAGTTCGAGTCGAGCGCGCTCGTGCGCGTGGCCGTGCTGCTCTTGTCGGACGCGCTGCTCGCGCAGGCCGTGCTCGTGCGCTTCCGCGCCGTCAGCCCCGAGGACTTCGTGCTGAGCCACCGCAAGGGCTTCCTGCGCGCCGTGCGAGAGGCGGCCGACTGCGAGCCGGGCGACGTGCTGCTGCTGGGCGCGCAGCCGTCGGGCGAGGACTGGGGCGACGACGACGAGGAGGGAGGCGGGGGGAGGCGGAGGCGGCAGGTGGCGCGCGACCTGGACGTGGCGCTGGCCGTGCGCGCGGGCGGCGGCTGGCTGGCGGCGGACGCGCTGCGGCGGCGGCTGCTCGCGCAGCTGGAGCGGCTGGAGGAGCGCGCGCGGCTCGTGGTGGAGGAGCTGGTGCGCGCGGCGTGCGGCGGCTGCGTGCACGGCGCCTGCGCCGAGCGCGTGGAGCTGCGCGCCGGCCGCGCGCGCGCCGCCGCCAGCGACGTGTTCTCGCTGGTGGCGCCGCCGCTGCGCCTGCGCGGCGCGTGCGCGTGCGCGCCGGGCTGGGCGGGCGCGCGCTGCGCGGCGCCGGCGCCGTGCGCGGCGGGCGAGTGCGGCGCGGCGCGCGTGCTGCAGCTGGCCGGCGACGGCTACGCGTGGCTGCGGCTGGAGCGCGGCGCGCTGGCGGGCGAGCGCGTGCCCGAGGACGAGCTGGCGCTGTCGCTGCGCTTCCGCACGCGCGCCGACAGCGGCACGCTCGTCTGGCTCGCCGGACGACTCGACTACGCCGTCTTGGAGGTCAGTGATCGTACCGTATCGGATGTATTTATTGTTTTGACTGAACATAATATGACAGTGTTTTACGATGTACATAATCTTTGGAACTTCTACAATGTTATCTATTTGCGACTCCGCGTTCCGTGTGCAGATAGTGGAGGGCTTCGTGCAGTTCCGCATGGAGCTGGGGTCGGGCGAGGCGCTGGTGCGCGGGGCCGCGCCCGTGGCCGACGGCGAGTGGCACGCCGTCAAGCTGGAGCGGCGCGGGGCCGCCGCGCGCCTCACGGTGGACCGGCGCGCCGCGCGCGTGCTGGCGCCGCCGCCCGCCGCGCTGCTGGACGCGCGCGCCGAGCGGCTGCTGCTGGGCGCCGCGCTGGCGCGCCACGCGCACGCGCTGGCGCCCGAGCAGGTCACGCGCGGCTTCGTGGGCTGCATCGCCGACTTCGCGCTGGGCGGCGCGCCCGTCGCGCTGGACGAGGGCGCGCTGCTCGTGCGGCGCGTGCGCGCGCGCCTGCTGCCCGCCTGCGCGCCGCTGCCCGCGCCCACGCCCTGCTCCTCGTACCCCTGCCTCAACGGTAAGGTCCGCTCCTGGCGCGCGATGCCCCGCTCCTGGCCCGTCGCTCACCGCCCCGCCCTCTGTCCGCAGGCGGCACGTGCACGGACCTGCCCGACGGCGACGGCTTCTCGTGTGCGTGCCACGCGCGCTTCCTGGGCGCGCGCTGCGAGGTGGACGCGGAGCCGTGCGCGGCGCAGCCGTGCCTGCACGGCGGCGTGTGCTCGGCGGCGCCGCCCGGCGCGCCGGCGCCGTTCGTGTGCGCGTGCGCGGCCGGGCTGCGCGGCGCGCGCTGCGAGCGCGGGCGCTGGTGCGGCTCCGAGGACGCGCCCGTGTGCCAGCACGGCGGCGCCTGCGAGGAGGGCGAGTGGGGCCCGTCGTGCCGCTGCCGCGGGTACTACGGGCCGCTCTGCCAGTTCGACGCGGACGAGTGCGCCGGCGAGCCCTGCCTGAACGGCGCCACCTGCCTCAACGAGCCCGGCTCCTTCCGCTGCCTCTGCCCGCCGGACAAGACGGGTACGGCCGTTCGCCCTCTCCGTCCGGCGAGACGCCGGCCAATAGTCGGCACCGAACGCTCATCCCTCGCTCCGTTGCAGGCATGAACTGCGGCAACCCGCTGTACTCGGACGCGGTGGTGGCGGGCGGCGCGGGCGCGGCGGGCGCGCGCTCGCTGCGCGACGCGTGGCGCTGGGCGTGCGAGGCGCGCTGGCCGCTGGCGGCGGCGGCGGGCGCGCTGCTGCTGCTGCTGCTGGCCGCGCTGCTCCCGCTGGCGCTGCTGCGGCGCGCCCGCCCGCGGCCCGGCGCCGCGCCGCTCAACAGCGCGCGCGCGCCGCCCAAGGGCGCCAAGCTGTCCAACCTGGCGGCGCGCGCGCGGCCGGCGTCGTGCGGCGGCGCGGGCGGCGCGGGCCCGCCGGCGCTCAACAACCTGGACACGCTCCGCTCGTACGGCTCGGCCGGCGACGAGCTGGAGGGGCTGCCGCCCGACATCCGCCGCAACCTCAACCTGGACCCCGGCGCCGACCGCAAGCCCTGGTCCGAGCAGATGCACCTGCACTCCTTCGTCGACAACAAGATCTACAACGGTGAGCGCGAGCGAGCGACCCCGCCGGCCTCCTTTACGGGTCGATCTCGAGTCCAATCACCGCATCGACCGTTCGAACGTTTCAGATCTGAAGAGCTGTAAGAACCGCCTCCGCGCGACGTCGCCGGTGCTGGCGCGGCGCGCTCCGGGCGCGGGCGGGGACGGCGCGGGCGCGCTGGTGGGCGGCTACCACTGGGACTGCTCGGACTGGTGCGGCGGCGGCGGGCTGCCCGGCATCTCGGAGGTGGCCGGCTCGGAGCGGCCCGACTCGTCGGAGCAGTCGCCGCCGTCGCTGCCGTCGCTGCCGTCGCCGCCGGCGCGGCGCGCCCCGCTGCCCGCGCCGCCGCCCTTCGACACCGACTCGGCGCCCGACGACCCCGACCCCGACCCCGACCGCCTCGACTCCGGCGACCCCCGCCTCTGCGACGATCCGGATGATCTCGACCTTGACGCGCCGCACTTCACTGACGGTACGATTGTCGTGACGATGTCATTGGTCACATTTTTGTATAAAATTAGTGCAAAATGTGTAGTTACTTTTACAATGTCAGTCGACAGAAAGCGTCACGCTAAAAAGTCCCAATCTAAAAAAGACATGTAGTGTAACGGATCGACCACATAGACATCAGTTAGTTGCATGCCGATAGCCGTATTAATGAATTTCAAGGTGCCTTTGGAAAAACATTGGCAACAGAAAGTGGTCTCGTGCCATGCCGAGTAACGCCCCTCCCTCTGTACAGCGTCGTCGTACCTGCTGCACCCGGACGCGTACCTGCCGCCGCCGGCCGGCGCGCCGCCGCCGCCCGCGCGCCGCCGCGACCCCGACGCCGCCAGCCTCATCACCATGCTCGGTACTCCCTTCGCCGCTCGACCTCTTCTCTAACCTCTAGCCATGCGACGTCCTGGGACGACTCGCACTCCTAGGCTGAGTTCCCCAGAATATGTTTTTCTGAAAAGATACGTTCGACTCGATACCCGTTTCCCAAGAACCAAAAACGACTGTTGCCCTCACAAAATAAACAAACCTAGACACTAATCATTGTGTCGCCAATGAATATTGCTAATAAAATAACTCCGATCACCTAACATGGTCCTAGTCACTATTACGTACGAATAGATTTCAATTGTAAATAAATCAGGATAATCCTTGCGAGCGTCACGAGAAACGAATCTCTTAACATGATGTACTAAGGTGACCTTAGCCTCTGGACAAATATGAAATCATGGATAAGACTGATACTTAGCAATATTTTAAAATAATTATTTGCTGAATTAGACAAGAAAAAAAAGAAATCAGATCATCCAAATATCTGTATTTGGATGACCTGATTTCATTGATTTTTTTTCTGTGGCCTGTGGTGTGGGCTGCTTCATAGTCATACATTGAAAAACCGTTAGTTTTTCGGTAAATATTGGATACTTTGCTTACTTTGTTTTAAACTATCTTGCTAATCCAGTAGTATTCGTATTTATCCAGAGGCTAAGGTCACCCAGTATGAAATTAATGTTTTACATACGGATGCTTGAGAGACAGGTCTTTCAGGCATGCGATTGTCACAAGAAAGGGGTCTTTTGGTGTACAGATTATTACGAGAAATGGGTATTTTGGCATAGGGAGAGAAGGAGTCTTTGGGTGGGAATATGGATGCTTTGAGAAATGGATCTTTGGGCCACAGTTTCGTTTAGAGTTACCGTGTCGGGTGCGAATAGTAGTGACGGTGGTGTTCTGGTGTTCCCCGCAGAGGAGCGGCACTCGCTGCTGGGCGGCTCGTGCAGCGACGTGTCGGCGCGGCTCTGCGAGCTCGAGGACAGCGACGAGGAGCTCCCCGCCGCCCCCGCCGCCCCCGCCGCCGCCGCCCCCGCCGCGCGCGTCACCGACGTGTGACGCCGGCGCGCGGCCGCCGCGCCGCGACGCCCGCGCGGCCTGTAGCGCCGCGCCGACTGACTAGAGTGTAGTGCGCCCGCCGGCCGGAGCCTCGTTCCCGCCCGACCGTTCTGATGCATATTTTTAATGATACGTTTTGTATTTACCATATTTTACTGAGGGTGGAGAGGCGACCCGGGTCGAGCCGAAGACGAACACTAAGTGACCGTTCCTCGCTTGGACTAGTGATATGATGTTGTTTAAGTAAACGAGAGTACCTATAGTGTAATTGAGAGACTTGAGATGTCATGCGAATGTGTGAGTGTGTGTGCCTGTGTGCGTGCGTGGGGTGCAGTTGACGTGTAAATAGTGATGAATGCGCCCAGCAGTATCCGAGTCTACCCTTGACGATGTTGAATTGTATAGAACAAAATGAAATTAAATGCACGAAGTAAGACTTATAGGGCCGTGGCGAGCCGCGCGGAGCTCGCCGAGCGCCGCGCGCGCTGGACGTTATATTGAAATGGTGCTCTGACTATAGTTTCATATCATAACTCTAAACTTTGCATTTATTAAACATTCTCCTTCTAGGCTAGCGAATTAACTTAAGGAATCTATTTTTATATGTATGAAAGTGACCGGAGAGCCCGCGGCCGCGTTGTATATGTTGTACTAACTCATCGCCTCGTGGAAGATACTGTAAAACTCGACTATTTATTATTTATAATATTTGTTGTAATGAGTTTTGACACGACTAATAAACAAAGTAAATAAAATCTGTATTTTTATTACCAACGTATATAACAAGCCCCACTAGACTAATTACTGTAGGTAGGCATGTACCACCCTCCAGGAGTCGAACCTGGCTCCTCAACTTTCCGTGTTTCATACTCCTCCTTCCTCCTCCTCCTCCTTCTTCAGCCCATAGCCACCCAATGCTGAGTGTAGGCATCCTGCATTGCTCGCCACTCATCTCGGTCCAGTGCTCTCCTCATCCAGCACCTTCCCGCCACTCATACTCACTATAGGTATACCAAACCTAGCTGTATACAGTGAAATTTCTTCAATATGTTCTTAATACCCGTACGGTTGATAATGACGACACGTTTGTTAGTACGGCGAAAATGTTAAAAATAAATGAAATAAGAAAAAATTTCACGAATAAAGGTTTTCTTTTTTTTGCGTATCCTTGCTATTCCCCTGGTACTGCGGATGTTTATGGGCAGTGGTGATCTCTTACCACCAGGAGACCCACTTGCTCGTTTGTCTTTTTTTTGTTTTTAAACTCAACAGCTTTCATTGTAATTGATCTAAACTGCGACCTTGTATTAGAGCTCACGATCTGCTGCTTCAGATGCCGCAGATCAAACAGACTACCATACGGCTTCAGTACCTACATCGACTCACGAACTGTGCAGGCCTACAGTTGAAGTCAACAATTATATCCGCCTTCTGCTAAGAGGTAAATTCTCTATGGTAAAAGTCCTTAGCGAGTACAACGAAACAAATAACAGGGGGTTGATAAATGCTTTAAAACGCTCCTAAGCTACTCGTGTGGTCACTCTTCAATCTTTAGCAGAGCACTGCCCAAGAGAAAAACCTCCAGAAAATATGTATGTAGGTGTATTCTCGGGACCGTCGTTATCATAACATAACATATTATAATCCTCTTGTCAAGCGAATAGTTATTTTGAATCTGTTTGCAATCCATACTAATATTATGAATGCGAAAGGGTGTGTGTTTGTATGTTTGTCCGTCTTTCACGTCGAAAAGGAGCGAAGGATCGACATGATTTTTGGCATAGAGATAGTTTATGGGCCAGAGAGTGACATAGGCTACTTTTCATTTCGGAAAAATGCACAGTTCCCGAGAGAACAGCGCGCGATAACCGAATTCCGCGCGGGCAAAAACTAGTACTAATTAAATAAATAACCCTCCTTCTTCGCAGTCGGGAAATAGGGCTCAGCCTGAGCCTTAGTCATCCAAGCCACGTAGCTGATCTAAATACCTGTGACAAATCGTGTATCAATTTGTATCAAACTCATCGGCTTGCCTGTTATCTGTTCGATTATGATATCGAGATACGAGTAATATCGCCGTCGAATGCTATCCGCTATCAGTGCAGCGGTCGCGTCGCGCCGATAAGTCGTGCTGTGGGAGCGGAGCGTGTACTGCGAGCATGGCGGAGCACAGCGAGGCGGACTTCAGCAACCCATTCCGCCGGACGGCCTCCGGCAGGTGGGCCCGACTGTTACCACCTACACACACGTACGAGTACACGCGAACTAACGGGGGTCCGACCGACCCTTTGGAAACTGTTTATTTGTCTCGAAAAAAAGGAGGAGGTTATCTATTCGGTTGTGTGTTTGTTACCTCAGAACTCCGTCATTTATGAACCGATTTGAAATTTTTTTTTGCTTTCGCCTAGGAATGCTTTCAGTTAGGTCCCATAAGCACTAAATTAGGATCTGATGATTGGGTCCTAAGGAAATCGAGGGAACTCTTCAAATGTTGTAGGGACACCTATGGTAATTTGTATATATTTAGCAGTAACTTGTGCATTTGCTCTTGAAAATCATAATTTGGTGAAATGGAACTAATGATGAAGACCACATTTGACCAACAGAGCTACTACTCAATAACAAGTACTTCACGGGTTTTGAGCGTTCAATTACTTTAACACACAACTGTGTTTAAGCAATTTATGCTCGTCGTAATGTAAATGGTAAAATGGAACGGGTGGTGAAGCGACAGCACTCCTCAATAATGAACGTCTCTGCATCAGAAAAAGCAATCTTTCGTAAAAGGTGTCGAGCAGGTAATATTAAACTATTGCATCTTAAATTACTTACTATTTGGAGTCTTTTTGTATTTTTTATTTCAACTCCAATTTTTTTGTTTCTTTTACGGTCATCCCGTGAAAGTCTATATATTTCACACGAAAACACAAGCCGAAACATGGATGCACAGAAAAACCAGAAAAATAGACCAGCGCTGGGAATCGAACCCAGGTCCTCAGCATTCCGTGCTGCGTGCTATTCCCCTACACCACCGCTGGACAGGAGACTAGACATAAATTTTTCCTATGCAACAATATTTCAACTTGCATTCTTTTCATAGTCACTTTAGCAGCGACACTAACGCCATCTATGTACTAATTTCTCAACGAGAAACATTTTACACACCCGTCGGAACTATCCGCTCACCAGGGACAAGAGATGTCGCTATTAAGCAATCAAATCAAGATTACTATTTGCAGTCGTTATATATTTTTTATTTCAACTCCAAATAAAAAAAATTGAAGTTGCTTTTTAAGGCGAGTTTTGCAAGAAAAAGAGTTCAATTGACCAGTACAAACTCATTAGTTTTACGGTAGCTTTAAGGCTGTCACAGACTACGCAGATGCGGTAATATTTTATCTGCAGATAAAAACGTAATGATCTGAAGCTATCACACACTACGCAGATGTGATAATATACGAGACGCATACATTCAGTCCAAATCCTTCAAACTGAGTAGACGTGTTTTTTGGTGCGGATTCTTTATACAGGATGTTTTCGTGTTTATCTCTTTTATATTTACTAGACAGCTCGTCAGATGACGATTCTGACTATGTATCGCATCGCATCGCATCGCATCGTATCGCATCGCATCGCAACAATGTGAGAAATATTTCATCCATCCATCCATCGCATCGCATCGCATCGCATCGCATCGCATCGCATCGCACCGCATCGCATCGCACCGCATCCCATCGCATCGCATGGCATCGCATAGCATAGGATCGTATCGCATCGCATCATATCGCACCGCATCGCACCGCATCGCATCGCATCGCATTGTATCGCATCGCATCGCATCGCATCGCATCGCACCGCATCGCATCGCATCGCATCGCATCTTATCGCACCGCATCGCATCGCATCGCATCGCATCGCATCGCATCGCACCGCATCGCATCGCATCGCATCGCACCGCATCGCATGGCATCGCATAGCATAGGATCGTATGCATCGCATCATATCGCACCGCATCGCACCGCATCGCATCGCATCGCATTGTATCGCATCGCATCGCATCGTATCGCACCGCATCGCATCGTATCGTATAGCATCGTATCGCATCGCACCGCATCGCATCGCATTGTATCGCATCGCACCGCATCGCACCACATCGCATCGTATCGCATCGCATCGCATCGCATGGCATCGCATAGCTTCGCATCGTATCGCATCGCACCGCATCGCATCGCATCGCATCGCATTGTATCGCATCGCATCGCATCGTATCGCATCGTATCGCATCTCACGGCAGGATTAGCGAGCAAGATGGTGGTAGCAATCCGGGCGGACCGTGCACAAGGCACACATTTTTTGATATATCGATTTTTTTAACCCAAGCCTATTTTATCACATCAACCTGTATCTATCTGCAGATAAAATCTGTACCATATTTGTAGCGGCAGATGTTATACGTAGATCAACAGATGATAATCTGTGACATCTGTCGATAAATGTCGGTGCCCGCAGATGCTTGACGATAAAATATAAGTTATCTGCGCAGTGTGTTTTGGCTCATTGAATTGTATAGGGAGCGATATGGACAGATATCTGCGCAGATGCAGATATCTTACCGCATCTGCGTAGTCTGTGACGGCCTTTACGGTGTCGCAATGTAATGGAACTTGCACGATTTTTCTTGCAAGTCTAAACTCGGCTTGAGTTATAATACACATATTATGTATGTAGGTACATAGATATTATTATTTCAAATGGGTACTTAGTCTACATAATCACTAGAATCAGTCGTATAGTCCGCCATACATTTGTTTCGCAGACATCAACTGGCGACAGAGGCCGCGGGCGGGAAGGGCGCGGGGGCCGCGGGGGCCGCAGGGGCTGCGGGGGCCGCGGGGGACGCGGGGGCCGCGGGGGACGCGGGGCTGCCGCCCGCCCCCGCGCCGCTGCTGTACGACCCCCGCGACTGGTACTACGACATGAGCGGCGACAAGCACATGCTCATCTTCAACCACTACCAGTACAAGAAGACCCGCTACTTCAGGTGACGTGACACACACTTGTCACACACTGTCATGCCTACAACTTGAGAGCGTGATCCATCGATGAGTCACACTGCTTATGCTGGCGCGCCAGCGAACAAGCCACCTATCGTTTTAAAATAAAGCGTATGGTTCGTTGACTCTTTTTGCATCCCGGCCCGGCTACTACTACGAATGATCAGCGGCGCGGCCAGCGTGAACGTTTTCATTGTTCTCTGCGTGGTGTGGCAGGTACGCTGAGCGTCTGCGTCTCGGCCACGCGCTGAACGGTGAACACGCTCGGCCCACCTCCGGCCGTGTCCTCTTGAGGCCCGACGTAAAATTTCTGTTTTCACAATTAGAACCGAACATCCATCAAGTAAAGTTCCATTTTTTTTGTCCTCAAGTGAGGACGAGGGAGCGAGGAGGGTATGCTTACTAAATTATCCGGTCTGTCAATAGATTATCCGCTACATTACGTAGGGGCTGTTTTACCATCCATTGATTAGTATCACAGACAAAGTATAATGTTAGTGTTAACTGACGGTTAAATATGATGCCGTCTCCGTCTATTCGAACAAAACAAATAGAAATGGTATCACACTTAACGTCAGTTAGCACTAATCAATGGATGGTGAAACAGCCTCTATGTGTATCGTGCTATGTGCGCGCAGGAAGCAGCCGGCGGTGCGGACTGGCACGGCGCGCGACGTGCGGCGGCTGCAGGCCGTGTTCGCGGCGCTTGGGTTTAAAGTGCATGTGCACCACGACAAGGACCACGACGAGATCCTCGACATCACGGCCAAATGTATGTGTGCCCTGTATCTTAGCGATACGATACTTTATTCAGACTATGCAACTTATTCCCGTGCGGTTAGCCACGCGCTTTTAGCGTACCGTGTCTTTTTAATCGACGAAAAAAAAACGAAGGTGTTCAAGTCGAAGCGGATTTTTTTATGTATGACTTCGCATAACTTTTTACAGATTAGTTCGGATTTTGATAATTAGTTTTTTATTGGATAGGGTATACCCCGAAGTCGGTCCCATATAAATGACACATAAAACAGACGGCGTGCTAAAATAACGCGGCTAACCTCAAAGCGAAAGTGCGCTTTCGCATTAAGTTCAAACATGAGGACCGTGAAAACATTTAGAGAAATGAGAAGCGTTTCGAGAAGCGTTCGGCTCGGTAGTCGGCTACGACTCGGCTCCGGGGCGAGGCGACGTCTCCGTTCGCGCTGCCGCTCGCCGAAACCGACCACCGGGCCTAGGCTTCTCCGGCGAACACCTAATGAGACTCATCGCGGTCAGTGTGCGCGCAGGATCACCGCGCCACGTCGTGCGTGTGCGTGGCGGTGCTGACGCACGGCTCGGCGGGCGGCGCGCTGCTGGCCGCCGACCGGCCCTACGAGCTGGGCGACCTGCTGGCGCTGCTGACGCGCGGCCACGCGGCGCTGGTGGGCAAGCCCAAGCTGCTGCTGGTGCAGGCGTGCCGCGGCGCGCGGCTGGACGCCGGCCGCGCCCAGCTGGACGCCGCCGCCGCGCCGCTGCTGCCCACGCACGCCGACACGCTCGTGCTCACCTCCTCCGTCGACGGTAACTTACCGATACGATCCTTAGCTCATAATAGTAGATTTTACAACGAAAGCATAAAACGAGCTATTTTAGCAGACGACCACTTTTATTGGTCCGATAAGAGTCCGATTGTCGTTCAAACACGCCAAGAATAAAATTTAGAAATATATTCTAAAAAGCCGTATCGTACTATGAAATACATTATATAGATACGACCTTTTACCGTAGTGTGTTACATTGTTGTCGTGTTTTGCGAGTCACAAATGAGTCAGCTGTTAAATGTACATATATAATACAGGCAGTTTTGTGTACTAGATTTAGGTTATCTATGGCCACATTTTCAAGCAATGTCGTGAAATAGTATTTTATATAACAAGATTATAAAGCGAGCCATTTTACCCAAGACGTTCATATCGTAGCATCTCGAAGGCCGACGACAAGAAATTATCTGTGACATCGCGATGTCGTGTTCCAGATTACGTGTCGTGGCGCGACGCTCACGGCTCGTGGCTGGTCCAGGAGCTGTGCCGCGTGCTGGAGGCCGCGCACCGCCAGCTCGACCTGCTGCAGATGACCACGCTCGTCACCGCGCTCGTCGCCCGGGAGTGAGTGGCTCCGCCGCGTCACAGTATATAAATACAAGCAGTATGGAAGCTAAGCATCATTTTAAAGATAAATGCCTACGCTCCGAAGGAGCGTTAGGGTTGTCTACTTATTTTTTGTAAAATTGAAAAAAAATATATTTTTAGTTCGCGCTGTATCTCAGCTTATTAGGCCTTATGTTACAAGTTTTATTTAATTGGAATTGTATGTATACAGGGCGTCCCACGGCGATGCCACATGGAGGGAAAGTACCTTAAATATCATAGATAGGATGTTTTGCTGAAAGAAGGCTTTATTTTATTTTTAAAAGTTAGTAAAACTGCATTCAAAGATTTTTGAATAATTACATGGTTTGACTGGGAATCGAACCCGCTCCACTAGAAAAAAAAACACTCTGTAGTTTTCTCATACCGATCGAAAGGGTTTATTATAAGGATTATTTTTTGCTAAATAACCTAGTGCCGGAAATAAACGGAACACCATAAATTTTAACATTTGATGTGAAATTTTGTTCGGAAAATGACATTTCCGTAAGGCCACACAACTGACATAAAATTACGTAAAAAATTTAGTTTATAAGAAACAGTATGAAAGTGTCCACGAGCTTCAAGCAGAACTTAGACGTATTATTTTAAATATCCACCACAAAATGATCAAAAAATCGTCAGGAAGTGAAATAGTCAAAAGAGTGCGTCTTTGTATTGAACAGAATGGAACTCATTTTGAGCATTTGATAAATTGATTTTTTTTATTAAAAATGTTAAAATTTATGGTGTTCCGTTTATTTCCGGCACTAGGTTATTTAGCAAAAAATAATCTTTATAATAAACCCTTTCGATCGGTATGAGAAAACTACAGGGTGTTTTTTTTTCTAGTGGAGCGGGTTCGATTCCCAGTCAAACCATGTAATTATTCAAAAATATTTGAATGCAGTTTTACTAACTTTTAAAAATAAAATAAAGCCTTCTTTCAGCAAAACATCCTATCTATGATATTTAAGGTACTTTTCCTCCATGTGGCATCGCCGTGGGACGCCCTGTATACTAGCTTTTGCCCGCGACTTCGTCCGCGTGTACTTTAGTTATCAGGCCATATGTTTTATTTAATTAACCTCCATATTGTATGAAAAACCCCCTCCCTTATTTAAGTCTTCAACACCATACGGATCATTTTAAATGGTGATCAGCCATATTTTTAGTGTAGAAATAAGGAAGTCTCATAAAAACTCCCCCCTAATAAGTCGAAAGCTACTTCTTCTTTCTTTATTTATTTTTATTTGTTATCAGGACCCTTAATACCAATAGGTATATGTATACTTACTTAAAAGCAATTTTCATACTGCTAAGTCCAGAAATAAGAAAATTTTAATACAAACTTCACCCCCCATTTTACCCTTTTAGGGGTAATTTTATCCATTATTCTACATAGATAGTTTTTAATTGTAATCGAAAACTTGTATACCTATATTTTTCATATATCTAAATCCAGAAATGAGACAATTTTCATATAATCTTTACCCCCCATTTTACACCTTTAGGGGATAATTTTTTTCTATTTCACCTACACAGATAATTTTAAATTGTAATCGAGAACTTGTTTACCTGTTTTCATACTTCTAAGTCCAGAAAATGAGAAAATTTCCATATAATCTTTACCCTCCATTTTATCCCTTTAGGGGGGGAATTTTATCCATTTCATCTGGACAGATAATTTTTAATTGTAATCGAGAACTTATACACGTATTTTCATAGTTCTAAGTCCAGAAATGGGAAAATTTCCGTACAAACTTTACCCCCCCATTTTACCCCATTAGGGGGGAATTTTATCCATTTCATATACTCCGATAATTTTTGATTGTAATCGAGAACCTATATACCTGTTTTCATAGATCTAATTCCAGAAATTAGAAAATTTCCATACAAACTTTAACCCCCCCCCCCATTTTACACTTTTAGGGGGGAATTTTATCCATTTCGCTTACACAGATAATTTTTAATTGTAATCGAGAATTTATATACCTATTTTCATACTTCTAAATCCAGAAATGAGAAAATTTCCATACAAACTTTACCCCCCCATTTTACCCCTTAAGGGGGTATTTTATCCATTTCACCTAAACAGATAATTTTTAATTGTAATCAAGAACTTATACACCTATTTTCATACTTCTAAGTCCAAAAATGACTAAACTGCATATAAGCTTCACCCCCCTATTTCACCCCCTTAGGGGATGAATTTCTAAAAATCCTTTCTTAGTGCTCACTTACATCATAAAAAGAACCTCTGTACCAAATTTCAAGTTTCTAGGCCCAGCGGTTTGGGCTGTGCGTTGATATATAACCCAGTCAGGTTTGCCTTTTATATATATAGAAGATGTATGTATATTGTATATCGGTCAACTCTTGCAAGTTAAATTTGTCTCACTTCCCGATGTCCAATTAAACTGAATTTTCGCACACTTATGTACGATCGGCGACAATACAATATTATTATGTTACCATTGAGCTGATCTGATGATGGAGCCGGAAAGTATCCATAGGTTCTCAGTAACGAAACGACGCAACCCCAACGAATTTGGGCTTGTTTGATTTGTCTTGACAAGTACTTAAATCTTAGAGGATATTCAGGATGTGATGATGGGGATTTCCAATTAATTATAACAATTTTAGGGGTTTTTAACTTAAACTTTAGGAATAAATATTTTTGAGAGTTGGTAACACTGAGTTCGGCCCGCACGCTGCGGGGCTACATCGAAATTCTAAAATCGAAGTTCGTGTCGCTCTATCCCTCTGACACTTATACCTACTATTTAATAATAGAGCGACAGAGACGGTACGATACAAACTTCGATTTTAGAATTTCGAAGTAGAGAAGAAGTGGAGAAATAGGCGTCTATTTCACCTACATACAAAGAGTTTCAATCACTCCTGCTGGGTCGTGCTGAGTTACCGATTTCGAACTAGTAGACACGTAGAAAAATATTTTCAAGGGTTTTGCAGTCGGTTCCATTTTTTGATATTTTTTTAATTTTTTGGAGTCGATTTACTTTTTTGTTAAAAAAAAATATTTCTCACTTTTTAGTGATTCGTAGTCAAAGTACATCTCCCAACAATTCCATTAAGCCCCAACACGACTAAATTACGTTGTTTTATAACAGAGTTCCGTTGCCTACCTTCTGGCTTCAGCATCAGATCAGTTCAAAATAATCATTAACTTAAAGCTTGTTCTTATTCGCTTATCTAGGTATGTTAATCATGATCGTTTATAGACCAGCGAGTATTACTTAGCCTTGACGAGTTCCATTGGTCACCTATGGTCTTCTTCATCAGGTCCAGGTTACCAAATGATACTTTCTGAATGTAAATGCTCATCTTAATGCTAAAAATGCCATAATCGCCTTAGATGTGCCTATGAAATTTGAGGTTTGCCCTCGATTTCCCCAGGATTCCACAATCAGATCTTGACTTGGTCATAATGGGACTACCTCAAAAAGTACCCTTTCGAAAAAAAAAGAATTTTGAAAATCGGTCTACAATTGACCGAATAATCGGTGAACATACATAAAAAAATTAATACAAACATTGGAACATAGAACCTCCTCCTTTTTTTGAAGTCGGTTAAAAACAACAACTGAGAAACTGGTAGAACGATAGGTAGGTATAAGTACACATTCCTTACAACTAATTTAAAATATCATTAATAAAATCACTTACACATCATAAAAACACTTAACTAGGTACTTAACAAATTAACCCTGAGTCGTCTTTTAAACGATTAACACAATTTATGGACATTAAATCACTGGGCAAATACCTACTTACCTATCACCAAAATTACCAAACGTTTTATTTTTTGTATCGCGGATTGTCGCGCTCGAGCGCACGCAATTCAACAACGCAACGCGGGCACTACTCGTCTCGACGCGTCACTCGCAACTGCAGTACCGCGTGGACCCCTCTGGGGCCCTGTCGGGCGCGCGTCTGTGTAAGTGCGTTCGTTTCGATGTATTTGTTCGAAGGTTCCATACTGCTTGTATTTATATACTGTGACCGCGTCTCGTACTGCGAATGTATTGCCAGTGTCACGAGCGGCACGTTCTGTCCGCAGGCGCGCGTCCAACACGCCGTCGTCGGAGGCCACGCACAACAAGAAGCAGACGCCGGAGACGCGCTCCACGCTCACCAAGCTGCTGCGCTTCTCGCCGCCCGCGACCCCTGCGGCCCCCTCGCCGCCCGCGCCCGCCGCGACCCCCGCGGCCCCCGGTGCAGATGAAGGAGGCGCCCCAAGAAACACTACATTAAACGTATAAACTAACAATTCGATGTCAATATAAAATTCAACCGCTTCAAGCTTCAAAATGTGAAGGTACCTACATCCGGATTTCATGCGGTTTCTTCGAATGTTCAGGATGTTATGAGACGTGAAAGTTGGTTATAGATTGAGGGCGTGGGTCGTCCGTCTTTGTTAAGTCTCATCATTTAAAGCGATAAATATCTTTGATGTCCTGTCTGCTTGCAAAGATGGCTTCACAGATATCAACCAAATTAATATGGTATGTAAAATATTGTTTTATAAAACCTCAGTCGTGTTTTAATGCTTGTCATTATGTATCAATCACATAAATAACTATAATGTAAGGACAAATGATGATATAATATCTAGTAATATTTAATACTAGTACAATAACGTATTAAACGATAAATTGTAATACACCTACAGTTGTTTTATTTTATTTGTATCGTTTTCTTTTAAGGGTTCCGTAGTACGAGTTGCAGTTCTACCTAACAGTCCTCCTCGCTTCTCTCGTCATCGTACCTTACCAGACCTACCTTAGTAGAATAGGTACAGCATCGACTTAACAAACGAATCGAAATCGAATGATGATTATCGAATTTTGATGATCAAACTATAATTTAGGATATAGGTTTACATTAATCTGATGACGCATACTTTATAGACAGATTTGATTCATTTGATGACTAATATATTTCTTAGGACTAGATATTATAATTAGGGTATCGCAGTTTAGTGACAAATCTAAATTTAAATGACAGAAAATATAGTTCCCTTTTTGCTGTTGAAGCGGCAATAGAAGTACACATTATGTGCAAATTTTAAGTGACTTTACGAAGAATTGTAACTTGGATGATGTTTCACTTTAAAACCGGCCAAGAGTGTTCCGTAGCCATTACGAAAAAATTAAGTCATATTTTTCTAAGGATTTCGTATTTTGTACGGAATATTCCAAGTTTAGGTATATTTTATACCTTACGCTGCTATTTACTCTTACACTACTGCTAATTCGCAATAAAACTTTAACGATATAGTTTTTCTTGTAATTTTGATATGCTTACTACCTTGAATTTTTTCAAATTTTTCCCCCTACCGGTTTAGATTTTAGAGGGGGGACGCTCGGTTTTAATTAAAATTTGCGCTTTCAAGTTGAATATTTTGCAAACGAATCACTGAATCGAAATATTGTTTTAGCAACTCCCTAATGATTTTAAAAGACCTATCCAACAATATCCCACACTACAAGGTTGGATAAGAAAAAAAAATCACCCCCACTTTACGTCTACAGGAGGTACTCTAAAAAAAATGTTTTTTGAATTTTTTATTGTACTGATTTGTTGAAATAGTTTACTTATATATTCGTGCAAAATTACATCTTTCTAGCATTAATAATCTCTGAGCAAAGCCGCGGACGGACAGACAGACAGACAGACATGGCGAAACTACAAGGGAACCATAAGGGTTCCGTTTTTGCCATTTTGGCTACGGAACCCTAAAAAGTCTTTCAAATTAAATAAAAACAGATATTTTAGTGCTTTTTATAAATAAAAAGCAATTTCTTTAAGTTAATATAACAGAAAAACTACTTTTTAAATTCCTAGAGACGATTCCGTAGGATGGAAGGGGCATTAAAAGACGTGAAAATTTAATATCTACCTGCAACAAAACAATAAAATTACGAAATATGCGACAATTGGGCAATAATTGGGAAAAACATGTTAAATACCTACAGACCGAGGTGATGTAGCTAAGCTAGTGACCGGGGGGCGGGAGAGGTGGGCACGGACACTAGGCTTTTTTTGGTTGGTGAATTTATCCGTCAGCAAATCCCGCTGACTAAAGATTTATCTGACATGAGCTATACGGCTAAATAAAATCAATATCCTGTTAATATAACAGAAGGAAGTTTGTTGCTCCTTTACACTAAAATAGCTTGACAATTGAATGTGATATTTAATACCAAGATTCTTAAACTAGACCTGTTCAGACAACTTAAATTGAAATGCATTCATGTAAACCTAATTTCTATTAAAGATTGCAAAATAATTTACTTTCGACTAAAAATAAACCCACTGTGATGATTTAACAAAACTTATCACGTAAAATACTTTGAACATTCTTTTTCCACTTCTCAGGCTCGTAAAGTTGATGTGTGCTAGATCAGGGCGACATAAAATTACTTTTTATGTTTTAGTGTATAAAGTAAAATCTGCGTTTAAGACCAAGGTAATAAGGTGTCAACAGCCAAAAACCAAAAATATTTTCTATTATTCCTTTTAATAATTTTTATTTTACGTAAAACTAAAAATTGGTCAAACCAATCAAAATCCATACTAATATTATTTATGCGAAAGTGTGTTTGTGTGTTTGTGTGTTTGTATGTTTGTGTGTTTTTCCGTCTTTCACGCCGTAAGGGAGCGACAAATCGACGTGATTTTTGGCATACAGATAGTTTATGGGCCCAAGAGTGATATAAGCTACTTTTATGCCTGAAAAATGAACAGTTCCCGAAGGAACAGCGCGCGATATCCGAATACCACGCGGGCGGAGCCGCGGACAAAAGCTAGTACCAAAACCCACAATTTTGAAATCAATCATTGTAGCCTTAGCCAGCCAAACCTACCGTTTTTTCAGTAACTTTTTGGAAATTAACATACTTTTTCTTAAACCTTACATAATTTAACCAAAATTTTTGGAACCTTACCCTTAACGTTATTAAAAACTAACAACTTTTTTCTTTCAACTAGGTTTACTAACCTAAATTAAGCTAACTTTTTGAAACAACTTTTTGTAACCTAAAAATTTGTAACCTACATTCTTTAAATCAGTCAATGTAAAATAACAAAACCCACCCCTTTTTTGGAACCTAACAATCAAACTATTTTTTTTTAACCTAACTAAACCTAACTCCTTGGAACCTAACCTAACTAAACCTAACTGCTTGGAACCTAATCAAACTAACCTGTTTTTTCAAGCTATCCTTTTGTAACTCAATATTTTTTTTTCTTAAACCTTGCATATTTAAGGTTAATTTTTCGCAATCTAACATAACTTAACCTAATTTAGTCTTAACCACTAATTGTAGCCTAACCATGCCCAACCTTTTTATTTTTTGAAGCCTATCATTCAAACGTATGTTTCCGTTCCCTAGTATGCATGGTAGAAACTTTGCTTAGATTAGGACTAGGCCAATTGGTGTTTTTTCTTTTTTGGAACCTGCCATTCAAACTTTTTTTAACCTTACCTTACTAAACCTAACTTTCTGGAACCTAACTTTCTAATATCAACATTTTTGTGATCGGTCATCATAGCCTAATATCACTTACATTTAGCAAAACTAGTACTGCAGATAATTCAACATATTCATCAGCACGAGAACATTTTTTCCTCTAAAACGAGACAAATTTTGTTTATTAAAATACTGACTGCACAGCAAATTAACTAGTAAGAGCATGCGTAAATGATAATCATTCTCATAGCACAATAACTCCGAGTAGATGTGCTAATAAATATAAGCCGTTATTATGTGGCTTGCTCAATTCTGCTAAATGCGTTTGTAAATAGACAAGGAAGACATTTATTAACGGCCGCGACGGCAAAATCTGATTTCACCTCAAAATTATTGATTGCACAGAGCAAAATACTCCACTCAACAAATATAACGTACCTAATAAACTGCAACATATTTGAGGCGTACCTAGTAATGCATTTTTATTATCACACGGCCAATAATGACTAACGCATAATTATCATACCTCGTAACTATTTTTTTTTCAATGTAGCAGTTTACCTATTATGAGGCCATTTTTTTTTTTTGGTTGGTGAATTTATCCGTCAGCAAATCCCGCTGACTAAAGATTTATCTGACATGAGCTATACGGCTAAATAAAATCAATATCCTGTTAATATAACAGAAGGAAGTTTGTTGCTCCTTTACACTAAAATAGCTTGACAATTGAATGTGATATTTAATACCAAGATTCTTAAACTAGACCTGTTCAGACAACTTAAATTGAAATGCATTCATGTAAACCTAATTTCTATTAAAGATTGCAAAATAATTTACTTTCGACTAAAAATAAACCCACTGTGATGATTTAACAAAACTTATCACGTAAAATACTTTGAACATTCTTTTTCCACTTCTCAGGCTCGTAAAGTTGATGTGTGCTAGATCAGGGCGACATAAAATTACTTTTTATGTTTTAGTGTATAAAGTAAAATCTGCGTTTAAGACCAAGGTAATAAGGTGTCAACAGCCAAAAACCAAAAATATTTTCTATTATTCCTTTTAATAATTTTTATTTTACGTAAAACTAAAAATTGGTCAAACCAATCAAAATCCATACTAATATTATTTATGCGAAAGTGTGTTTGTGTGTTTGTGTGTTTGTATGTTTGTGTGTTTTTCCGTCTTTCACGCCGTAAGGGAGCGACAAATCGACGTGATTTTTGGCATACAGATAGTTTATGGGCCCAAGAGTGATATAAGCTACTTTTATGCCTGAAAAATGAACAGTTCCCGAAGGAACAGCGCGCGATATCCGAATACCACGCGGGCGGAGCCGCGGACAAAAGCTAGTACCAAAACCCACAATTTTGAAATCAATCATTGTAGCCTTAGCCAGCCAAACCTACCGTTTTTTCAGTAACTTTTTGGAAATTAACATACTTTTTCTTAAACCTTACATAATTTAACCAAAATTTTTGGAACCTTACCCTTAACGTTATTAAAAACTAACAACTTTTTTCTTTCAACTAGGTTTACTAACCTAAATTAAGCTAACTTTTTGAAACAACTTTTTGTAACCTAAAAATTTGTAACCTACATTCTTTAAATCAGTCAATGTAAAATAACAAAACCCACCCCTTTTTTGGAACCTAACAATCAAACTATTTTTTTTTAACCTAACTAAACCTAACTCCTTGGAACCTAACCTAACTAAACCTAACTGCTTGGAACCTAATCAAACTAACCTGTTTTTTCAAGCTATCCTTTTGTAACTCAATATTTTTTTTTCTTAAACCTTGCATATTTAAGGTTAATTTTTCGCAATCTAACATAACTTAACCTAATTTAGTCTTAACCACTAATTGTAGCCTAACCATGCCCAACCTTTTTATTTTTTGAAGCCTATCATTCAAACGTATGTTTCCGTTCCCTAGTATGCATGGTAGAAACTTTGCTTAGATTAGGACTAGGCCAATTGGTGTTTTTTCTTTTTTGGAACCTGCCATTCAAACTTTTTTTAACCTTACCTTACTAAACCTAACTTTCTGGAACCTAACTTTCTAATATCAACATTTTTGTGATCGGTCATCATAGCCTAATATCACTTACATTTAGCAAAACTAGTACTGCAGATAATTCAACATATTCATCAGCACGAGATAACATTTTTTCCTCTAAAACGAGACAAATTTTGTTTATTAAAATACTGACTGCACAGCAAATTAACTAGTAAGAGCATGCGTAAATGATAATCATTCTCATAGCACAATAACTCCGAGTAGATGTGCTAATAAATATAAGCCGTTATTATGTGGCTTGCTCAATTCTGCTAAATGCGTTTGTAAATAGACAAGGAAGACATTTATTAACGGCCGCGACGGCAAAATCTGATTTCACCTCAAAATTATTGATTGCACAGAGCAAAATACTCCACTCAACAAATATAACGTACCTAATAAACTGCAACATATTTGAGGCGTACCTAGTAATGCATTTTTATTATCACACGGCCAATAATGACTAACGCATAATTATCATACCTCGTAACTATTTTTTTTTCAATGTAGCAGTTTACCTATTATGAGGCCATTTTTTTTTTTTGGTTGGTGAATTTATCCGTCAGCAAATCCCGCTGACTAAAGATTTATCTGACATGAGCTATACGGCTAAATAAAATCAATATCCTGTTAATATAACAGAAGGAAGTTTGTTGCTCCTTTACACTAAAATAGCTTGACAATTGAATGTGATATTTAATACCAAGATTCTTAAACTAGACCTGTTCAGACAACTTAAATTGAAATGCATTCATGTAAACCTAATTTCTATTAAAGATTGCAAAATAATTTACTTTCGACTAAAAATAAACCCACTGTGATGATTTAACAAAACTTATCACGTAAAATACTTTGAACATTCTTTTTCCACTTCTCAGGCTCGTAAAGTTGATGTGTGCTAGATCAGGGCGACATAAAATTACTTTTTATGTTTTAGTGTATAAAGTAAAATCTGCGTTTAAGACCAAGGTAATAAGGTGTCAACAGCCAAAAACCAAAAATATTTTCTATTATTCCTTTTAATAATTTTTATTTTACGTAAAACTAAAAATTGGTCAAACCAATCAAAATCCATACTAATATTATTTATGCGAAAGTGTGTTTGTGTGTTTGTGTGTTTGTATGTTTGTGTGTTTTTCCGTCTTTCACGCCGTAAGGGAGCGACAAATCGACGTGATTTTTGGCATACAGATAGTTTATGGGCCCAAGAGTGATATAAGCTACTTTTATGCCTGAAAAATGAACAGTTCCCGAAGGAACAGCGCGCGATATCCGAATACCACGCGGGCGGAGCCGCGGACAAAAGCTAGTACCAAAACCCACAATTTTGAAATCAATCATTGTAGCCTTAGCCAGCCAAACCTACCGTTTTTTCAGTAACTTTTTGGAAATTAACATACTTTTTCTTAAACCTTACATAATTTAACCAAAATTTTTGGAACCTTACCCTTAACGTTATTAAAAACTAACAACTTTTTTCTTTCAACTAGGTTTACTAACCTAAATTAAGCTAACTTTTTGAAACAACTTTTTGTAACCTAAAAATTTGTAACCTACATTCTTTAAATCAGTCAATGTAAAATAACAAAACCCACCCCTTTTTTGGAACCTAACAATCAAACTATTTTTTTTTAACCTAACTAAACCTAACTCCTTGGAACCTAACCTAACTAAACCTAACTGCTTGGAACCTAATCAAACTAACCTGTTTTTTCAAGCTATCCTTTTGTAACTCAATATTTTTTTTTCTTAAACCTTGCATATTTAAGGTTAATTTTTCGCAATCTAACATAACTTAACCTAATTTAGTCTTAACCACTAATTGTAGCCTAACCATGCCCAACCTTTTTATTTTTTGAAGCCTATCATTCAAACGTATGTTTCCGTTCCCTAGTATGCATGGTAGAAACTTTGCTTAGATTAGGACTAGGCCAATTGGTGTTTTTTCTTTTTTGGAACCTGCCATTCAAACTTTTTTTAACCTTACCTTACTAAACCTAACTTTCTGGAACCTAACTTTCTAATATCAACATTTTTGTGATCGGTCATCATAGCCTAATATCACTTACATTTAGCAAAACTAGTACTGCAGATAATTCAACATATTCATCAGCACGAGATAACATTTTTTCCTCTAAAACGAGACAAATTTTGTTTATTAAAATACTGACTGCACAGCAAATTAACTAGTAAGAGCATGCGTAAATGATAATCATTCTCATAGCACAATAACTCCGAGTAGATGTGCTAATAAATATAAGCCGTTATTATGTGGCTTGCTCAATTCTGCTAAATGCGTTTGTAAATAGACAAGGAAGACATTTATTAACGGCCGCGACGGCAAAATCTGATTTCACCTCAAAATTATTGATTGCACAGAGCAAAATACTCCACTCAACAAATATAACGTACCTAATAAACTGCAACATATTTGAGGCGTACCTAGTAATGCATTTTTATTATCACACGGCCAATAATGACTAACGCATAATTATCATACCTCGTAACTATTTTTTTTTCAATGTAGCAGTTTACCTATTATGAGGCCATTTTTTTTTTTTGGTTGGTGAATTTATCCGTCAGCAAATCCCGCTGACTAAAGATTTATCTGACATGAGCTATACGGCTAAATAAAATCAATATCCTGTTAATATAACAGAAGGAAGTTTGTTGCTCCTTTACACTAAAATAGCTTGACAATTGAATGTGATATTTAATACCAAGATTCTTAAACTAGACCTGTTCAGACAACTTAAATTGAAATGCATTCATGTAAACCTAATTTCTATTAAAGATTGCAAAATAATTTACTTTCGACTAAAAATAAACCCACTGTGATGATTTAACAAAACTTATCACGTAAAATACTTTGAACATTCTTTTTCCACTTCTCAGGCTCGTAAAGTTGATGTGTGCTAGATCAGGGCGACATAAAATTACTTTTTATGTTTTAGTGTATAAAGTAAAATCTGCGTTTAAGACCAAGGTAATAAGGTGTCAACAGCCAAAAACCAAAAATATTTTCTATTATTCCTTTTAATAATTTTTATTTTACGTAAAACTAAAAATTGGTCAAACCAATCAAAATCCATACTAATATTATTTATGCGAAAGTGTGTTTGTGTGTTTGTGTGTTTGTATGTTTGTGTGTTTTTCCGTCTTTCACGCCGTAAGGGAGCGACAAATCGACGTGATTTTTGGCATACAGATAGTTTATGGGCCCAAGAGTGATATAAGCTACTTTTATGCCTGAAAAATGAACAGTTCCCGAAGGAACAGCGCGCGATATCCGAATACCACGCGGGCGGAGCCGCGGACAAAAGCTAGTACCAAAACCCACAATTTTGAAATCAATCATTGTAGCCTTAGCCAGCCAAACCTACCGTTTTTTCAGTAACTTTTTGGAAATTAACATACTTTTTCTTAAACCTTACATAATTTAACCAAAATTTTTGGAACCTTACCCTTAACGTTATTAAAAACTAACAACTTTTTTCTTTCAACTAGGTTTACTAACCTAAATTAAGCTAACTTTTTGAAACAACTTTTTGTAACCTAAAAATTTGTAACCTACATTCTTTAAATCAGTCAATGTAAAATAACAAAACCCACCCCTTTTTTGGAACCTAACAATCAAACTATTTTTTTTTAACCTAACTAAACCTAACTCCTTGGAACCTAACCTAACTAAACCTAACTGCTTGGAACCTAATCAAACTAACCTGTTTTTTCAAGCTATCCTTTTGTAACTCAATATTTTTTTTTCTTAAACCTTGCATATTTAAGGTTAATTTTTCGCAATCTAACATAACTTAACCTAATTTAGTCTTAACCACTAATTGTAGCCTAACCATGCCCAACCTTTTTATTTTTTGAAGCCTATCATTCAAACGTATGTTTCCGTTCCCTAGTATGCATGGTAGAAACTTTGCTTAGATTAGGACTAGGCCAATTGGTGTTTTTTCTTTTTTGGAACCTGCCATTCAAACTTTTTTTAACCTTACCTTACTAAACCTAACTTTCTGGAACCTAACTTTCTAATATCAACATTTTTGTGATCGGTCATCATAGCCTAATATCACTTACATTTAGCAAAACTAGTACTGCAGATAATTCAACATATTCATCAGCACGAGATAACATTTTTTCCTCTAAAACGAGACAAATTTTGTTTATTAAAATACTGACTGCACAGCAAATTAACTAGTAAGAGCATGCGTAAATGATAATCATTCTCATAGCACAATAACTCCGAGTAGATGTGCTAATAAATATAAGCCGTTATTATGTGGCTTGCTCAATTCTGCTAAATGCGTTTGTAAATAGACAAGGAAGACATTTATTAACGGCCGCGACGGCAAAATCTGATTTCACCTCAAAATTATTGATTGCACAGAGCAAAATACTCCACTCAACAAATATAACGTACCTAATAAACTGCAACATATTTGAGGCGTACCTAGTAATGCATTTTTATTATCACACGGCCAATAATGACTAACGCATAATTATCATACCTCGTAACTATTTTTTTTTCAATGTAGCAGTTTACCTATTATGAGGCCATTTTTTTTTTTTGGTTGGTGAATTTATCCGTCAGCAAATCCCGCTGACTAAAGATTTATCTGACATGAGCTATACGGCTAAATAAAATCAATATCCTGTTAATATAACAGAAGGAAGTTTGTTGCTCCTTTACACTAAAATAGCTTGACAATTGAATGTGATATTTAATACCAAGATTCTTAAACTAGACCTGTTCAGACAACTTAAATTGAAATGCATTCATGTAAACCTAATTTCTATTAAAGATTGCAAAATAATTTACTTTCGACTAAAAATAAACCCACTGTGATGATTTAACAAAACTTATCACGTAAAATACTTTGAACATTCTTTTTCCACTTCTCAGGCTCGTAAAGTTGATGTGTGCTAGATCAGGGCGACATAAAATTACTTTTTATGTTTTAGTGTATAAAGTAAAATCTGCGTTTAAGACCAAGGTAATAAGGTGTCAACAGCCAAAAACCAAAAATATTTTCTATTATTCCTTTTAATAATTTTTATTTTACGTAAAACTAAAAATTGGTCAAACCAATCAAAATCCATACTAATATTATTTATGCGAAAGTGTGTTTGTGTGTTTGTGTGTTTGTATGTTTGTGTGTTTTTCCGTCTTTCACGCCGTAAGGGAGCGACAAATCGACGTGATTTTTGGCATACAGATAGTTTATGGGCCCAAGAGTGATATAAGCTACTTTTATGCCTGAAAAATGAACAGTTCCCGAAGGAACAGCGCGCGATATCCGAATACCACGCGGGCGGAGCCGCGGACAAAAGCTAGTACCAAAACCCACAATTTTGAAATCAATCATTGTAGCCTTAGCCAGCCAAACCTACCGTTTTTTCAGTAACTTTTTGGAAATTAACATACTTTTTCTTAAACCTTACATAATTTAACCAAAATTTTTGGAACCTTACCCTTAACGTTATTAAAAACTAACAACTTTTTTCTTTCAACTAGGTTTACTAACCTAAATTAAGCTAACTTTTTGAAACAACTTTTTGTAACCTAAAAATTTGTAACCTACATTCTTTAAATCAGTCAATGTAAAATAACAAAACCCACCCCTTTTTTGGAACCTAACAATCAAACTATTTTTTTTTAACCTAACTAAACCTAACTCCTTGGAACCTAACCTAACTAAACCTAACTGCTTGGAACCTAATCAAACTAACCTGTTTTTTCAAGCTATCCTTTTGTAACTCAATATTTTTTTTTCTTAAACCTTGCATATTTAAGGTTAATTTTTCGCAATCTAACATAACTTAACCTAATTTAGTCTTAACCACTAATTGTAGCCTAACCATGCCCAACCTTTTTATTTTTTGAAGCCTATCATTCAAACGTATGTTTCCGTTCCCTAGTATGCATGGTAGAAACTTTGCTTAGATTAGGACTAGGCCAATTGGTGTTTTTTCTTTTTTGGAACCTGCCATTCAAACTTTTTTTAACCTTACCTTACTAAACCTAACTTTCTGGAACCTAACTTTCTAATATCAACATTTTTGTGATCGGTCATCATAGCCTAATATCACTTACATTTAGCAAAACTAGTACTGCAGATAATTCAACATATTCATCAGCACGAGATAACATTTTTTCCTCTAAAACGAGACAAATTTTGTTTATTAAAATACTGACTGCACAGCAAATTAACTAGTAAGAGCATGCGTAAATGATAATCATTCTCATAGCACAATAACTCCGAGTAGATGTGCTAATAAATATAAGCCGTTATTATGTGGCTTGCTCAATTCTGCTAAATGCGTTTGTAAATAGACAAGGAAGACATTTATTAACGGCCGCGACGGCAAAATCTGATTTCACCTCAAAATTATTGATTGCACAGAGCAAAATACTCCACTCAACAAATATAACGTACCTAATAAACTGCAACATATTTGAGGCGTACCTAGTAATGCATTTTTATTATCACACGGCCAATAATGACTAACGCATAATTATCATACCTCGTAACTATTTTTTTTTCAATGTAGCAGTTTACCTATTATGAGGCCATTTTTTTTTTTTGGGGAACGAACAGAAATAAGTGTACAGGAGATATTACAAGTATTCTTAGTGCTATGACTAAAGTTAACATTTACTCCCTAAATAGATCTCACGTATCATTAACGCACGCTCTAGTGAATTTGCTACGCAGTCAGTATTTTTGATGTGATTATGGTATTTCTGTACCTAAAAGAATTTGTCTCGCATTAGAGGAAAAAATGTTGTGCTGATTTAGAATTATCTTCAGTACTAGTTCTGTTAAATGTAAGTTAAATTAGGCTATGATGACCTTGCTGTTTCGGGCGATACCTGTGTCGGATCGGAAGGGAGGAGACGGCGTCGTGCCACGGGTGCGGCGCCGTTGAGGATACGGCACAGCACACCTTAGAGGTGTGCCCTGCATGGTCCGACGAGCGCCGCACCCTGGTGGCGACTATTGGCGGCGACCTCTCGCTTCCCGGCGTTGTATACGCCATGCTGGGAAGTGAGAGAGCATGGGAGGCCGTCGCCTCCTTCTGCGAAACAGTCATTTCGCAGAAGGAGGAGAGAGAGCGGGAGCGCGAGGAAGACCCCCTGGCGCCCCCGCTCCGGCGCAGACGAGCGGGGAGGAGAAGACGGCAATATATCGCCGCCCTCGCCCCCCCGTAGTGGTGCTAGCTGGTGGGAAATGGGGATTTCCTGCCAGCCTTAACAGCCCACACGTCTAAGGGGGGGACCAATGGTCGGTCCCCTTCCTCTTGGCGCGGAGACCCCGGCTCTATGATGCCCGGCCTTGTAGAGCTGGGGCCAGCTTGCGGATGTCGCGGTTGAAACACGTCAAGTGCGCCCGTGGCATCTGCCAAAAGCAAAGAGGACCATCGACAGGTTTTAGTGGGTAGGCCTCTTTTCTTCCTTCCACTCGGGAAGGGAGAGGAGAGGAGAGTCCCACATAACCACTCGCATCGTCCCCACGATGCGAGGGTATGCGTAAGGCATTTCCTGTCGTTAAAAAAAAAAAAAAAAAAAGGCTATGATGACCGATTACAAAATAATGATATTAGAAAGTTAGGTTCCAAAAGTTGGGTTTTAAATGTTTTCTTTTTCTTAACTTATCTCACAATCCCACCCATCCACACCACATTTTTTTTTTTTTTTGTTTTTTTCTAAATTTTTTTAACGTTAACAATCAACCTAAAACCTTTTTTCTTCGAATTTGTAATTGACAACAAAACCTACCAATGTTTATCTTCAAATGAACTATTTTTAAAGTGACCTAACTTAATCTACCTTTTTTTTTTTTTTTTTTTTTTAAGCTGACAACACCTGTCCTTTTTTTTTGTTTTTCTTTAAAGTGACCAAACAACACTTTTTTTTTTTTTTTCTTAAAAACTAACCTAAGAACCAAACCAAATGAACTATTTTTAAAGTGACCTAACATAACCTACCCTTTTCTTTTTTCTTTTATAAGCTGACCAAACAAAAAGCTGACCAAACAAAACCAATTTTTTTTTTTTTTTTTTTTTTTTTTCCGCGTTCTTAAGTTTCCGCGTTTGAAGAAAGGTGAGGTTAGGTTCTCCTTCGAGTTAGGTTAGGTTAGGTTAGGTTAGGTTAGGTTAGGTTAGGTTAGGTTAGGTTAGGTTAGGTTGAGGGAAAATTCGACCTGACTTTTTGGCTCGCTTCTTGGTTTTGCTCGAATTTTGTCCTTGCCGGTGCGTTTTCGCTGCTTCTTTTGTGCTCATCGCCTTCTGCTTGAGTTGCTCGACATTTTGGTTCTTTTCCTGTGTCTCTAGCTTCTCTAGAACACCCAAAATTAATTTTTGAAATTGGGGCCCAAAACGCTTCACGTTTTGCGGTTGCAATTTCGAAAATACAAGTTTCCGTTTCCTTTTCAAAATTTCATAATTAATTTTTGGCTTAGTTTTTGTAAATTCTTTTTATTGGGGAATATTTGCAAATAGCAGCACTATCCACTTCCGTTTGCCAAATAATTTTCGAACTTACCATTCGGAAGTTATTTGGTGAAAGGTGGATTGCTATTATTTTCCAATAGGCGCAATAATTATTTTTCATAAGTTTGTCGGGAACTTTGAAAAATTTATTGTGCCTAATCCACAACGGTCCGAGATTCGATAGTTAGTGTGTTGGATAGGAGGTAGTTTGCGCCGCCTAACGGCACCTCGCACCAACTCCTAGCTATCATAGTCTCGTGGGAACTTGGCGAAAACTATCAACTTTTTGATAAGTTGGTAATTTTGGCCGGTTCGCACTTGACCGTTTTGAGTTAGGTTTTGCCCTTCTGGCAAAACCAACTTGGTAAGGGGGGGTTTTTATAGGCGGGGGGGGTAAAGGGGCCGGGGAGGGCTCCGTGGGTGTTCCATTTTTTGGAATCCCACTAAAGGGGGGTTAGTAATGGGAAAAGACAGTTCTGGGAAGGGGGTTGGCTCCAACCCCCAGAAGGACCTGTCTTTGGGGGGGGTGAACAAAGGGGGAGGGAAGACCAGTTCGCTGGGTAACCCTGCGCGTCGTGAGCGCGCTGCCCCCAGTGGTGGTTCCCGCAAGGGGAATTTCTCGGTCGATGCCGGCACTTACCGGCTCGACTTTCCGGTGCTCCGTTCCCACTCGAAGGGAAACGTGAGGGCCGCAAAGGGGCTGGAGGGGGAGGACAGCTGCAACAAGCAGAGCCTCACCAACCCTGTGCACATGTCGGACGCATCCGACTCTGAGGAGGAGGATGCACGATCATCCCGAACGCTGCTTAAGGCGGACCTACCAGAGGTGTTCCTTGGGGACTCCCCAAATGGGAGTCTCTCCAGGAAACGGCCGACAAGCACGGTGTCCGAGGGGCCTATCGCGCCCAAAGTTGGCACTACGCGCAAGGGCGATAAGTGCCCGTCGACGCATAGCCAGTCTTTGGTTATGGTGGAAGGCGGTCTCGCGGAACGAAACACTGAGGCACTGAATGAATACCTGGACTCAGACGAAGGGCCTGGCTACTGCCCGAGCTACCGGGATCTGGACAGGGCTCATAGGGAAGGTAGGGACGAGGTGCCTGTGGAACCCCAAGTTCAAACCAGGGAAACCCTGGTGGCGTCGGCGCTCTTGAATGTGGCTACCATTCAAGAGCAAATCAAGCGGAGTAGCCACATCAAAGGCACCATCTGGGGGACCATTAATCAGGCCGCCAAAGGGGTGATTGACGCAGTTGAAGAACTGAGGACAATCACCCCCGGGGAGGAACACCGTCGTCTCCGCGCGGACAACAACCGGCTCGCCAGAGAGCTGGAAATTGTCAGAGCGGAGTTGAGGGCTTTTAAACAGGCCTTCGAGGAATCGCGGGTGACTCCCGCCGCAACAGCTGGAGTGCCAGAAGCTGCCGAACTCAGGGAGCTTATGGATGAGCTGAGGCGCGACCTACAGGTGTCCCTGGGCGGGATGATAAACGCCCGCCTGGGAGAGCTGGAGGCGCGCCTCCCGCCGGAGCCAGTCCTGAGGCCTCCACTCGCGGCCGACAGGCGCCAGGAGCCGCCTGCCCGCCCGAGAACTCAGCCCAACCTGGCTGCAGGCGCTATGCGCGAGCCGCAACCCCAACCGAAAGGGGCCATGGTTGGGGCCAAGACTGGGCAGCAACCCAAGAGGGTGCTAACTGCCCCCAACTCCCAGCCCCAGCAGGGGAAGGGGCACGCGGGTGCTAAAAAGGCACCAAATCCGGGACCGCAAGCCCAGAGTCAAGCTGGTCCCAGCCGCCGGGAGGCTCCGGCCCCGGAAGCGGAGGATGCCACACCGTGGTCCCAAGTCCTTGGGCGCAAGGGACGGAAGGGAAGGGCCTTAACCCAAGCGCCGCCCAAAGCCGTGCCGCCAAAGGCACCCGCGCCGAAGGCCAAGTCGGCCAAGATCGTGGCCCCCCGCACAGCAGCGATAGTGCTAGCACTCAAGGAGGGGTCCACCAATATGCTGGAGGTCCTGGCGAAAGCTAGGGCCTCAATAAGTCTTGCTGACTTTGGCCTGGAGTCAGTCAAAATTAGGGCGACGATGACTGGCTCCAGAATGTTGGAAGTAGGTGGCGAAAGCCCCGAGGCCAATGCCAACCTCCTAGCTGCAAAGCTAAAAGAGGTCATCGGGGACCAGGCGGAGGTCACGCGACCAACCAAGCTCGTGGATCTTAAGATCACGGGCCTTGACGAGATGGTTGGCCGCGAGGAGTTGGCCATCGCCTTGGCGAAAGTGGGCGGCTGTGCCTCCGACCAAATTAAGGTTGGAGGCATCAGGTCGAGCGCCTGGGCACAAGGTTCGGCCCTAGTAAGGTGCCCGGCGGTGGCTGCGAAGGTGATCGCCACTGCGGGCAAAGTCCCAGTTGGGTGGGTGGTGGCCGCCATAAAGCCGGTGGAGGCCCTGCCCATGCGCTGCTTCAAGTGCATGGCGCTGGGCCACACCAGGGCTCTCTGCCCGTCGGAAGCGGAGCATGGCTCAAAATGCTTCCGATGCGGCATGGAGGGTCACCTGGCGGTCACTTGCGAGGCGGTGGCCAAATGCGCGGTGTGCGCGCAAGCCGGCCGCCCGCATGGGCACAGGATGGGGGGATCTAACTGCATCCCCCCGACGGTTAGAGGAAGGGCCCCAGCGACCAGGGCCTTACCGAACCGGAGCCAACAGGCTAGAGAGGAGCTCGTGATGCAGGTGTCCTAATGCCAGCACACCCGCATTACGAGCTACTGCAGACAAATGCCAACCACTCCGCGCGCGCACAGGACCTGCTTATGCAAGTCCTGGCGGAGTGGCGCATTGATGCGGCAGTAGTCGCTGAGCCCTACTGCGTCCCTACCCAGCCAAACTGGGTCGGGGACTCCGAGGGCTCGGTGGCCGTCGTGGTGCCGGTGGCTGACACCCAGCGCATCTCCATCAAGGAGAGGGGTGCCGGCTACGTGGCGGCCAAATGGGGGGAAGTAGTAGTGATAGGAGTATACTTCTCCCCAAACAGGCCCTTCAGGGAGTTCGAACGATTCCTGGCGGGCCTGGAGTCGGTGGTGCAGAGAGCACTACCTGCTCAGGTGGTCTTGATGGGGGACCTCAACGCCAAGTGCGAGGCGTGGGGGTGTCCCATCACGGACCAGAGAGGGGCGCTTCTGCGGGACTGGGCGGCAATGGTCGGCCTGGTTCTGCAGAACCAAGGAACGGCCAACACCTGCGTCCGGTGGCAAGGGGGGTCGATAGTGGACGTAACGTTCGCTACCCCTGTCATCGGAGCTCGAATAGGTGATTGGCGCGTCATGGAGGAGGTGGAGACCCTGTCCGATCATGCCTACATACGATTCAGGGTCTCCAAGGCGCCCCTCGGGCCTCAGGCTAGGGTGGCGGGTGGGCGAGGCGGAAATTTCCCAAAATGGGTTGTCTCCCGTCTCGACCTGGACATGGCGAAAGAGGCTGCCACAGTCCGGGCGTGGAGCGTCGATCCCCCGGATACCATGGGGGTCGATGAAAGGGCTGTCAGGTTCCGCGAAGACCTGACAGCAATATGCGACGCGGCCATGCCGAGGGCGCACCAATCCGCACCCAGAACGGCGGTCTACTGGTGGTCACAGGACCTCGCAGTCCTAAGAGCCGCCAGTGACACCGCCCGCCGTGCGTTTACCCGGTGCCGAAGACGGCGCACCCAGGTGCCAGGTGAAGAGGAGAGGCTCCTCACCGAGCTTCGGGCAGCGAAAGCCGCCTTCCAAACGGCTATCGCGCGGGCCAAGGATTCGGCTTACACCGAATTTTTGGCCTCACTCGACAATGACCCGTGGGGGCGTCCGTACCGAACGGTACGGGCTAAACTCAAGGTGTCTCCCCCCACGGAGGACTTTGAGCCAGGACTTCTGGCTGCGGTAGTGGAAGGCCTCTTTCCCCCCAGCCAGCTCTTCGAGCCACCGCGGATGGCACCGCCTACGGTGGAGCCCGAGGCGCCCCCTGACATCCCCCGGATAACGGGCGAAGAAATAATCAGGGCGGCGGGCCGTCTGAAGGGGTGCCGTAAGGCGCCAGGCCCAGACGGAGTGCCGGGGAAAGTGGTGCTTGTGGCCACCAAGCACCTGGGGGACCGCCTCGTGGAGCTAATGGACAAATGTCTGGCCACGGGGCGATTCCCTCAAGCATGGAAGGAGGGCCGCTTGGTCCTCCTGCGGAAGGAGAGCAGACCTGCGGACTCTCCTTCTGGGTGGCGGCCGCTCGTCATGCTGGACGAAACAGGGAAGCTCCTCGAAAGAATAATTGCTTCCCGGATCGCCTGCCACCTGACGAGCGAAGGGCCGGATCTTGCGGAGAACCAGTTCGGGTTCCGGGTAGGGCGGTCCACGCTGGACGCCCTATCCGCCCTGAAGGGGTTCACCGAGGATGCGGCCAGGAGGGGCCAGGGGGCCATGGCGGTATCTTTAGACATCGCCAACGCCTTCGGGTCTCTCCCCTTCGGAGTGATAGGGGAGGCGCTCCGTTATCACGGAGTGCCCTCCTACCTCCGGAGGATTGTAGAGCACTACCTGATGGACCGGGTAGTGCTCTACATGGGGAGAGGGGGGGAGCGGATGGCCAGGACGGTAGCCTGCGGCGTTCCACAGGGGTCCGTGCTAGGGCCCCTACTTTGGAACGTCGGCTACGACTGGGTCATCCGCGGGAGGGTGCTGCCTCGGATGGTGGTCGTCTGTTATGCAGACGATACGCTTATCGCCGTCCGAGGCACCACATACGAGAGGGTGAAGAGGAGGGCGGAAGTGGGAGCCACCCTCGTTATCCAGCGCATAGAGGCGCTGGGTCTGAGGGTGTCCCTCCCTAAAACGGAGGCCCTCTGTTTCAGAGGGCCAAGGTGGAGGCTGCCGCGGGGTCCAACCCTGCGGATCAATGAGGAGGATGTCGAGGTTAAGGCCCACATTAAATATCTGGGCCTTACCCTCGACGGAAAATGGCAGTTCGGGGAGCACTTCCGCAAGATGGCTCCCCGACTCGTAGGCGCGGCGGGAGCATTAGGGCGGCTCCTACCCAATGTGGGTGGTCCGAATGCCCCCTGCAGACAACTGTTTGCAGGGGTCATACGGAGTATGGCCCTATACGGGGCCCCAATTTGGGCGGACGCGCTCACCGCCACCACCAGGGCGCTGCTCCGAAAGCCCCAGAGAGTGATGGCGGTGAGGATGGCTCGGGCCTACCGGACGGTGGGCTGGGCGGCGGCTGGAGCCTTGGCTGCATCTCCCCCCTGGGAGTTGGAAGCAGCCATGCTCGCCGACGCCTACAAGGCGAAAGTGGAGCGCAGGGAGCGGGGGGAATCCCTAGCTCCCCAGGAACTGGCCCGGGCCCGAGAGGTCCAGAAAGAGGAGGTGTTGGAGCGCTGGGCGGATGAGCTAGCGGAGGCTGAATACGGCCTCCGCACGATCGAAGCCATCCGCCCGGTGCTCCTGGATTGGTGTCGACGGGAACACGGGTCCCTTACCTTCCGCCTTGTGCAGGTGCTGTCCGGGCATGGTTGCTTCGGGCGGTATCTCCACAAGGTTGCCGGAAGGGAGGCGACGGCGTCGTGCCACGAGTGCGGCGCCGATGAGGACACGGCGCAGCACACCCTCGAAGTGTGCAGCGCGTGGGCCCAGCAGCGCCGCACTCTGGTGGCGGCGATCGGCGGCGACCTCTCGCTCCCCAGCGTCGTACAAGCCATGCTGAGGAGCGAGAGTTCCTGGGAGGCCGTCGCCTCCTTCTGCGAAGAAGTCATCTCGCAGAAGGAGGAGAAGGAGCGGGAACGCGAGAATGATCCACTCGCGCACCCGCTCCGGCGCAGACGGGTGGGAAGGAGGCGGCGACAATTTGCCGCCAACCTTCCCTAGTGGTGCCAGGCTGGCGAGGGATGGGGATCCCTTGCTAGCGCCTACTGGCCCACACGTCTTGGGGAGGGGTTGAGTATTCCCGACCCCTCCTCTCAGTGCGGGAGCTCCGGCTAAGGCTGGAGCGGCCGGCGGGTGTCCTGGTGCCTACTCGTTCTCCCAGGGCACCCGCAAAACGGCAAGAGGGAATACCGGTGGGTTTTTAGTGGGTATACCTCCCCCCTCCTTCCCGTAGGGCAGGAGGTTACGGGGAGGGAGTCCCACATAACTTCCGCGTCGTCCCCAAGGCGCGGTCGTATGCGTAACGCATTTTCCCACCGCAAAAAAAAAAAAAAAAAAAAAAAAAAAGGTTAGGTTAGGTTGAGCCGGTGGAGGCCCTGCCCATGCGCTGCTTCAAGTGCATGGCGCTGGGCCACACCAGGGCTCTCTGCCCGTCGGAAGCGGAGCACGGCTCAAAATGCTTCCGATGCGGCATGGAGGGTCACCTGGCGGTCACTTGCGAGGCGGTGGCCAAATGCGCGGTGTGCGCGCAAGCCGGCCGCCCGCATGGGCACAGGATGGGGGGATCTAACTGCATCCCCCCGACGGTTAGAGGAAGGGCCCCAGCGACCAGGGCCTTACCGAACCGGAGCCAACAGGCTAGAGAGGAGCTCGTGATGCAGGTGTCCTAATGCCAGTACACCCGCATTACGAGCTACTGCAGACTAATGCCAACCACTCCGCGCGCGCACAGGACCTGCTCATGCAGGTCCTCGCGGAGTGGCGCATTGATGCGGCAGTAGTCGCTGAGCCCTACTGCGTCCCTACCCAGCCAAACTGGGTCGGGGACTCCGAGGGCTCGGTGGCCGTCGTGGTGCCGGCGGCCGGCACCCAGCGCATCTCCATCAAGGAGAGGGGTGCCGGCTACGTGGCGGCCAAATGGGGGGAAGTAGTAGTGATAGGAGTATACTTCTCCCCAAACAGGCCCTTCAGGGAGTTCGAACGATTCCTGGCGGGCCTGGAGTCGGTGGTGCAGAGAGCACTACCTGCTCAGGTGGTCTTGATGGGGGACCTCAACGCCAAGTGCGAGGCGTGGGGGTGTCCCATCACGGACCAGAGAGGGGCGCTTCTGCGGGACTGGGCGGCAATGGTCGGCCTGGTTCTGCAGAACCAAGGAACGGCCAACACCTGCGTCCGGTGGCAAGGGGGGTCGATAGTGGACGTAACGTTCGCTACCCCTGCCATCGGAGCTCGAATAGGTGATTGGCGCGTTATGGAGGAGATGGAGACCCTGTCCGATCATGCCTACATACGATTCAGGGTCTCCAAGGCGCCCCTCGGGCCTCAGGCCAGGGTGGCGGGTGGGCGAGGCGGAAATTTCCCAAAATGGGTTGTCTCCCGCCTTGACTTGGACATGGCGAAAGAGGCTGCCACAGTCCGGGCGTGGAGCGTCGATCCCCCGGATACCATGGGGGTCGATGAAAGGGCTGTCAGGTTCCGCGAAGACCTGACAGCCATATGCGACGCGGCCATGCCGAGGGCGCACCAATCGGCACCCAAAACGGGGGTCTACTGGTGGTCACAGGACCTCGCAGTCCTAAGAGCCGCCAGTGACACCGCCCGCCGTGCCTTTACCCGGTGCCGAAGACGGCGCACCCAGGTGCCAGGCGAAGAGGAGAGGCTGCTCACCGAGCTTCGGGTAGCGAAAGCCGCCTTCCAGACGGCTATCGCGCGGGCCAAGGATTCGGCTTACACCGAATTTTTGGCCTCGCTCGACAGCGACCCGTGGAGGCGTCCGTACCGAACGGTACGGGCCAAACTCAAGGTGTCTCCCCCCACGGAGGACTTTGAGCCAGGACTTCTGGCTGCGGTAGTGGAAGGCCTCTTTCCCCCCAGCCAGCCCTTCGAGCCACCGCGGATGGCACCGCCTACGGTGGAACCCGAGGCGCCCCCTGACATCCCCCGGATAACGGGCGAAGAAATAATCAGGGCGGCGGGCCGTCTGAAGGGGTGCCGTAAGGCGCCAGGCCCAGACGGAGTGCCGGGGAAAGTGGTGCTTGTGGCCACCAAGCACCTGGGGGACCGCCTCGTGGAGCTAATGGACAAATGTCTGGCCACGGGGCGATTCCCTCAAGCATGGAAGGAGGGCCGCTTGGTCCTCCTGCGGAAGGAGAGCAGACCTGCGGACTCTCCTTCTGGGTGGCGACCGCTCGTCATGTTGGACGAAACAGGGAAGCTCCTAGAGAGGGTAATTGCTTCCCGGATCGCCTGCCACCTGACGAGCGAAGGGCCGGATCTTGCGGAGAACCAGTTCGGGTTCCGGGTAGGGCGGTCCACGCTGGACGCCCTATCCGCCCTGAAGGGGTTCACCGAGGATGCGGCCAGGAGGGGCCAGGGGGCCATGGCGGTATCTTTAGACATCGCCAACGCCTTCGGGTCTCTCCCCTTCGGAGTGATAGGGGAGGCGCTCCGTTATCACGGGGTGCCCTCCTACCTCCGGAGGATTGTAGAGCACTACCTGATGGATCGGGTAGTGCTCTACATGGGGAGAGGGGGGGAACGGATGGCCAGGACTGTAGCCTGCGGCGTTCCACAGGGGTCGGTGCTAGGGCCCCTACTCTGGAACGTCGGCTACGACTGGGTCATCCGTGGGAGGGTGCTGCCTCGGATGGTGGTCGTCTGTTATGCAGACGACACGCTTATCGCCGTCCGAGGCACCACATACGAGAGGGTGAAGAGGAGGGCGGAAGTGGGAGCCACCCTCGTTATCCAGCGCATAGAGGCGCTGGGTCTGAGGGTGTCCCTCCCTAAAACGGAGGCCCTCTGTTTCAGAGGGCCAAGGTGGAGGCTGCCGCGGGGTCCAACCCTGCGGATCAATGAGGAGGATGTCGAGGTTAAGGCCCACATTAAATATCTGGGCCTTACCCTCGATGGAAAATGGCAGTTCAGGGAGCACTTCCGCAAGATGGCTCCCCGACTCGTCGGCGCGGCGGGAGCATTAGGGCGGCTCCTACCCAATGTGGGTGGACCAAATGCCCCCTGCAGACAATTGTTTGTAGGGGTCATACGGAGTATGGCCCTATACGGGGCCCCAATTTGGGCGGACGCGCTCACCGCCACCACCAGGGCGCTGCTCCGAAAGCCCCAGAGAGTGATGGCGGTGAGGATGGCCCGGGCCTACCGGACGGTGGGCTGGGCGGCGGCTGGAGCCTTGGCTGCATCTCCCCCCTGGGAGTTGGAAGCAGCCATGCTCGCCGACGCCTATAAGGCGAAAATGGAGCGCAGGGAGCGAGGGGAATCCCTCGCTCCTCAGGAACTGGCCCGGGCCCGAGAGGTCCAGAAAGAGGAGGTGCTGGAGCGCTGGGCGGATGAGCTAGCGGAGGCTGAATACGGCCTCCGCACGATCGAAGCCATCCGCCCGGTGCTCCTGGATTGGTGTCGACGGGAACACGGGTCCCTTACCTTCCGCCTTGTGCAGGTGCTGTCCGGGCATGGTTGCTTCGGGCGGTATCTCCACAAGGTTGCCGGAAGGGAGGCGACGGCGTCGTGCCACGAGTGCGGCGCCGATGAGGACACGGCGCAGCACACCCTCGAAGTGTGCAGCGCGTGGGCCCAGCAGCGCCGCACTCTGGTGGCGGCGATCGGCGGCGACCTCTCGCTCCCCAGCGTCGTACAAGCCATGCTGAGGAGCGAGAGTTCCTGGGAGGCCGTCGCCTCCTTCTGCGAAGAAGTCATCTCGCAGAAGGAGGAGAAGGAGCGGGAACGCGAGAATGATCCACTCGCGCACCCGCTCCGGCGCAGACGGGTGGGAAGGAGGCGGCGACAATTTGCCGCCAACCTTCCCTAGTGGTGCCAGGCTGGCGAGGGATGGGGATCCCTTGCTAGCGCCTACTGGCCCACACGTCTTGGGGAGGGGTTGAGTATTCCCGACCCCTCCTCTCAGTGCGGGAGCTCCGGCTAAGGCTGGAGCGGCCGGCGGGTGTCCTGGTGCCTACTCGTTCTCCCAGGGCACTCGCAAAACGGCAAGAGGGAATACCGGTGGGTTTTTTAGTGGGTACACCTCCCCCCTCCTTCCCGTAGGGCAGGAGGTTACGGGGAGGGAGTCCCACATAACTTCCGCGTCGTCCCCAAGGCGCGGTCGTATGCGTAACGCATTTTCCCACCGCAAAAAAAAAAGGTTAGGTTAGGTTGAGGGAAAATTCGACCTGACTGAGGGAAAATTCGACCTGACTGAGGGAAAATTCGACCTGACTGAGGGAAAATTCGACCTGACTGAGGGAAAATTCGACCTGACTGAGGGAAAATTCGACCTGACTGAGGGAAAATTCGACCTGACTGAGGGAAAATTCGACCTGACTGAGGGAAAATTCGACCTGACTGAGGGAAAATTCGACCTGACTGAGGGAAAATTCGACCTGACTGAGGGAAAATTCGACCTGACTGAGGGAAAATTCGACCTGACTGAGGGAAAATTCGACCTGACTGAGGGAAAATTCGACCTGACTGAGGGAAAATTCGACCTGACTGAGGGAAAATTCGACCTGACTGAGGGAAAATTCGACCTGACTGAGGGAAAATTCGACCTGACTGAGGGAAAATTCGACCTGACTGAGGGAAAATTCGACCTGACTGAGGGAAAATTCGACCTGACTGAGGGAAAATTCGACCTGACTGAGGGAAAATTCGACCTGACTGAGGGAAAATTCGACCTGACTGAGGGAAAATTCGACCTGACTGAGGGAAAATTCGACCTGACTGAGGGAAAATTCGACCTGACTGAGGGAAAATTCGACCTGACTGAGGGAAAATTCGACCTGACTGAGGGAAAATTCGACCTGACTGAGGGAAAATTCGACCTGATTGAGGGAAAATTCGACCTGACTGAGGGAAAATTCGACCTGACTGAGGGAAAATTCGACCTGACTGAGGGAAAATTCGACCTGACTGAGGGAAAATTCGACCTGACTGAGGGAAAATTCGACCTGACTGAGGGAAAATTCGACCTGACTGAGGGAAAATTCGACCTGACTTTTTGGCTCGCTTCTTGGTTTTGCTCGAATTTTGTCCTTGCCGGTGCGTTTTCGCTGCTTCTTTTGTGTTCATCGCCTTCTGCTTGAGTTACTCGACATTTTGGTTCATTTCCCGTGTCTCTAGCTTCTCTAGAACACCCAAAATTAATTTTTGAAATTGGGGCCCAAAACGCTTCACGTTTTGCGGTTGCAATTTCGAAAACACAAGTTTCCGTTTCTTTTTCTAAATTTCGTAATTAATTTTTGGCTTAATTTTTGTAAATTCTTTTTGCTGGGGAATACTTGAGAATAGTAGCACTATCCATTCCTGTTTGCCGAATAATTTTCGAACTTACCATTCGGAAGTTATTCGGTGAAACGTGGATTGCTATTATTTTCCCATAGGCGCAATAATTATTTTTCATAAGTTTGTCGGGAACTTTGAAAAATTATTGTGCCTAAACCACAACGGTCTGGGATTTTATAGTTAGTGGGTTGGATAGGAGGTAGTTTGCGCCGCCTAACGGCACCTCGCACCAACTCCTAGCTATCTTAGTCTCGTGGAAACTTGGCAAAAACTACCAACTTTTTGATAAGTTGGTAATTTTAGCCGGTTCGCACTTGACCGTTTTGAGTTAGGTTTTGCCCTTCTGGCAAAACCAACTTGGTAAGGGGGGGTTTTTATAGGCGGGGGGGTAAAAGGGCCGGGGAGGGCTCCGTGGGTGTTCCATTTTTTGGAATCCCACTAAAGGGGGGTTAGTTATGGGAAAAGACAGTTCTGGGAAGGGGGTTGGCTCCAACCCCCAGAAGGACCTGTCTTTGGGGGGGGTGAATAAGGGGGGAGGGAAGACCAGCTCGCTGGGTAACCCTGCGCGTCGTGAGCGCGCTGCCCCCAGTGGTGGTTCCCGCAAGGGGAATTTTTCGGTCGATGCCGGCACTTACCGGCTCGACTTTCCGGTGCTCCGTTCCCACTCGAAGGGAAACATGAGGGTTGGAAAGGGGCTGGAGGGGGAGGGCAGCTGCAACAAGCAGAGCCCAACCATGCCTGTGCATATGTCGGACGCATCCGACTCTGAGGAGGAGGATGCACGATTGTCCCGAGCGCTGCTTAAGGCGGACCGTCCGGAGGTGTTCCTTGGGGACTCCCCAAATGGGAGTCTCTCCAGGAAACGGCCAACAAGCACGGCGTCCGAGGGGCCTATCGCGCCCAAAGTTGGCACTACGCGCAAGGGCGATAAGTGCCCGTCGACGCAAAGCCAGTCTTTGGTTATGGTGGAAGGCGGTGAATACCTGGACTCGGACGAAGGGCCTGGCTACTGCCCGAGCTACCGGGATCTGGACACGGCTCACAGGGAAGGTAGGGACGAGGTGCCTGTGGCACCCCAAGTCCAAACCAGGGAAACCCTGGTGGCGTCGGCGCTCTTGAATGTGGCTACCATTCAAGAGCAAATCAAGCGGAGTAGCCACATCAAAGGCACCATCTGGGGGACCATCAATCAGGCCGCCAAAGGGGTGATTGACGCAGTCGAAGAACTGAGGACAATCACCCCCGGGGAGGAGCACCGTCGTCTCCGTGCGGACAACAACCGACTCGCCAGAGAGCTGGAAATTGTCAGAGCGGAGTTGAGGGCCTTTAAACAGGCCTTCGAGGAATCGCGGGTGACTCCCGCCGCAACAGCTGGAGTGCCAGAAGCTGCCGAACTCAGGGAGCTTATGGATGAGCTGAGGCGCGACCTACAGGTCCTACAGGGCGGGATGATAAACGCCCGTCTGGGAGAGCTGGAGGCGCGCCTCCCGCCGGAGCCAGTCCTGAGGCCTCCACTCGCGGCCGACAGGCGCCAGGAACCGCCTGCCCGCCCGAGAACTCAGCCCAACCTGGCTGCAGGCGCTATGCGCGAGCCACAACCCCAACCGAAAGGGGCCATGGTTGGGGCCAAGACTGGGCAACAACCCAAGAGGGTGCTAACTGCCCCCAACTCCCAGCCCCAGCAAGGGAAGGGGCACGCGGGTGCTAAAAAGGCACCAAATCCGGGACCGCAAACCCAGAGCCAAGCTGGTCCCAGCCGCCGGGAGGCTCCGGCCCCGGAAGCGGAGGATGCCACACCGTGGTCCCAAGTCCTTGGGCGCAAGGGACGGAAGGGAAGGGCCCCAACCCAAGCGCCGCCCAAAGCCGTGCCGCCAAAGGCACCCGCGCCGAAGGCCAAGTCGGCCAAGATCGTGGCCCCCCGCACAGCAGCGATAGTGCTAGCACTCAAGGAGGGGTCCACCAATATGCTGGAGGTCCTGGCGAAAGCTAGGGCCTCAATAAGTCTTGCTGACTTTGGCCTGGAGTCAGTCAAAATCAGGGCGACGATGACTGGCTCCAGAATGTTGGAAGTAGGTGGCGAAAGCCCCGAGGCCACTGCCAACCTCCTAGCTGCAAAGCTAAAAGAGGTCATCGGGGACCAGGCGGAGGTCACGCGACCAACCAAGCTCGTGGATCTTAAGGTCACGGGCCTTGACGAGATGGTTGGCCGCGAGGAGTTGGCCATCGCCTTGGCGAAAGTCGGCGGCTGTGCCTCCGACCAAATTAAGGTTGGAGGCATCAGGTCGAGTGCCTGGGCACAAGGTTCGGCCCTAGTAAGGTGCCCGGCGGTGGCTGCGAAGGCGATCGCCACTGCGGGCAAAGTTCCAGTTGGGTGGGTGGTGGCCGCCATAAAGCCGGTGGAGGCCCTGCCCATGCGCTGCTTCAAGTGCATGGCGCTGGGCCACACCAGGGCTCTCTGCCCGTCGGAAGCGGAGCACGGCTCAAAATGCATCCGATGCGGCATGGAGGGTCACCTGGCGGTCACTTGCGAGGCGGTGGCCAAATGCGCGGTGTGCGCGCAAGCCGGCCGCCCGCATGGGCACAGGATGGGGGGATCTAACTGCATCCCCCCGACGGTTAGAGGAAGGGCCCCAGCGACCAGGGCCTTACCGAACCGGAGCCAACAGGCTAGAGAGGAGCTCGTGATGCAGGTGTCCTAATGCCAGTACACCCGCATTACGAGCTACTGCAGACTAATGCCAACCACTCCGCGCGCGCACAGGACCTGCTCATGCAGGTCCTCGCGGAGTGGCGCATTGATGCGGCAGTAGTCGCTGAGCCCTACTGCGTCCCTACCCAGCCAAACTGGGTCGGGGACTCCGAGGGCTCGGTGGCCGTCGTGGTGCCGGCGGCTGGCACCCAGCGCATCTCCATCAAGGAGAGGGGTGCCGGCTACGTGGCGGCCAAATGGGGGGAAGTAGTAGTGATAGGAGTATACTTCTCCCCAAACAGGCCCTTCAGGGAGTTTGAACGATTCCTGGCGGGCCTGGAGCCGGTGGTGCAGAGAGCACTACCAGCTCAGGTGGTTTTGATGGGGGATCTCAACGCCAAGTGCGAGGCGTGGGGGTGTCCCATCACGGACCAGAGAGGGGCGCTTTTGCGGGACTGGGCGGCAATGGTCGGCCTGGTTCTGCAGAACCAAGGGACGGCCAACACCTGCGTCCGGTGGCAGGGGGGGTCGATAGTGGACGTAACGTTCGCTACCCCTGTCATCGGAGCTCGAATAGGTGATTGGCGCGTCATGGAGGAGGTGGAGACCCTGTCCGATCATGCCTACATACGATTCAGGGTCTCCAAGGCACCCCTCGGGCCTCAGGCTAGGGTGGCGGGTGGGCGAGGCGGAAATTTCCCAAAATGGGTTGTCTCCCGTCTCGACCTGGACATGGCGAAAGAGGCTGCCACAGTCCGGGCGTGGAGCGTCGATCCCCCGGATACCATGGGGGTCGATGAAAGGGCTGTCAGGTTCCGCGAAGACCTGACAGCAATATGCGACGCGGCCATGCCGAGGGCGCACCAATCCGCACCCAGAACGGGGGTCTACTGGTGGTCACAGGACCTCGCAGTCCTAAGAGCCGCCAGTGACACCGCCCGCCGTGCTTTTACCCGGTGCCGAAGACGGCGCACCCAGGTGCCAGGCGAAGAGGAGAGGCTCCTCACCGAGCTTCGGGCAGCGAAAGCCGCCTTCCAGACGGCTATCGCGCGGGCCAAGGATTCGGCTTACACCGAATTTTTGGCCTCGCTCGACAACGACCCGTGGGGGCGTCCGTACCGAACGGTACGGGCCAAACTCAAGGTGTCTCCCCCCACGGAGGACTTTGAGCCAGGACTTCTGGCTGCGGTAGTGGAAGGCCTCTTTCCCCCCAGCCAGCACTTCGAGCCACCGCGGATGGCACCGCCTACGGTGGAGCCCGAGGCGCCCCCTGACATCCCCCGGATAACGGGTGAGGAAATAATCAGGGCGGCGGGCCGCCTGAAGGGGTGCCGTAAGGCGCCAGGCCCAGACGGAGTGCCGGGGAAAGTGGTGCTTGTAGCCACCAAGCACCTGGGGGACCGCCTCGTGGAGCTAATGGACAAATGTCTGGCCACGGGGCGATTCCCTCAAGCGTGGAAGGAGGGCCGCTTGGTCCTCCTGCGGAAGGAGAGCAGACCTGCGGACTCTCCTTCTGGGTGGCGACCGCTCGTCATGTTGGACGAAACAGGGAAGCTCCTAGAGAGGGTAATTGCTTCCCGGATCGCCTGCCACCTGACGAGTGAAGGGCCGGATCTTGCAGAGAACCAGTTCGGGTTCCGGGTAGGGCGGTCCACGCTGGACGCCCTATCCGCCCTGAAGGGGTTCACTGAAGATGCGGCCAGGAGGGGCCAGGGGGCCATGGCGGTGTCTTTAGACATCGCCAACGCCTTCGGGTCTCTCCCCTTCGGAGTGATAGGGGAGGCGCTCCGTTATCACGGGGTGCCCTCCTACCTCCGGAGGATTGTAGAGCACTACCTGATGGACCGGGTAGTGCTCTACATGGGGAAAGGGGGGGAGCGGATGGCCAGGACGGTAGCCTGCGGCGTTCCACAGGGGTCCGTGCTAGGGCCCCTACTCTGGAACGTCGGCTACGACTGGGTCATCCGCGGGAGGGTGCTGCCTCGGATGGTGGTCGTCTGTTATGCAGACGACACGCTTATCGCCGTCCGAGGCAACACATACGAGAGGGTGAAGAGGAGGGCGGAAGTGGGAGCCACCCTCGTTATCCAGCGCATAGAGGCGCTGGGTCTGAGGGTGTCCCTCCCTAAAACGGAGGCCCTCTGTTTCAGAGGGCCAAGGTGGAGGCTGCCGCGGGGTCCAACCCTGCGGATCAATGAGGAGGACGTCGAGGTTAAGGCCCACATTAAATATCTGGGCCTTACCCTCGACGGAAAATGGCAGTTCGGGGAGCACTTCCGCAAGATGGCTCCCCGACTCGTAGGCGCGGCGGGAGCATTAGGGCGGCTCCTACCCAATGTGGGTGGACCGAATGCCCCCTGCAGACAACTGTTTGCAGGGGTCATACGGAGTATGGCCCTATACGGGGCCCCAATTTGGGCGGACGCGCTCACCGCCACCACCAGGGCGCTGCTCCGAAAGCCCCAGAGAGTGATGGCGGTGAGGATGGCCCGGGCCTACCGGACGGTGGGCTGGGCGGCGGCTGGAGCCTTGGCTGCATCTCCCCCCTGGGAGTTGGAAGCAGCCATGCTCGCCGACGCCTATAAGGCGAAAGTGGAGCGCAGGGAGCGAGGGGAATCCCTCGCTCCCCAGGAACTGGCCCGGGCCCGAGAGGTCCAGAAAGAGGAGGTGCTGGAGCGCTGGGCGGATGAGCTAGCGGAGGTTGAATACGGCCTCCGCACGATCGAAGCCATCCGCCCGGTGCTCCTGGATTGGTGTCGACGGGAACACGGGTCCCTTACCTTCCGCCTTGTGCAGGTGCTGTCCGGGCATGGTTGCTTCGGGCGGTATCTCCACAAGGTTGCCGGAAGGGAGGCGACGGCGTCGTGCCACGAGTGCGGCGCCGATGAGGACACGGCGCAGCACACCCTCGAAGTGTGCAGCGCGTGGGCCCAGCAGCGCCGCACTCTGGTGGCGGCGATCGGCGGCGACCTCTCGCTCCCCAGCGTCGTACAAGCCATGCTGAGGAGCGAGAGTTCCTGGGAGGCCGTCGCCTCCTTCTGCGAAGAAGTCATCTCGCAGAAGGAGGAGAAGGAGCGGGAACGCGAGAATGATCCACTCGCGCACCCGCTCCGGCGCAGACGGGTGGGAAGGAGGCGGCGACAATTTGCCGCCAACCTTCCCTAGTGGTGCCAGGCTGGCGAGGGATGGGGATCCCTTGCTAGCGCCTACTGGCCCACACGTCTTGGGGAGGGGTTGAGTATTCCCGACCCCTCCTCTCAGTGCGGGAGCTCCGGCTAAGGCTGGAGCGGCCGGCGGGTGTCCTGGTGCCTACTCGTTCTCCCAGGGCACTCGCAAAACGGCAAGAGGGAATACCGGTGGGTTTTTAGTGGGTATACCTCCCCCCTCCTTCCCGTAGGGCTGGAGGTTACGGGGAGGGAGTCCCACATAACTTCCGCGTCGTCCCCAAGGCGCGGTCGTATGCGTAACGCATTTTCCCACCGCAAAAAAAAAAAAAAAAAAAAAAAAAAAAAAAAAAAAAAAAAAAAAAAAAAAAAGGTTAGGTTAGGTTAGGTTAGGTTAGGTTAGGTTAGGTTAGGTTAGGTTAGGTTAGGTTAGGTTAGGTTAGGTTAGGTTAGGTTAGGTTAGGTTCCCCCCCGAGTGTCGCTACCTTGTCGTGGTGGGGGGGCTTGAGCCCTCAATCTTCGGGCTTGCATAGCTCGAAGGGCGAGGGTGACCAAGAGCGGCACAGCCCCGGTTGTGCCCAATATGGGCCTGGCGGGGCAGGCGCGCCCTAGTGAAAGGGTGCGCCACAAACTGCTCCCTGTCTCCCCTGCAGCAGGGGACTACGGGGATGCAGCGACGGGGGTCGGCTTCTGGTTATGCTCTCATCAGAGAGCGCACCGGAAGGCCGACGAGGTGCGGGCAGCAGCGCATCATCTGCGGGGGAACTCACCCCTAACCAGCGGAGAGGAGCTCTACTCCCCAATTGAGCAGGAGGAGCTCTACTCTCCAATTGAGCAGGAGGACCACACCTCCCTAAACAAGGAAAACGATGATGATGGAAAGTCCGATAAAAGAAACACTACCCCAGGAGGGTACCCTAACGGGAGAATCCCTCACCGCCACCGCGCGGTCAGCCCCACCGTATTCTGGGGGGGGCAAATTGGACTTGAAGGGCGAATGCCCTGCGCCTGGGAGCCCAGACTCCCACCCGACGACACAAAGCGAATTGAACAACGGATCGAACCTGCAACATGATGAAAAAAGAGGAAAGGGGGCTGTCGCGCGCCATACGGCGCGAGACAGTCATGGGCGTTTCACGCGCCGAATAGCAGTTAAATGTGGAGAGAGCGAGCGGGAGGGGAGGCCGGAGGAAGCCGGCACTCCGGAAACCACGGCTCCTAACGCACCCTCAGAAGACTGCACTGGGAGCGAGAGGGCCGGCCCCCAGAGTGAGTTAGCTCTGGAGGACGGCTCTCTGGCTGCGATGGCACGAGATGAAAGAGATGAGCTTTTGGGGGATCGACGCACTTGCCCCAGTGGCGACTTTCTGGGACAAGAAAGTCCTACAGACACGGCCAGTCTCCGCCTCCGGTTCCCGGCCCCACAGACGAAAAAAAGGGTGGAAGCGACGCATCCTGTTGAGATGACAGATGCGTCCGATTCCGAACCCGATTATGGCCGAATGGAACTGGATGCGGACCTACCTGAGGTCTTCCTAGGGGGCACGCCGCTGGTGGGCCCCACGAGGAAGAGACCTCCAGGACCATTAATGGAGGGACCCGAGGCGCCTAAGGTTGGCTCTGCACGGAGGGGCGGCACCATCAGACGCCGGACGACGCACAGTCGCTCCTTAAACCGCCTGACGATGCGAGACCCAGGCGTGGTAGGTATGGGTGAATCGGACGAGGGGCTCGCCCATCACCCGAGTTACCGTACCACAGAGGGGACCCATGCGGCTGGAGGGGGCGAAGAACCCCTGATACCACCGGCAGAAACGAGGGACACTCTAGCGGCCACGGCGATCCGGAATGTAGCCAAAATTCAGGACGCCGTAAATCGAAGTGGCCACATTAAAGGCACCATTTGGGGTGCTATAAATGACGCCTCCAAAGGAGTGATCGAAGCAGTCGAGGCACTGCGGACCATCACTCCTGGAGAAGAGCACCGTCGACTCCGCGCGGACAACGACCGACTCGCCAGAGAACTGGATATTGTCCGCGCGGAGTTGAGGGCCTTTAAAAAGGCCTATGAAGAATCGCGGGTGATGTCCGCCAGAACCGCCGGAGCGCCAGCAGCCGCCGACTTCAAGGAAGCAATGGACGAGCTGCGACGCGACTTACAAACATCCCTGGGTGGGATGATTAACGCTCGCCTGGGGGAGCTGGAGGCGCGCCTCCCACCGGAGCCGGCTCTCAGGCCTCCCCTCGCGGCTGACAGGCGCCAAGAGCCGCCTGCCCGCCCGAGAGCTCAGCCGAATTTGGCTGCTGGCGCAATGCGCGAACCGGAACCGCAGCCAGAGAAGACCTCAGCGGGGGCTGCTGCTGGGCAGCAGCAGCAAAGAAAGACGCCGACGGCCCCTACCTCCCAGACCCAACAGCGTAAGGGAGCCAAGAGACCGACAAAGCCGGGACCCAAAAAAGGGCCAACTGCCCAGCCCCAGGGTCAGACAGCAGCGGGTCCTATCCAGCGAGAGCAGGCGGCCCCTCAAACCGAGGATGCCACGCCGTGGACTCGGGTCCTCGGGCGTAAGAGGCGTAAGAAGAAAAACACCGCCTCAACCCAACCTCAGCCTAAGAAGCCGCAGCCACGCGCAATTAAAATCACCGCCCCGCGCACGGCAGCAGTGGTCCTCACACTAAGGGAGGACTCCCAGACCACCTACGCTGAGCTCTTAGCCAAGGCCAGAGCCCGTATTAAACTGGCAGAGATCGGTCTGGCGTCGGTCAAGGTGAAAACCACCATGACCGGCTCCAGGCTGATGGAGATGACAGGTGAGGAGCCGGATAAGCTCGCAGATGTCCTCGCGGATAAACTGCGAGTGGTAATTGGCGACCAAGCGGAGATCACTAGGCCAATTAAAACAGTTGATCTAAGGATCACTGGCCTGGATGAAACCGTGACTCAAGGAGAGGTGGCAGCCGCCATTGCGGCTATGGGAGGCTGCCCCCCCGAACAAGTCAAAGTTGGGGCAATAAGGGCTAGCCTATGGGGGCAATGCTCGGCCCTTATTAGATGTCCAGCGGCGACCGCTAAGGTCATTGCCAACCTGAAGAAGGTGACAGTCGGCTGGAATACGGCCACCATCACGCCAGTACAGGCCCTGCCCATGCGCTGTTTCAGGTGCATGGCGCTGGGCCACACGAGAGCGCTTTGCCCATCAGGGGCGGAACATGGCGCAAAGTGCTTTCGCTGCGGTGGCGAGGGCCATCTAGCGGCCGCATGTAAAGCCCAACCAAAGTGCGCAGTATGCGCGCAAGCAGGGCGCCCACATGCACACATCATGGGAGGTACAAAATGCGCCCCCCCTTCCGTCAGAGGGAAGGCCCCTGCGAACGGGCCCCCCTCTCGTGTACCTAGCCAAAGTGCTGAAGAGGAGCTCGAGATGCATGTGTCTTAATGCCAGCACACCTCCACTTCGAGCTCCTTCAGACGAACACCAACCATTGTGCCAGGGCGCAGGACCTTCTGGTACAGGTCATGGCAGAGTGGCGTGTGGACGTTGCGGTTGTTGCTGAGCCCTACGCCGTCCCCCCCCAGCCAAACTGGGTCGGGGACACCGAGGGCTCGGTGGGCATAGTGGTGCCGGCGGCTGGTACCCGGCGCCTCTCACTGAGGGAGAGAGGCCCCGGCTACGTGGCTGCTAACTGGGGAGAGGTAATTGTCATTGGCACATACTTCTCCCCAAACCGGCCCTACGCCGACTTCGAGGCGTACCTGATCCGCTTGGAGCTGGTAGTGCAGAGGGCGGCACCGGCCCAAGTGATCCTGATGGGGGACCTCAACGCCAAGTGTACGGCGTGGGGGTGCCCCATCACGGATCAGAGAGGGGCACTTTTGCGAGACTGGGCCGTCATGGTCGGCCTAGTACTGCAAAATGTGGGCACTACAAATACCTGCGTTCGGTGGCAGGGAGGATCCATAGTGGATCTGATGTTTGCTAGCCCTGCCATCGGCGCACGTATTACCGACTGGCGCGTGCTCGAGGAGGTGGAGACCCTGTCCGATCACCTCTATATAACGTGCAGGGTCTCCAAAGCCTCCACTGGTCCACGGGCCACACGGACGAACAGAGGAGACCGGGACTTCCCAAGATGGGCTGTTTCCCGCCTCGATCGAGACCGAGCCGAGGAAGCTGCCATTGTGCGGGCGTGGTGCACGGATCCTCCCCGGGAACTGGGGGTCGATCAGAGGGCCGCCAGTTTCCGGGAGGACCTCACAGCCGTCTGCGACGCAGCGATGCCAAGGGCGAGGCGCTTCACACCCAAGACCTGCGTCTACTGGTGGTCGCAAGACTTGGCGGACTTGCGAGTCGCCAGTGACGCTGCGCGCCGCGCTTTCACGCGTTGCCGCCGACGTAGGACCAGAATACCTGGAGAAGAAGAGCGCCTTTTGGCTAATCTCAGAACGGCCAAGAAGGCCCTCTCAACTGCCATCGCAGAGGCCAAGGATACTGCCTATAAGGAATTCTTGGCCACTCTTGATGCAGATCCGTGGGGGCGGCCGTATCGCATGGTGCGAGCGAAACTCAAGGTGGCCCCCCCGACGGAGGACTTCGAGCCAGCCTTGCTAAATTCTGTCCTGGAAGGCCTGTTCCCGGACAGCCCTCCCTTTGATCCGCCACACATGACAGAGCCCCGAGCGGAGCCGGAGATGGCCCGAGACGTTCCCCCGGTAACACAGGAGGAGATCTTCCGGGCAGTGTGCCGACTTAAGGGCACCTCCAAAGCGCCGGGGCCGGATGGGGTGCCCGGTAAAGTCCTGCGCATTGCCCTGAAGCACCTCGGGGGCCGCCTCAGTGCGCTATTCGACGAGTGTCTAGCGGTGGGGCGGTTCCCGAGATGTTGGAAGGAGGGAAGATTGGTCCTGCTCCGGAAGGAGGGTCGACCAGCTGACTCCCCGTCCGGCCACAGGCCGCTGGTAATGCTGGATGAGGCGGGAAAGCTGCTTGAAAGAGTCTTATCCTCTCGTATCAACCAGCACCTAGCGGACGTAGGACCAAACCTTTCGGAGGGCCAATTCGGGTTTCGGGTGGGGCGCTCCACCTTGGACGCACTATCTGCCTTGAAGAGGTTCTCTGCAGAGGCAGCCGAGAGGGGCCAGGGAGCGATGGCGGTATCGCTAGACATCGCCAACGCGTTCGGGTCCCTCCCTTTTGAGGTGATAGGGGAGGCACTCCGATACCACGGGGTGCCCCTCTATCTCCAAAGGATCGTGGAGCACTACCTGACGGATCGGGTAGTGCTCTACACAGGGAGAGGGGGCTTGCGGATGGCGAGGCCAGTGACCTGCGGTGTTCCACAGGGGTCCGTTTTAGGACCCCTGCTCTGGAACATCGGATACGACTGGGTCGTCCGCGGGACGGTGCTGCCCCGAATGGCGATAATCTGCTATGCGGATGACACTCTTGTCGCCGTTCGAGACACCACCTATGAGGAGGTTGCCAGAAGAGCAGAGATTGGCGCGTCAATGGTGGTCGACCGGATTGGGGCCTTGGGGCTCAGGGTGAGCCTCAGTAAGACGGAGGCTCTGTGCTTCAGGGGCCCGAGGTGGAGGCTTCCGCGAGGCGCATGCCTCCAAATCAATGGCGAGACCGTCGAGGTGAAGCCCCACATTAAATATCTGGGCCTTACCCTCGATAGCAATTGGAAGTTTGAGGAACATTTCCGTCAAATGGCTCCTCGACTGGTAGGTGCAGCGGGAGCCCTCTCTCGACTCCTACCAAACGTGGGGGGACCTGGTGCCTCCAGCAGACGACTGTATGCAGGGGTCATCAGGAGCATGGCACTGTACGGGGCACCGATATGGGCTGGCGCCCTCACTGCCAGGACCAAAGCCCTACTCCGAAAGCCTCAAAGGGTCATGGCGGTGAGAATGTGCCGGGCATACCGCACAGTGGGCTGGGCGGCGGCCTGCGCCTTGGCCGGCACCCCTCCCTGGGAGATTGAGGCAGAGATGCTGGCCAACGCGTATCGAATGCGCTGCGAGAGGAGAGATCGCGGTGAGGTCTCCCTGGCCCCTCAGGAGCTAGCGAGAGCCCGAGAACTCGATAGGGAGCGGGTCATGGAGCGCTGGGTGGATGAACTGGCGGATGCTGAACACGGCATCCGAACCATTGAAGCCATCCGCCCAGTGCTCCCAGAATGGTGCAGGAGGGGCCACGGGGCCCTGACGTTTCGCCTTGTGCAGGTGCTGTCCGGACACGGTTGTTTCGGGCGGTACCTTCACAAGGTGGCGCGAAGGGAGACGACGCCAGCATGCCACGAGTGCGGTGCCGATGAGGATACGGCACAGCATACTCTCGAGGTGTGCCCGGCCTGGTCGGATCGGCGCCGCGCTCTGGCGGTGGAAATTGGCGGTGACCTCTCGCTTCCCAGCGTCATAAATGCAATGCTGGAGAGCGAGAGTTACTGGGAGGCTGTCTCCTCCTTCTGTGAAGAAGTTGTCTCACAGAAGGAGGAAAGGGAGCGGGAGCGCGAGAGAGACCCCCTTGCACTCCCGCTTCGACGCAGACGAGCGGGGAGAAGGAGGCAACAATTTGCCGCACTTCTACCCGACGGTGGCGCCGGCTAATGGGGGATAGGGGCTCCCCTATTAGCCAAAATGGCCCACAAGTGTTAGGGGGGGATCAAGTATTCCCGATTCCCCCCTCATGGAGAGGAAGACCCGGTTAAACCGGGCCGGCCAGCGAATGTCGTGGTGTCTCCTAGTGCTCCCATGACATCCGCATACTTGGCTGGTGAGGGAATACCGGTGGGTTTTTAATGGGTAGGCCTCCCCCCTTTCTTCCTTCCCAATTGGAAGGAAGGACGGAGGGATGAGAGTCCCATACACCCCCTGCGTCGTCCCCACGGCGCAGGGATAGTGCGTAACGCATTTTCCCACCGAGAAAAAAAAAAAAAAAAAAAAAGGTTAGGTTAGGTTAGGTTCCCCCCCGAGTGTCGCTACCTTGTCGTGGTGGGGGGGCTTGAGCCCTCGATCTTCGGGTCGCATAGCTCGAAGGGCGAGGGTGACCAAGAGCGACACAGCCTCGGCGGAGCCCATTTTGGGCCAGGCGGGGCAGGCGCGCCCTAGTGAAAGGGTGCGCCACTTTCCTGCTCCCTGTCTCTCCTGTAGCAGGGGACAACGGGGAAGCAGAGGCGGTGGGTCTGCTCCCGGTACCTCTCTGATTAGCAGAGTAGACTGGGATGCGGACGTGATCTGGAGGAGCGCCGTCTCTAAGGATGGCCTTACGGCAGGGCTCTTCTGAGAGCTGCTGTGGAAACTCGCAACCCGGCCCGTAGGCGCCGGGAGTGAGGGTCGTCGCCTGCAAAGGGAGGACCACGAGGAAGGAAAACCTCTATAAAAACCGGGGATAACCGCTCCTTACTGCGGTTCTGGATACGGGTTGCAGCGTATCCAGTACCAGGCCGGAGACAAGTAGGTCCTGTGGATCGAACGGGTCCGGCCTGGATTAGCGGCTTGCCGGAAGTACCACGTCGATGGTGAACGGGTTGGCGTAACTGTGACACAGGGGAACTCACCCCTTAAAACAAGAGGAGAGCGGCTCCCTCTTTAAAAGGGGCAGGGGCCTTACCCCTAATAGTAAGGGCATGAGTGACGATAAAAGAGTATTACCCCAGGAGGGTACCCTTCGGGGAGAATCCCTCACCGCTACCATCCCGCGGTCAGCCCCATCGTACTCTGGGGGGGGCAAAAGTCACTTCGTGGGCCCTCAAAGCCCACGCTTAGATATAAGTTCTCCGGCGATACAAATCGCCGAACGAAGAAGCGTCCCATTGCGGGACTGCCACGTGCGCCTCATAAGGCAGAAGTCGCCAAACAACTCCAACCAAGAGCCCGAACTGAGGGCAACCACAAGCTCGGATGTCAGTTTTGCCTCCCAGGGGACAGGAGGTCGTGAGTCCTCTGGGAAGAGCAAACTCGAAAATATTCCGGAGGGAGCTGAGCGGGTGAAGCAGAAGCGGAAGAGATTCCGCCCTGCTTCATCCGTGCTCAGCTCAAGCGATGAAGGGTCGACAGGGCCCTCAGCTGAGGGTCTAAGACCACAGACAAGAGGCAGAGGTCGCCCGCCTACAACAGGCAAGTACGCTGGACTTGCCAAAGCGAAGGAGGCCTACAACCGTGCCCTACGAGAAGAGCTTCGGCTAAAGGCGGAAATGGAGGTCCAGGAGATGAGAATCGCGACCAGGCAGGGGTACCAGAGAGGTACCTCTCCGGGAAGGAACAACCAGGAGGACACCGCGGCCAATAAAGACCTTGGTCAGCAGGTAGCCGACAGCGTGGCCATTATCAATAAGGTTGCGGTTACCTCCAAAAACCTGTCAGGTGGCTATATAAAATGCCTTAAAGATGCCGCTGCTGCGATTGCTGATGCCTTCACGGTACTAAGCAAACGCACAGCTACTGAGGAGACGGCTCGGCTGCAGGCCGACAACAATCGGCTGCAAGCCGAGATGGCCAGTCTCCGAAAGGAGCTGGCCGACCTTAAAAGAGACCTTGAGGGGATGCGGAAGCAGGGCAGTCCGCAACCCCCTCTTACCGGACACGACGGGGAGGTGCTGCCCCCTGCGCAGCCCCCCCCAACAAGAAGAGAGGAAGGTCATGGTGCGGCCAGTCCACCAGCTATGGACATGGACAAACTCTGCCGAGCCGTCATGGCTCAAGTCTGTCCGTACCTGGACGCCCAGCTGGCTGGCATACAAGACCGGCTCCTGCCGGAGAAGCCTGTCCGTCAAGCTGCGGAGGATGCGGCTTCTGGCCAGGCCTCGGATGGTGCAAGACGGAAGAAAGCAAAGAAAGGTAAAAAGGCAGATAATATCAAACGACCGCCCCCACTGCCCCCACCGCTTCCGCCGCCTCCACCACCCCCACCACCTGAACAGCCTGACGGGTGGACGAAGGTGGAAAGGAAAAGAAGGCGGAGGAAAGCGAAGGAAGTGAAGAACAAAGAGGTCGACATGCAAAAACGCAAACGAAAGAAGGGAGCTAACAAGCTCCGTCCGCCTCGCTCAGCAGCGGTCATGATGACGCTGTTGGAGCCAAAGGCGACAGAAAAAGGGGCAGACTTTGGCACAGTTCTTGCGGATGCCAAAACTAAGATCAAACTGGAGGATCTGGGCATCTCGGGCCTCCGTCTGAGAAAAGCTCAAACCGGGGCTTACATCTTGGAGGTCCCCGGTGCAACAAGTGGCGATAAGGCAGATGCACTGGCCAAAAAACTAGCCGAGGTCACGGACCCAGCGTTAGTGCGTGTCTCGAGGCCCATGAAATGCGCAGAATTGCGCATTTCGGGCCTAGACGAGTCCGTCTTGTCCACGGACGTAGTGACCTCGGTTGCTCGCGTGGGGGGCTGTGCGGAGACCGATATTAGGCCCGGAGAGATCGTTAGCGGTCGCTCCGGTCTAGGAACGATATGGCTGCGCTGTCCTATTCCGGCGGCGAAAAAGGTGACAGAGGCGGGAAGGCTGCTGGTGGGCTGGGTGTCGGCGCAGGTCAAGCTGCTCGATGCCCGTCCCCTGCGCTGCTTCCGCTGCCTCGAGGTGGGCCACGTAAAGGCTAAATGCAAGGCGGCGGTGGATCGCAGCCTGCTGTGCTACCGCTGCGGGTGTCCGGGCCACGTGGCCAACGCATGTACAGCGGCACCACATTGCGTGCTGTGTGCGGAGGCCGGGCTGTCGGCCAACCATAAGGTGGGTAGCAAGACTTGCAACCCACACAAATCCAAGCAGAGCAATGTTGCCGAGGGACCGCAACCCTCTTTGCAGCCAGGCAACAGGAAGGGCAGCACAACTGAGCCCCGAGCCGAGGAGGAAGGGATGGTAACCGAGTGATGGCTCCAACTCCAACTCGCTACCTACAGGCGAACATCAACCACTGCGCCAGAGCCCAGGATCTTTTGTTCCAGAGCATGGCGGAGTGGTTGATACATGTCGCTGTAGTAGCCGAGCCATACTCGGTGCCGTCCAGGGATAACTGGGTGGGAGACCTAGACAGCCTCGTAGCCCTGGCCACTCAACCATCGGCTGGCTCTGCGCCTCTGGAGAGAGTAGTGCGGGGCCATGGATACGTGGCTGCCAACATCGGCAACATCACGGTGGTAGGGGCGTACTTCTCGCCGAACAGAGCTCTCGCTGAATTCGAGGTATTCCTCGACGAAGTGCGAGCTCTGATCGGCAGAAGTGACCCGGACCTGCTGCTAGTCGCGGGGGACTTCAACGCCAAATCAGTGGTGTGGGGTTCCCCCGCGACTGACGTGCGCGGTCAAACGCTGGTGGAGTGGGCAGTGGCTACAGGTTTGACTGTCCTGAACCACGGGACGACAGACACGTGCGTGCGGCAACAGGGTGGCTCTATCGTGGACATCACGTTCGCCAATGCCGCCCTGGCGCGCCGTGTCCAAGGCTGGGAGGTGATGGAGGGAGTGGAGACGCTATCCGACCACCGATACATTCGGTTTAGCGTCTCCTCTCATCACAATATCCCGGACGGCCTAAGCCGTTCCCTGCAGGGAGATAGCCCAAGATGGGCAGTTCAACGGCTTGACCGGGACCTGCTGCACGCGGCGGCCCTGGTCCAAGCCTGGCCGGAAGCGCCCGAAGCCCCAGCAGATGTTGAGGTGGAAGCAGCCTGGCTCAGCGAGGCCATGACGCAGATCTGCGACGCTGCGATGCCGCGGGTCAAGCCCAGTGGGCCGAGGCGGAACGTGTACTGGTGGTCCGCAGAATTAACGCAGCTGCGCAAGTCTTGCGTGGCTGCGAGACGCCAGTACACGAGGAGCCGAAGGCGGAGGAGGCGGAATCTGGCGGCCGAAGAAGAGCTGTATGCGAGGTACAGAGCGGCTAGCAGGGCCCTCAGCGTGGCCATTGGCGAAGCCAAAGACCTGGCAGAGCAGGAAATGCTGGAGACTCTTAACAGCGACCCGTGGGGGAGGCCGTATAAGTCGGTGAGGGGCAAACTCCGGCCTTGGGCCCCCCCACTCACGCAAAGTCTCCAGCCGGACCTGGTGAGCCAAATTGTGGGAGCCCTATTCCCACAGCGGGGCGAACACCTGCCCCCGCGAATGGCTCCAGTAACTCCGTCAGTGGACGAAGTAATACCAGAGGTGACAGAGGAGGAATTGGGGGTGGCAGTGCTAAGGCTAAAGGCCAAAAACACTGCCCCCGGCCCCGATGGTACTCCAGGCCGCGCATGGGTCCTAGCACTGGGCCCTTTAGAACAAAGAGTGAGGGCTCTTTTCTCTGCGTGCCTGATGCAGGGTCGCATACCACGGGCATGGAAATGCGGGAAGTTGGTCCTTCTGAGGAAGGAAGGGCGACCGGCCGATTCCCCTTCGGGGTACAGACCGATCGTCCTTCTTGACGAGAAGGCCAAGCTGTTTGAGCGGGTAGTGGCTGCCCCTCTCGTAAGGCACTTGGAGGGCCAAGGGCCGGGCCTGAGCGCGTGCCAGTACGGATTCCGCCAGGGCAGGTCCACCATCGACGCTATAGCGCGGGTGAGGGCCCTGGCAGATGAAGCGGTGTCCCGAGGGGAAGTGGTGTTGGCGGTGTCCTTGGACATTGCCAACGCCTTTAACACCCTTCCCTGGGAAACGATAAAGGAGGCGCTCCGGTACCACAACGTGCCTGAGTACTTGCGTAGGGTAGTGGGGTCATACCTCTCTGAGCGGGCGATCCGCTACCCTACGCAGCATGAATGGGTGGAGCGGCAGATGTCGTGCGGTGTCCCACAGGGATCGGTCCTAGGACCACTCCTGTGGAACATCGGCTATGACTGGGTGCTGCGCGGCGCTAACTTGCCGGGGGTAGAAATAACATGTTATGCGGATGACACCCTCGTCACAGCCCGCGGCGCCACCATCCGCGAGGCGTCCCTACTGGCTACTGCCGGCGTGGCACTAACGGTGGATAGGATCCGGAGGCTAGGCCTCGAGGTCGCCCTCCACAAGTCCGAAGCCATTTGCTTCCACGGACCTCGGAGGGCACCGTCAGTTAATGCCAACATCGTGGTTAGCGGAGTTTCCATCGGCGTCGGGAAGACGATGAAGTACCTGGGACTCGTCCTCGACAGCCGGTGGAACTTCGAAGAACACTTCCGGCGCTTGGCTCCGAAGCTGGTGGGCACGGCATCGGCACTGAGCCGACTGCTCCCGAACGTGGGCGGGCCAAAGGCGGGCTGCCGCCGACTGTACACAGGTGTTGTGCGGTCGATGGCCCTGTACGGGGCACCCATATGGGTAAATGCCCTCTCCGCCCGGAACAAGACCCACCTGCGTCAACCGCAAAGGGTCATGGCGGTGAGGGTATCGAGGGCGTACCGCACCACCTCGTTCGAGGCGGCCTGCGTACTGGCGGGAACCCCACCGTGGGAGCTGGATGCCGAAGTCCTAGCTGGCGTCTACCAGCAGGTAGCCGAGGCGCGCGACAGAGGGGAACGGCCCTGTCCGGAAGAGATAAGGCGATGGAGAGACATCTCCCGCCAAACTCTCTTCCGGAAATGGCTGGAGGCTCTGGAGCGGCCGAGCGCCGGCCACTGGACCATATCGGGAGTTCGGCCCGTCTTAGAAAGATGGGTCGAAAGGACATGGGGTGTTGTCTCCTTCCATCTAGCGCAGGTACTGTCGGGGCACGGCTGCTTCGGCAAGTACCTGTGCAAGATCGCAAGGAGGGAGACAACACCAATGTGTCACCACTGCGGCGGGGCGGAGGACACCGCGCAGCACACGCTGCAAGTGTGTCCCGCCTTTGACGGGCAAAGGGCTAGCCTCAAGGCAGTAGTAGGGAATGATCTCTCGCTGCCGGCCGTCGTAAAATCCATGACCGACAGCGAGAGGTCGTGGATCGCCATGGCCTCCTTCTGCGAGGAGGTGATGGCGATAAAGGAGGGAGCGGAGCGGGAGCGAGAGGACGACCCATCCTCCCAGCCCCTGCGCCGCAGGCGAGTTGGGCGACGGCGGTTAAATCATAACCGCGCAATCCCGCCCTAACAGGGACTGCGGGTGACGGGCACGGGGAAGCCCGTCCCCCGCTGATAAGGTCCCCGAGCTGGTAGGCGCGCTAAGTGTTCCGGCGCGCCTACAGCGGTGGAGGAAGGAGGCTCTCCTGAGATGGGTCCAAGAAAGGACAACTGTCGTGCTTCCGGGCCATGGATGCAGAAAGTTCCCACAGCCCGGCTGCAAAGGCAGCAAAGAGGAACATGCTGGGGTTTTTAGTGGGTACACCGCCCCCTTCTGGGGCGGGATTCCCACATGCCCACCGGCCTCCCCGGGCCGGTGAAGTCCTTAAAGGATTTTCCCCAGGATAAAAAAAAAAAAAAAAAAAAAAAAAGGTTAGGTTAGGTTAGGTTAGGTTAGGTTAGGTTAGGTTAGGTTAGGTTAGGTTAGGTTAGGTTAGGTTAGGTTAGGTTAGGTTAGGTTAGGTTCCCCCCCGAGTGTCGCTACCTTGTCGTGGTGGGGGGGCTTGAGCCCTCGATCTTCGGGTCGCATAGCTCGAAGGGCGAGGGTGACCAAGAGCGGCACAGCCTCGGCGGAGCCCATTTTGGGCCAGGCGGGGCAGGCGCGCCCTAGTGAAAGGGTGCGCCACTTTCCTGCTCCCTGTCTCTCCTGTAGCAGGGGACAACGGGGAAGCAGAGGCGGTGGGTCCGCTCCCGGTACCTCTCTGATTAGCAGAGTAGACTGGGATGCGGACGTGATCTGGAGGAGCGCCGTCTGTAAGGATGGCCTACTGCAGGGCTCTTTCTGTGAGCTGCTGTGGGAACTCGCAACCCGGCCCGTAGGCGCCGGGAGTGAGGGTCGTCACCTGCAAAGGGAGGACCACGAGGAAGGAAAACCTCTATAAAAACCGGGGATAACCGCTCCTTACTGCGGTTCTGGATACGGGTTGCAGCGTATCCAGTACCAGGCCGGAGACAAGTAGGTCCTGTGGATCGAACGGGTCCGGCCTGGATTAGCGGCTTGCCGGAAGTACCACGTCGATGGTGAACGGGTTGGCGTAACTGCGACACAGGGGAACTCACCCCTTAAAACAAGAGGAGAGCGGCTCCCTCTTTAAAAGGGGCAGGGGCCTTACCCCTAATAGTAAGGGCATGAGTGACGATAAAAGAGTATTACCCCAGGAGGGTACCCTTCGGGGAGAATCCCTCACCGCTAACATCCCGCGGTCAGCCCCATCGTACTCTGGGGGGGGCAAAAGTCACTTCGTGGGCCCTCAAAGCCCACGTTTAGATATTAGTTTTCCGGCGATACAAATCGCTGAACGAAGAAGCGTCCCTTTGCGGGACTGCCACGTGCGCCTCATAAGGCAGAAGTCGCCAAACAACTCCAACCAAGAGCCCGAACTGAGGGTAAATACAAGCTCGGACGTCAGTTTTGCTTCCCAGGGGACAGGAGGTCGCGAGTCCTCTGGGAAGAGCAAACTCGAAAATATTCCGGAGGGAGCTGAGCGGGTGAAGCAGAAGCGGAAGAGATTCCGCCCTGCTTCATCCGTGCTCAGCTCAAGCGATGAAGGGTCGACAGGGCTCTCAGCTGAGGGTAAAAGACCACAAGCAAGAGGCAGAGGTCGCCCGCCTACAACAGGCAAGTACGCTGGACTTGCCAAAGCGAAGGAGGCCTACAACCGTGCCCTACGAGAAGAGCTTCGGCTAAAGGCGGAAATGGAGGTCCAGCAGATGAGAATCGCGACCAGGCAGGGGTACCAGAGAGGCACCTCTCCGGGAAGGAACGACCAGGAGGACACCGCGGCTAATAAAGACCTTGGTCAGCAGGTAGCCGACAGCGTGGCCATTATCAATAAGGTTGCGGTTACCTCCAAAAATTTATCAGGTGGCTATATAAAATGCCTTAAAGATGCGGCTGCTGCGATTGCTGATGCCTTCACGGTACTGAGCAAACGCACAGCCACTGAGGAGACGGCTCGGCTGCAGGCCGACAACAATCGGCTGCAAGCCGAGATGGCCAGTCTCCGAAAGGAGCTGGCCGACCTTAAAAGAGACCTTGAGGGGATGCGGAAGCAGGGCAGTCCGCAACCCCCTCTTACCGGACACGACGGGGAGGTGCTGCCCCCTGCGCAGCCTCCCCTAAAAAGAAGAGAGGAAGGTCATGGTGCGACCAGTCCACCAGCTATGGACATGGACAAGCTCTGCCAAGCCGTCATGGCTCAAGTCTGTCCATACCTGGACGCCCACCTGGCTGGCATCCAAGACCGGCTCCTTCCGGAGAAGCCTGTCCGTCAAGCTGCGGAAGATGCGGCTTCTGGCCAGGCCTCGGCTGGCCCAAAGCGGAAGAAAGGAAAGACAAAGATGGGTAAAAAGGCTGAAAACGGTAAACAACCGCCCCCACTGCCCCCACCGCTTCCGCCGCCCCCACCACCCCCACCACTCGAACAGCCTGACAGGTGGACGAAGGTGGAAAGGAAAGGAAGGCGGAAGAAAACGAAAAAAGGGGAAAACAAGGAGGTCGACACTCAAAAAGGCAAACGCAAGAAGGGAGCCAAAAAGCTCCGTCCGCCTCGCTCAGCAGCGGTCATGATGACGCTGTTGGAGCCAAAGGCGACGGAAAAAGGGGCAGATTTTGGCTCAGTTCTTGCGGATGCCAAAACTAAGATAAAACTGGAGGATCTGGGCATCTCGGGCCTCCGTCTGAGAAAGGCTCAAACCGGGGCCTACATCATGGAGGTGCCCGGTGCGACGAGTGGCGACAAGGCCGACGCACTGGCCAAAAAACTAGCTGAGGTCACGGACCCAGCATTAGTGCGTGTGTCGAGGCCCACGAAATGCGCAGAATTGCGTATTTCGGGCCTAGACGAGTCCGTCCTGTCCACCGACGTAGTGACTTCGGTCGCCCGCGCAGGAGGCTGTGCTGAGGCAGATATCAGGCCCGGAGAGATCATTTACGGTCGCTCTGGGCTAGGAACAATATGGCTGCGCTGTCCTATTCCGGCGGCGAAAAAGGTGACAGAGGCGGGAAGGCTGCTGGTGGGCTGGGTGTCGGCGCAGGTCAAGTTGCTCGATGCCCGTCCCCTGCGCTGCTTCCGCTGCCTCGAGGTGGGCCATGTGAAGGCTAAGTGCAAGGCGGCGGTGGATCGCAGCCTGCTGTGCTACCGCTGCGGATGTCCGGGCCACGTGGCCAACGCATGTGCAGCGGCACCACATTGCGTGCTGTGTGCGGAGGCCGGGCTGTCGGCCAACCATAAGGTGGGTAGCAAGACTTGCAACCCACACAAATCCAAGAAGAGCAATGTTGTCGAGAGACCGCAACCCTCTTTGCAGCCAGACAACAGGAAGGGCAGCACAACTGAGCCCCGAGCCGAGGAGGAAGGGATGGTAACCGAGTGATGGCTCCAACTCCAACTCGCTACCTACAGGCGAACATCAACCACTGCGCCAGAGCCCAGGATCTTTTGTTCCAGAGCATGGCGGAGTGGTTGATACATGTCGCTGTAGTAGCCGAGCCATACTCGGTGCCGTCCAGGGATAACTGGGTGGGAGACCTGGACAGCCTCGTAGCCCTGGCCACTCAACCATCGGCTGGCTCTGCGCCTCTCGAGAGAGTAGTGCGGGGCCATGGCTATGTGGCTGCCAACATTGGCAATATAACGGTAGTAGGGGCGTACTTCTCGCCGAACAGAGCTCTCGCTGAATTTGAGGTGTTCCTCGACGAAGTGCGAGCTCTGATCGTCAGAAATGACCCGGACCTACTGCTAGTCGCGGGGGACTTCAACGCCAAATCCGTGGTGTGGGGTTCCCCCGCGACTGACGTGCGTGGTCAAGCGCTGGTGGAGTGGGCAGTGGCTACAGGCCTGACTGTCCTGAACCACGGGACGACAGACACGTGCGTGCGGCAACAGGGTGGCTCTATCGTGGACATCACGTTCGCCAATGCCGCCCTGGCGCGCCGTGTCCAAGGCTGGGAGGTGATGGAGGGAGTGGAGACGCTATCCGACCACCGATACATTCGGTTTAGCGTCTCCTCTCATCACAGTATCCCGGACGGCCTAAGCCGTTCCCTGCAGGGAGATAGCCCAAGGTGGGCAGTTAAACGGCTTGACCGGGACCTGCTGCACGTGGCGGCCTTGGTCCAAGCCTGGCCGGAAGCGCCCGAAGCCCCAGCGGATGTTGAGGTGGAAGCAGCCTGGCTCAGCGAGGCCATGACGCAGATCTGCGACGCTGCGATGCCGCGGGTCAAGCCCAGTGGACCGAGGCGGAACGTGTACTGGTGGTCCGCAGAACTAACGCAGCTGCGCAAGTCTTGCGTGGCTGCGAGACGCCAGTACACGAGGAGCCGAAGGCGGAGGACACGAAATCTGGCGGCCGAAGAAGAGCTGTATGCGAGGTACAGAGCGGCTAGCAGGGCCCTCAGCGTGGCCATTGGCCAAGCTAAAGACCTGGCGGAGCAGGAAATGCTGGAGACTCTGAACAGCGACCCGTGGGGAAGGCCGTACAAGTCGGTGAGGGGAAAACTCCGGCCTTGGGCCCCCCCACTCACGCAAAGTCTCCAGCCGGACCTGGTGAGCCAAATTGTGGGAGCCCTATTCCCACAGCGGGGCGAACACCTGCCCCCGCGAATGGCTCCAGTAACCCCGTCAGTGGACGAAGACATACCGGAGGTGACAGAGGAGGAACTGGGGGTGGCAGTCCTAAGGCTAAAGGCCAAAAACACTGCCCCCGGTCCCGATGGCACTCCGGGCCGCGCATGGGTTCTAGCGCTCGGCCCTTTAGAGCATAGGGTGAGGGCTCTATTCACCGCGTGCCTGACACAAGGTCGCATACCACGGGCATGGAAATGTGGGAAGTTGGTGCTTCTGAGGAAGGAAGGGCGACCGGCCGATTCCCCTTCGGGGTACAGACCGATCGTCCTTCTTGACGAGAAGGCCAAGCTGTTTGAGCGGGTAGTGGCTGCCCGAATTGTAAGGCACTTGGAGGGCCAAGGGCCAGGCTTGAGCGCGTGCCAATACGGATTCCGCCAGGGCAGGTCCACCATCGACGCTATAGCGCGGGTGAGGGCCCTGGCGGATGAAGCGGTGTCCCGAGGGGAAGTGGTGTTGGCGGTGTCCTTGGACATTGCCAATGCTTTTAACACCCTTCCCTGGGAAACAATTAAGGAGGCGCTCCGGTACCACAACGTGCCTGAGTACTTGCGTAGGGTAGTGGGGTCATATCTCTCTGAGCGGGCGATCCGCTACCCTACGCAGCGTGAATGGGTGGAGCGGCAGATGTCGTGCGGTGTCCCACAGGGATCGGTCCTAGGACCACTCCTGTGGAACATCGGCTACGACTGGGTGCTGCGTGGCGCCAACTTGCCGGGGGTCGAAATAACGTGTTATGCGGATGACACCCTCGTCACAGCCCGCGGCGCCACCATCCGCGAGGCGTCCCTACTGGCTACTGCCGGCGTGGCACTGACGGTGGACAGAATCCGAAGGCTAGGCCTGGAGGTCGCCCTCCACAAGTCCGAAGCCATATGTTTCCATGGACCTCGTAGGGCACCTCCAGGCAACACCAGCATAATGGTGAGCGGAGTTTCCATCGGCGTCGGGAAGACGATGAAGTACCTGGGACTCGTCCTCGACAGCCGGTGGAACTTCGAAGAACACTTCCGGCGCTTGGCTCCGAAGCTGGTGGGCACGGCATCGGCACTGAGCCGACTGCTCCCGAACGTGGGCGGGCCAAAGGCGGGCTGCCGCCGACTGTACACAGGTGTTGTGCGGTCGATGGCCCTGTACGGGGCACCCATATGGGTAAATGCCCTCTCCGCCCGGAACAAGACCCACCTGCGGCAACCGCAAAGGGTCATGGCGGTGAGGGTATCGAGGGCGTACCGCACCACCTCGTTCGAGGCGGCCTGCGTACTGGCGGGAACCCCACCGTGGGAGCTGGATGCCGAGGTGCTGGCCGACGTATACCGGCGAGTAGCCGAGGCGCGCGACAGAGGGGAACGGCCCTGTCCGGAAGAGATAAGGCGGTGGAGAGATATCTCCCGCCAAACTCTCTTCCGGAAATGGCTGGAGGCTCTGGAGCGGCCGAGCGCCGGCCACTGGACCATATCGGGAGTTCGGCCCGTCTTAGAAAGATGGGTCGAAAGGTCATGGGGTGTTGTCTCCTTCCATCTAGCGCAGGTACTGTCGGGGCACGGCTGCTTCGGCAAGTACCTGTGCAAGATCGCAAGGAGGGAGACAACACCAATGTGTCACCACTGCGGCGGGGCGGAGGACACCGCGCAGCACACGCTGCAAGTGTGTCCCGCCTTTGACGGACAAAGGGCTAGCCTCAAGGCAGTGGTAGGGAATGATCTCTCGCTGCCGGCCGTCGTAAAATCCATGACCGACAGCGAAAGGTCGTGGATCGCCATGGCCTCCTTCTGCGAGGAGGTGATGGCGATAAAGGAGGGAGCGGAGCGGGAGCGAGAGGACGACCCATCCTCCCAGCCCCTGCGCCGCAGGCGAGTCGGGCGACGGCGGTTGAACCACGACCGCGCAATCCCGCCCTAACAGGGACTGCGGGTGACGGGCACGGGGATGCCCGTCCTCCGCTGGTAAGGTCCCCGAGCTGGTAGGCGCGCTAAGTGTTCCGGCGTGCCTACAGCGGTGGAGGAAGGAGGCTCTCCTGTGCTGGGTCCAAGAAAGGACAACTGTCGTGCTGCCGGGCCATGGATGCAGAAAGTTCCCACAGCCCGGCTGCAAAGGCAGCAAAAGGGAACATGCTGGGGTTTTTAGTGGGTACACCGCCCCCTTCTGGGGCGGGATTCCCACATGCCCACCGGTCTCCCCGGGCCGGTGAAGTCCGTAAAGGATTTTCCCCAGGATAAAAAAAAAAAAAAAAAAAAAAAAAAAAAAGGTTAGGTTAGGTTAGGTTAGGTTAGGTTAGGTTAGGTTAGGTTAGGTTAGGTTAGGTTAGGTTAGGTTAGGTTAGGTTAGGTTAGGTTAGGTTAGGTTAGGTTAGGTTAGGTTAGGTTAGGTTAGGTTAGGTTAGGTTAGGTTAGGTTAGGTTAGGTTAGGTTAGGTTAGGTTAGGTTAGGTTAGGTTAGGTTAGGTTAGGTTAGGTTAGGTTAGGTTAGGTTAGGTTAGGTTAGGTTAGGTTAGGTTAGGTTAGGTTAGGTTAGGTTAGGTTAGGTTAGGTTAGGTTAGGTTAGGTTAGGTTAGGTTAGGTTAGGTTAGGTTAGGTTAGGTTAGGTTAGGTTAGGTTAGGTTAGGTTAGGTTAGGTTAGGTTAGGTTAGGTTAGGTTAGGTTAGGTTAGGTTAGGTTAGGTTAGGTTAGGTTAGGTTAGGTTAGGTTAGGTTAGGTTAGGTTAGGTTAGGTTAGGTTAGGTTAGGTTAGGTTAGGTTAGGTTAGGTTAGGTTAGGTTAGGTTAGGTTAGGTTAGGTTAGGTTAGGTTAGGTTAGGTTAGGTTAGGTTAGGTTAGGTTAGGTTAGGTTAGGTTAGGTTAGGTTAGGTTAGGTTAGGTTAGGTTAGGTTAGGTTAGGTTAGGTTAGGTTAGGTTAGGTTAGGTTAGGTTAGGTTAGGTTAGGTTAGGTTAGGTTAGGTTAGGTTAGGTTAGGTTAGGTTAGGTTAGGTTAGGTTAGGTTAGGTTAGGTTAGGTTAGGTTAGGTTAGGTTAGGTTAGGTTAGGTTAGGTTAGGTTAGGTTAGGTTAGGTTAGGTTAGG